>VWYP01028329.1:59464-255034 GCA_013400435.1 Pycnonotus jocosus | reverse complement strand
TTGCTTTCAAACCTCAACAATCAGATATCTGTGTTGCCATTTGAAGGCATCTTGAGAGGCTGGAAGAATGGGGCAAGGAGAAGCTCGTGAAGATCAACAAAGACATGAGCAGGATATGGGGGAGAATAATTCCAAGGACCAGTTCAGAGCAGAGCCTGAGAAGCAGCTTTGCAGCAAAGATGTTGGAGTAGACCAAAACCATTGAACATGAGCATGAATAAACCCTTGTGGCAAAGAAGGCTGTCTCAGGAAGAACATTGCCAGCAGTTCGAGAGAGGTGACCTTTGGCTCTAGTCATGCCTGTCACATCTAGAGCTCTGTGTCCAGAACTTTCCTCTCCAGTACAAGAGGAGACACGGATATACTGGGGCAAAAGGCACAAAGATGATTAAGGGAGTTCATACAGGGACATACAGAGAGAAGCCGAGAGCTGGGATGGTTTACCTTTGATGAAAAGGCTCAGCACAAGGAAAGCATTTGGCTACAGAGAGAGTCAGAACACTGGAATAAAGAGAAACTCATACTAAGTGGAGAAGTTGTGGAGTCTCCTGTGAGACATTCAAAACTCACCTGTTCATGATTCTGGACAACCTGCTGTATCTTGAGCTGAGGGGTTTGGACCAGGCAATCACCAGAGGTTCCTTTCTGAGACAAGCTGTGATGCTGTAAACTTGGTACAATCCATGAATCCTTGGTACAGTGCCAATTGGAAACCATTACAGCCTTTTCATGGAGCATGAGGCCAGTGGTTATCTGGCCTGAAGGCAGACACATTCTACTTTTGCCTAGACTGATCCAAACAAATGGGAAGAGAACTGCAGTTTTTTTGTGTCAGGGCTGTTTTCTAGCTGTTTCCACAATATTGACCCACTTAAATGGAGATAGAAATTAAGTTTCAAGTGCTGAAAATATCCAATTAATAGAGATTGCTGAGCAACTCTTTTGCAAAGCTCCTAATCTGCAAACACTTTTTCAATCAATAGCTACTTCTGTTCAATATAACCCCAAGGTGACTGTATTCTGTCAGCTGAGAGTGAGACATGGAGCTCTTGAAAACCTGGAAAGATTCATGTCTTTGGGAAAAATTTTAATTTTTTTTTTCAATACATCCTACAGAGCAGCATAAAATTCATCATTCCTCATTCACTTCACTTATTGGTTTAATCATCTCTTAGTTTCACAAGGTTCCCAAAGCACTCTTTTTCTACTGTTCATGCTATGATTCAAGGGTCGTTCTCTGACGGGACATCTGTTGGTGGGCAAATGCTTGCACACCTTCCCCAAATCCTTTTTGTCCTCTCCTTCAGTCATTAACTAAGTCCAAGCCAAGGAGTGACATGTCTTGAGAATTTCCAGTGGTGCTGAGAGTGGATTGAGATACGCTGGCAAAATTCAACAACATGCATTACAATGTATTTTTGCTGCAGTAAGTTTAAACCTGCATTTCATGATGAGAAAAGCCTCTATGAAGTCACCTGCAGTGTATAGTGGTCCAATTAATGAATATTTGTGTGGAGAAAATGGTGTCTGCTCTGATGGACAGCAGAACAGTAATTGGTTTCAGGATTGATGAACGTTTATGCTGCAGTCTACCCCAGACAGTCCATGCTGGAAACATTAGCATCCTGCTTCCCTTGTCAAAGCCCAAAATGAGTGAAAACCATTTTTTTTTTCTGTGCAAATTGAGTAAGTGACAATTGCTAATTTTATATAATTTTTCTGCCAAGTCTCTCTCTAGGAGGCAGAAGATTGTTGTATGTGGTGAATTTCTTAGTGCTGTCTGGGAAAAAGTGTGACTGGTTCAGATGATGCTCCTGACTAGCATGGAATTGCTTTTGTTTTATTTCAGGGTGCCTCAGAAGTAGCTGTTTCTCCTCTGTGACCCTGATCAGAGAGACACCTGTCCTCACTACCTGTCACTCAGACAGCAGAAGCAGTAAAGCACCAAAAGGAGCAATGTGGTCCCCTGAAATCTCTATGCCCATAATATGCAGATAATCAAACAGAAGAGGAACACCAAGGAAACTGCCAAATTCACAGACCCTAGAGGAGAAAAGAAAGATGGATAAATTTTGTGCTTCCAAATAACTTCTCTATTACATCTTTCAGTTCTTGAAGGGGGGTATCTGTTCAAAAGGTATTGTAGAGAAAGGAATAAATATTCAGGCAACAACAATATGCTACAACCTGCAAGACAGAGATATGGGTTGCAGGAATGCAGTGGAATTTCAGTTTGAAAGGACAAATTCTTGCATTCAAATGTGAAATGCTGTATATGAAACTTGTTTATTTGCAGCATGGTTTTCCCCAGATGTATCAGTATTTCAAGGGCACTTACTAAAAAACAGATGGATTTACAGATGGAACAGGGCTGTTATGGATTTGATATCATATTTCTGTTGTTTGATAGAAAGTAGGAAAAATTGCCCTGATATGTAAAATTGCTGATTAATATCTAAGCACTTAAACATGGCAATCATTGGGTAAATCACTTTATTTTACTGCAGGGATTACAGAGAAAATGTAACACACAGAAAAATTTCTGTTAATTTATCCACATAACAGTTGAGATATGAAGTCTTTAAAAGGGTGAAGATATACTGCATAAATCTGCCCTTAGTCAGCTTATTCTAAATTATAGGGGGATCACATTTAAAACCAATTTTAGCCCATTGATCAGGTGGAGGTTGAGAGATGAATAGATTTTTTTTTTTTTTTAATCATTAGAGTAGCAGTCCTTTGTATCTGGCACTTACCCAATGGTCTGCCCTGTGCCTTGTGAAAATCATTTCATCAGTTCTTGCAGGGCAGCAAAGTTGTATTGTAAGATGCTGTTCCTGCTGTTCCCAGAAAAAAAACCCCAAACCCTCAACAAAATCATATTTTGCAAGTTTATATGCAGCACAGCCTTTCTGAACCTGCTTACTTCTCTCAAGCCTGGAATTGAAATATTTTTCCTGCAACTTGGGGATGAAGAGGCAAGAATAGATAGCTTAGGAGCAGACTGTACTCCTTTCTGTGTATGTATGTGTGCCTGGGTCTCTTATTGTAGGAAAACCCTTTTTCCTTTTCATGCCTCCCAAAATTTATGCAGTTGGCAGGCATTTCAAGTTGTAATTGTGAGTTGCTGGATGTTAACCCAAACACTTTCTTTCTTTGAGGGCATGGAATAAGCAATAGGGCGGAAAGAACAAAGGGGCAAAACAGCTTGCTTGGTTATATAAACAAATCAAGTGGCTACTGCTGCCCATCAAGTTTTTCACTGCAATAGGGACTCACTTCTCATGAGTTGCTGGTGCCAAGACTATTACATGTTGTACTTATCATCAAATCAGCTTTCTATACTAATTAAATCTCTTAGAGTTTGCTCTTGGCACCTCTTATGCAGACTGGTTTTAGCTTTGGACATAGGCATAAATACGTGATTGTGTCTGTGTAAGTTCTCAGTACTGTTTATTTTGATTCCTGGAATGTGAAAGAATAGGACTTAATATTTTCAGCTTCTTTCTGCTACTTTAATTAAAATCAATAACTGTCACTGTGATAATGGATGGTCTTCCTGGACAAGAGCTATTGGCCTGTTCAGAGAGAATAGAGTGAAGGGAAAGTAGGGTTGTGAATTGTCTTACCCATTAGATATGATGAGATCTTTCAAAAACTAGTTTTTTGCATTTGCTATTGAAAGAAAAGGATACACAGGAGTGGATAGCATTTAAAAATACAAAACTGATCAGGACCTCCTTGCTTTTTAATACAGTCTCAGAGCTGAATATGGAGATTCTAAGCATTGACTCTGACTTTTGCTGATGCTGTATTTTCAGTCTGAAGGGGTTTTCAGAATAAATAGGAATCACACAGAGAACTCTATCACTGCTTAGGCTCCATTTTGACGAACAGTCTTCATCCTGGGTACTGACTACTGTATCTCCACAATTCAGTTAAAGATTAAATTTTTAAAATGTATATAAACTACAGGTCTCATTTGGGAATAAATGGAATTTATATTTTAAGGTATTGTATATATTGTTTATTCAACACCAGGAAAATGCAGAGAGCCTTCCTGCATGTGGAATTGTTTAATGTACAGAAGAATCTTCAGTATGATGCATGTAAGAGATGAATATATCAAGTATATCCTGTAAACAAAGCAATATACTTTATTTGACTGTGTCTTTCAGAAAGATAAAATGCAGTTCAGCAGTGTCAGAAAAAAAAAATTTGTTTCTTCTCTTATGCTATTCCTTTTTATTTAGGCCAATCATTTTTCTATTTCATTTTCCCCACAAAACTCAGCTTATCAGAGTAACTTTTATGGCCACTTTCTTTAAGGCAGCAGAACTTCCATGAGTAAAGATTACTTGCTTTAGGATTTGGGGCTGTAATGCAGGAATGGTCTAAAACTATTAAGTAATATAAGTGGATCTTGGAAGGGTATGAGTTTGCTCTCATGGGAAAACAGAACAGTGAAGTTTGCAGTAAGGCTGCCACAAAGCAACACAAAGCTTTTAGCTTAGAAAAGGATGCAAAAGACAGAGAGCATAATTTGGATGCCAACTAAGAAAAATCTACTTAGCTTTGTCTGAAGTTCATTTAAACTTTATTTTAGCTACAAAAAAAGGAAGTTAATGATTAAAAATTGAGTAGTTATCAAGCAGTTCTTAAGCAGGAGGCTTGATTTTTCTTTCTGGCATTCCTGTCATTGTCTGTCTCCTCTGTATTCCACATAGTTGTTTTTTTAATTCCTGCTAAGCCAGTTGGACCATTTAGTGAGCAAAAGCTCATGATTCAGTGTGTTCACACCACTATGTCTATCTTAATATTTTGCTTGATAGGCAGGGCAGCTTCTGAGGATGGTGCTATTGACAGAACAAGAAATACAAGGAGAGTGAAAATAAGGAAAAAAAAAAAAAAACAAACCAACAAACCACAACCTGAGAGTGTTGGAATTAGAGCTGTCTGGAAATCCTGGTAACATAATCATTAATTTTCCCTATTTGTTTCTTAAAACCCTGCTTAATACCTTTGTCTGCATGTGTGCAAAACTGTGGGCAGGTTGCTGTACCCAAATGGCTGGGGATGCTGTTTTTTTCTGCTCAGACTGGCCTCTGTAATGAAACTGAAATGAAACTGCATAAATCAGTTCCTTTTTGTTACTAAGACAGCAAGGCCTGAAGTAACATTATGGATTCCCACTGGGCACGTGTTGGCTGATGAGATGGAAAACTCAGTCTTATTTCAGAAATAATGTGAACGTGTAAAGAAACTTAAATTGAACATGACAATAGACATGTTCATAGATCTATGCCTCCATTTGTAAAAAGACAATGTTTTTTGCAAGAGTGTTATATCAGATAGCATTTAGTGTGCTAGGACACAGGCTACTGAAATCTAGACTAATAGTATGTAGATTAGTGTTAACATGCAGCAGTTGCATGCAGCAACTACCAAAAGCTGAATCAAAAGTGTTCCATTTTACAAATGTTTATGTAGTTTTAAATATTTTAGCTTCTGCTTGACTATGTGTTGTGTCAGAATATCAATATTTCTTTGACTGATATTTAGTTAGATATATTGTAATGTCTCAAGTGTTACCTCATGAAGGAGGTAAGGGAAATGTCTTCTTGTTAATGATCATCTCCTAAAACATTGGAGATAAGTGAGCAGAAGATGGAGTCTGGATTCATTCTATTTTTTTTTCCTTAAAAACCTGCAACTGCATTTTAAAAATTATCCATAATTTGGAAAAAACCCCCACATTTTCTCTTTTAACTGAGCACAACATGGTGTAGCTAAGTCATGTACTACTGGGTCATTACATGTGGACAAAACATCTTGCCATTATGTTTTGGATCATGATCTTTGTGTTCATGCTGACCTCCTGTCCCTGTGATTTTAGGCAGGTTCTCGTTGCCGGATAGGAACCTGTTTGACTTTTGTGTGACTGTGATTGAGGTCACATTGCAGATTTCAGCTGTGATTTCAGTTTAGAGCCCCAGGGCATGCTTGAGCCCTGACTCTCTGGTCACTCATGCAGCAGAATTCATTGTCTGTCTCCAGTCTGAAGTTGTCCAACTGTCTCACCATGTCCTGTAAAAACTGAGTGCTTGACCTTTTATAGTTGCCTTTAGCACAAGCATCTGGGACCTCTCGGCATGGTTTCTGCAATGTACGTGTGAGGCCAAAGGATGGGAAACTGGGATTAAGATTCACATTTTTGTTGTTAGGAAATGGAGAAACTGGAGAGTGTCTTGGCGCTTCCCTGACTCTATTCAGACTTGTCCAGGACAGAATTCTGTTGTTATGTTGTACCTATGGGTTATTCAAGTGCTGCTTTAAGAAGCTGCCCTGAAACTGGCAGGGATCGAGGTGGGAGCAATCACTGGGTGGGATTAGCACTGCAGGCCACACTAAAGTATTTTTCTAACCAGTATGGTGATTTGTATTTTATCCATGCAATATGTTAGTTATTTATAAATGTTCTGTATTCTTGCTAGCAGAATATGAAGAACAATAGAGATGACTTCATGGATCAGAGTGCCTGTGCACAATAAAATCCCAAGAGAGAACATAAATTTGGGGAGTATGGGAAGTCTGGAGCAGAACTCCAGACTCCAAAATCTCCCTAGATGTGTAACTAGAGCTTACTTTATGAAAATGTCCTCAACAAATCAAACAAATACCTGAAGACTAAAGAATATCCTTTTGGTTACATGGAAAGAGGGAATTTTCACTGAGACAGGCTGACTGTAGACTTGGCCAAATAAATATAGTTCATAATTTTAAAAATTATTACAAGTAAAGTGGGTTTTATTCCCACATATTTTTCTGCCTGTATGCCATTTTGTCTACTGTCAGAGGAGATGTGGGGCAAAAGCTGAGTTATTGCATCCATGTAAATGGGATGGCTCATGCTGCTTAGCTGGTCTAAAAGGACCATCAATCATAATTACTTGACAGATTGAGCAATACATGTTTTATTTCATAGTATCTCTAATTTCATGATTACAGAACATTCTCTTATAATGTAATGAACATTGGAATTCATTGGTTTTTGTTAGAAATGTGGAAAAAATGGCTCAAGAATTCAGGAAAACCCATGTTTTGTGCCTCTAGGTGTTGTGAATGCTGGCATTTTTCAAGGGTTTTCTGATAAGGCTTCTTTTCACTTTGTTATTTTACACAGTTTTTCCTGAATGAATCTTTGTGTCGTATCGATTTTTCCTGACTGCGTTCTGACCTTCTCTGTTTGGAGCTGCTGTAAAGAAAGGCACAAGGTCTATGGGTAAGGATTGGACCAAATGTCCACCCCACCTGGAAGTGAGATGCTAAATAGTTTTAGGGGTTTTTTTCGAGCTCATACTAATTATTATTTGTCAGCTCCCCATGAGCTGGGTTAGAATTGTGGCTGCATGTAAGTTTACAAGGTCTCTTTTTGTTGACTCTAAGAGCAGCATGTTGCACCTTTCACAAGAAAGACAAAACTGAATCCAAGGCTCTTATGAAGTTCAACAAGTCCAAGTGCAAGGTACTGCACCTGGGTCAGGGAAATCCCAGACATGAGACCAGACTCAGAGATGAAGTCATTTGAGAGCAGCTCTGCAGAGGAGGACATGGAGGTTCCCACAGATGAAAAGCTGGACCTGAGCCAGCAAATGTGCACTTGAAGCCCAGAAGACCGAACACATTCTGGGCTGCTTCCAAAGCACTGTGAGCAGCAGGGCAAGGGAGAGGATTACGCCCCTCTGCTCTGTCCTTGTGAGACCTCACCTGGAGAATTGCATCCAGCTATGGGGTCCCCAGCACAGGAATGTGGAGCTGCAGGAGAAAGTCCAGAGGAGGACCATGAAGATGATGAGAAGGCTGGAACATTCCTCCTATAAAGACAGGGTGAGAAGAACATGTTCAGCTATGGAGAAGAGAATACTCGGGAATTGCTTAGAGCAGTCTTTGGGTACTTTAAAGGCTTTTACAAAAAGGAGTGAGAGCTGGGGGAATTCTCACCCTGAGGGGGGGTCCAGCCCTGTCAGGATGTGGCAAAAAAATAAGCGAGACAGCTCTTCAGATGTGTTTTGCGAAGCAAAGTGTTTTAATAAGAGAAAATAACAAACTGTTACATAAACAAAATATAAAGCCAAGCACGGGTGCTAGTGTAGCTTCTAACACCTTGCTAAGACATCCCATAAAGCCTCTTGCTTTCTTTGTGTCCTTTCTTAGGTACCTAATGTTTCAGGTGGGCTTTACTGGCAAGCTGCCAATAGAAATGGATACAGGCTTTGACAGACAGTGACAGGGTTCAATCAAAGCTTCTCTTTTGGCACTGAGCCAATGGCTATTCCAACCTTACAGAAGTTTCTGGGTTTTCTACCTTGTAAGAAATACAAGAGGCAAGCCCCAGACCTTTCCCTATATGGAAACGCTCACTCAGTGTAAAAAATACACCCCTACAGAGAGCATTTTTTTTTACAGGCAGGCAATTATAGGACAAAAGGGAATAGTTTTAATCTTAAAGACAAGACTTAGGTTAGCTATTAGGAAGAAGGTCTTAACTGTGAGGGAGGTGAGAAAGTGGAACCAGTTGCTCAGAGAAGTTGTGGATATCCCATTCCTGGAAACATTCAAGACCAGATTAGATGAGGCCCTGAGGAACCTGGTGTAGTGGGTGGCTTCCCTGCCTGTGACAGAGAATTGGGAACTAGGTGAATTTAATGTCCCTTCAAACCCAAGCCTTTCTGCGATATGACTCTATGACTTCCTAAATTCCCAATTCTAGCTGAAAAAATATTTAGCCTCAAACGAATAGTTTTTATGAATCTTTTTCTAATCAGCAATAACTATAAGTTTTCACAGGATATTCCTGAGTGCACCTGGTTATGGAGGTTTGAAAAAATCTCTTTGGATACAGCAATTTCCAAAGCATTGTGATTCCACCTTCTGAATGAATAGCTTTAATGTGTCATAGCTGTCTTTCCCAGTCATCAGCTGCTTTGTAAATCAGAGCAGTTGATAGCATAGTGGGCTCCCGGAAAGCAATTAGAGAAGACTTTTTAGTATTTTCCCCCTCATCTCTCATTCTACCTGAACCTGTCTCTTTTTCATGTTAATTTTAATGTAAACCCTTTTTGTTTGGTTGGGTTTTTTTAAGGCTACATAGTGTCTGCAGCTCGATGCATTAGCGGTGCCCTGCAATCTGGGGCAGACAAGTTCCATATCAGTAATTTAATAAGTCATACATAAAACAAAACAGCATACATTTATTTTATTTTTAAATTGAATAGGGTCAGCTGTGTGAGCAATGTATCTGCCAACTACTGTCATTGTCCTGCCGAGGCAAGCTCATTTATCTTCGTTAGTAAACAACTTAAAAGGCAAAGAAGGTGGATGGCTTAAGGGAATGTTATTAGGACACAAAATCTCTGATGTCTTGCCTAAATCTAGCCTGAATAACTTATTAGACATCTACCACCAGTATGCAGTTAAGGGATGCAGCTAAATATACAACTGTTATTAGCATGTGACAGTGGAACAGGCAGTTGTCACAGCTGGGAGGTCAGCACAGTTAAATCAATCACAGTCAGGATGTCTGCAGAGGAAACAATAAAGGTGCAAGCTTGTAAATTCTGACAATCACCAGCATTTCAGGTGCATGCATTCAGTTGCAAAGCCTTAAAATTTAAGGGCCGCTGACTGGAAATCTTAGGCATATCTGATGAATCTTTTTTTTTTTTCTTTTTCTTTTTAAACATAAATTCTTTGGCATGTAGAATGCTTTATGTTCTCTGGTGGGAAACTATGATTTGTGATATATGAAGCACTTCAAATAAGCAGTTTACAACAGTAAAAATTAGTGAACAAGTTGTTTAGTTTCCCAATCACTTAATTTCTCATACCATCAATTCAGTAGTCTTATGGCAACAAATATCACACCAATTTGCCAATATAAGCATGGGTACACAAACATGCTGGATGGTAGGGAAGGATGTTCTCTGCTGAAGAACCACAATAACACCACTATAAATTAAAAACACATAATATGTCTGCATAAAAGCCAGCATGAACTTGCAAAGCCTTTCAGGAGCCATTAATATGTCTGTATTTCCCAGCAGCAGTCATTACCCTAAGTGCATCCCTGCAGACTCCAAGAACCCCAGCTATACTTGAGAAGAATCTCAAGGGCAGCTGCTTCCTCTGTGTCTGAAAGGAGAATGGTTTTGATCTTCTTCTGAAGACAGCACGCATACCTGAAAAGACGTGTTTAGAGAAAAAAAGAAGTTGTAGAATATACCAGGTGTTATGTCAAGACTTGCAAAGCTACTTGTGATGTCAACTGTAGAACTTGGACAATTCTATTGTGAAGAAGTTTAAAACACTTGAATGATAAAAATTGATAATAAAAAACTCGTATTGGGATCATGTACACTTCTCAGTAATCAGTCTGCAATAAATCTTTTTAGTACTATTGTCTCTTTTTTCATTGCAGTAGAATGTTTCCAACATTCTTCTCTCTATTACTCCCAAAGACTGTTTCATAATACACTATACTTTACTGTTTACCTAATTTCTGAAAGTTTTTACTTTGTTGCATAAAAGATGAGAGATTAATTTTTTTTGTTGTTTTATTCCTTTTTTTCTTCTATGAAACTGGCAGTAATAGGAATGTGCATTTCCTAGATGAAATTAAGTACCTGAAGTTGCTGAATCAGGCCTCAAGTCTGTTCTGTAGAAATAGTATTCAGCTTTGCACATAAATAAATGCAGCAAGTGCTACTGCTTCTGCTTTCTTCTTATTCTTTGCAACATGGAACACAATGTATGGTAAAATTTGATGAACTAGAGGTCAGCAAAGAAGTCTAGGAAGGCAGTGAGAGGTTTTCCTAAAAAGCTGTCAAAGCAAGGAGTACAAAGTGCAGCAAGGGCAGATGATACTCGTTTGCTGTCTTGCTAAAGCTACAGATATCTCATAAGCAGCAATTTTATTCAGTGCTCAAGGTGTCAGAGTACAGCCCCTTTGTTGGAAGTTGGTGGCATGGGTATAAGAATGCATGAAGCCTACTTGCAGAATACACAAGGAAAGAGGTGAAGATGCACTTATCAGGCTTTTCGAAAATCAGAACTAGCTGAAAAGTTGTTTTGACTCTGTGAAGATGACAACACAGTGCTGCTTAGACCCTTTCTGAAACTTCCCAAGACTCTCATACACCTCAGAAAAGGGTAAGAAATGGTGCTGGTCTGGGGTTGTTCTGTTCACATTCAAGTGTTGCGGTTTTTTGAAAGGTAAGTGTGGTGGCAATTGTAAGAACTGTGCTGTTACTTGGTCTACAAAAAGAGCAGAGAAATTCAACCAAGTCTCTGCATGGAGGGACTGGGCACAAATTAATATCAAAATTCTGGGGTTTTTGTTACACAAGACTTAAGCAACTACGTAAAAATAATTTGACAAGATTTTCCCTATCAGAGAAAACAAAGACAAGTGCACTTGCACAAACAGGAAGAAAATAAAATTTAAAATATAGTTTGAAGCGTCTCTTCCATGAGTTTCACCTTGTCTAACATTACATTTTTCTTAGTTACTTAAGAAGACTATTTCTGTTGAAGCATTGAAGATTAAAGGCCAAAGATCAAATGTGCTGTAATAATATTTAAACATTTTGAAAAGATAAAAATATTTATGAAAGATTGAAATTATTGAAAGGTTATAAGCATTACTTTAGTACGTATTTCTGAGATTACTATTAGTAATATTAATTCTGACTTTATTATTGGATGAGGAACTATATTAACAATATCATCATTGTTCTAAAAGGAAAATGTAGAGACTGCAGTTCTTTATGCAGTTCTGCTGCTGTTTCAGTATTTCTCATTTTGCTGCTCTGACTTCTGTATATGAAAACCAAAGGAACATAAAAGATCTGAAACAGCAGGATGTTTCTGTTTCAGTGGCTGATGGCATATGTTAGTAACTACTGTATCAGTGGTAACACTGCCAATTTATGGAAGAAGAAGCAGGCTTCCTACAAACAACAGTGAAAAGTCAAAGTCTTTCTTAGGTAAGGGTTTATCTGCCAAATTAACAGGCAACCGCTGATGTTGCTGTAGAGTTAAAATAAATGCTTCAAATATTGAAGCCGTTGGTTGGTAAAGTAGGAAGCTGCATGAATGAAGGAAAAAACCCACAGGTTTTTTATGTTACCTGTTATTTCAAAACAAGCTGTGAGCACAATCAAATTTATGAAGGATTGATTAACACTGTTCTCTAAATTATTTCCTTTATTGTTTTTCTGATAAGCAGTCACTCAAGAGGATCAAGCTAATTCTGTCTATAGTCTAGGCTTGTTACAAGTTGGAAATATGTAAGAAAAAATGGTCAAAATTTCCTAGCTGTATGCTATTGTCCTCTGGGATTGTTTGTTTGTTTGTTTGTTTGTTTAGGTTTTTGGTTTGGGCATGGTTTTGTTTGGTTTGTTTTCTTGTTTGTTTGTTCAAGTTTTTGGGGGTTGTTTGTTTTCTTGTTTGTTTGTTTAGTATTTTGGTTTTGGTTTGGTTAGCTGGTTAGGTGTTTGGTTGTTTTGGGGGGTTTTTTTTCTGGTGGTGTGTGGTGGGCTTTTTAATTGTGAGAAGCAGTTGATGGGAAGAGCTAGCCAGAGTTTAGCAGCTGTCTGACTACTCTGCTCTCTGAGAACTTGAGCTGTTCACTGAGAGAAGTGTGTCTTGGCATTTTATTTGCATAGTTTTTGAGAAAGCACTAAACAAAAGGAAGAAAAAGCTAGCCTACCATAAATAATTTTGTTATCTGTGAATACCTCACTGGATTGAGCAGTCAGAGCAGCTCACAATTCTTAATAATGATATAATTCTGTAATGCTTGTACACTGAGAGTGAAACTAGCAAGGTACCGTCCACCTTGAAGAATTAGGCAGATGGGACTAATAACATGAGCTAGAGTTAATTGTTAATTAGTTATTAGAGTTAATTTAATGTTAAAAGCTTGATGGTAACCTCAGAGCTAACTGTAGAGCTTATCTCTTTTAGTTCTTGTGAGGGACTCTTTTCCAGCCCACCAGAATCCTGTTAATACAGACCCTGTCACAGGGTTTCTGAAGAGCAGAAATCACGTAACTTTTTTACTCGAAAAGTTCAGACTTTTTTCAGGATTTTGACACAAAAAGTATGTTTTAATGGAAAGTACTATGGCAACATCTAAGGCTTTTTAAATGATAGACTTTTCTTCTGCTTTAGCCTTGTCAATTGGTAAATTTCAACTGCAGCAAAGTAAAGGGCTCCCTAGCGTCCTGGGACAGCAGCTGGGCTTGCTTGTTTGAAAAAAAAAAACCAAACCTCTAGGGCTGCCTTCTCATTAAAGGACTTGCAGAAGGGCCCAGTTGAGAAAAGCTAAGGATGGCAGCATGCTGGAGATGGAGAGGAGAAGACATACGAGTTCTGAGAGCTTTCCTTAACCAGACAGGAGGTGTGAAGAAGCAATGAGTTTGGTCCAAAGAAGGACTCCCAGTTTCTTTGCTTAATTACATGGGACTGCCCCTGCTCTCTTGGCAAACCTAAAATGAACCAGCTTGAGGCAGCAGTTAACCACATCAATTGCAGTGCCTGACCTAGAAATCAGGGAAAAAATATCGCACGTTTACTCCCATTCCTGACCAAAACAAAACCAATCCTCCCCAGTCCCAAATGCAAGACCTAGAGCATCTGATCACCCTCAGATTAAAGAAGCAAATTGTTTAGACAAAATAGTGGGCAATTTTCTTTTGTTGTTTGTCACACTATTTTTTCTCAAATGTTTGTAGAAGTTTGTGTGGAAGCAAAAGGTATCACAAGGATCCACAGGTGCCACTGGGGGCTCAAGAAGGTCAGTCCAGGGCTGAAGTGGCTTCCAGGAGAACATGACTCTCTTCTTGAGATACTGAGCCCTGAACAGAAGAGCAATATCTGTCTTCCTTTAGGTGGTTTTCCCTAAGGGGAGAAAGGTACAACTGCTCCCAAGTCCTGAATTCTTAGGGCTTATGAGTTTTGGTTTTTCCGCCTTATTCTTTGGGAGGTGTCCAGATCTGCAGATGTTTGTTAGTTCATTTATAGCTGAATTTCATTGTCACTGGTAAAGGTGACTTAGAAAACACCCCACTGCAAATGGCAACTTTGTGAATAGATAATATTTTGCAAACCATGTATGTTGGCTTACCTGACCTTTTTTTAGCATTTTTTCTTAGAAATACCAACTTTGGGTACAGAATCCAACTGTGGAGCAAGACAGCAAGGCCTTAAGAGGTGAAAAGATGTTCTCTATATTATGTTTGTGGGTAAAATTGTTTAGAACTTGTCTAGAGGTTGATCGTTGCTACCTTTTCTCCCTCAGCTTCTACTCATTCAGTATCCAACCATCAGGAAAACAGAATTTTTGAGCTATTGATGTTTCTTGATTCTAGGGACTATATGACTCACTAAGGTTTATAAGGTTTTGTTACCAGTGATAATTTTTTTCATTTTTAATAACCGACTTCTTTATTGGGGGAAGGCTCATTGCAATTTTGGATAATAACAAGCCAAGTTGTGTTGCTAAGCATTAGCTGGAGTAAAACTAGTTGCTAAAAGTATATGCACTTGTAAACAATTGTCCTTGGCACCGAGCTCAACACCACTTTTCACAAACTTGGACCACCATCATGATGCTATTTATATAAAGCACCTAAAATCAAGAGAAGAATAAAAGAGACTGCTAAGGTAGCTGTTCAAGGTAAAAACTGATTTATGTTCTTAACTATAATGCTGCTTCCTATTCCATTTGCTATAACACTCGGCTCCTGGGGTCACTCCTGTGAAGGTATTTTCTGTTGTGCCAAGACAAAACCATGTGGAGGATACAAAAATTATCTCTTATTAATATATGTATATTATATATATATATAATTAATATATATATATATATAGTAACAAGCTGGGACTATCATTTTTGGATGGAAATTCTATGTTTACAGTTCTGATGTTTTCTCTCAATAAGTCAGTACTGGTCAAACATCTTCCAGTCAGATGTGGAAGAGTAAAACTCCATGGCATCTTGAGAGGGAAGGACTCACAATTTTGCTGAGCTGCCTTTGTGGTTTTTCTCTCAGGGTTTTTTTTGTTTATTTTGTCACAATGCTGTCACAGTCTTACTTAAAATTGTTGGTAAAATTTCAGCTCACCCCTTTTCTTTCTGTGTTCTTTTTTTATTTACACTTTTTCTCTTCCAGGACTTGCTAACTTCAGTATCTCTTGCTTTCTGACTGAGGTGAGAGTACAGCTATGATTTCACCATTAAACTTTTTTCATTAAAATCTGCCCAAGTCATGTATTTCCCATCTTCCACTACGCAGTTAAGCAAAATCCATTGGAAGTACTACTTATACTCATTATGTACATACAAATTGTGTTTGAAACTAAACAGAAACTTCTGATTTCTGAAATTTTAATTGGCAGCTGTGATGGCAATGGGGGCTTGTTTATTTTTTTTTACATTGCAACAGAGAATTCCATTGAAATTTAGCAATAATAGGCTGCATAGAGCTAGGAAATTGCTTCATCTTTTTGTCATCAGACTGAATTAATTTCTTCTTTCAAAGCTATCTGGATTCAAAAACCTTGGCTAATTTAGCAAATGCAGTTTGTCAGTGCCCTGTAAAGATGGTCATTCTGCTCCCCAGCTGAGATTTTGCTAGGTCATGGAACCATGTGCTTTTCAGTTGTGACATGCAAAACTTAATTTTATGTCTATTGAGATTGGGGAGTTTTTTGGTTGGTTGTTTGTAATTTTTTTCCTGGGGTTTATTGTTGTTGTAAATAACAAAATGTTAGAATTTAGTGTCGCAATAGGAAAAAGAAAAAAAAAAAAAGGAGGTTTGCAGAACAAAGGAAAAAAAACCTTCCACTTGTGATCACTGTTGGTTTTGCCAAGGACTAATCCTTATAAATCAAGGAAGGAAAAAGTCTTAAAACTTTTTCTCCTGTGACATCTTCATCTATGGTTTTCAATTGCCTGTGTTTTAATATTAAAAAGCATAAAGTTGTTACATAGGCCCTAGAACCCTGAGCTCAATTTAAAGAAGGAATGGCTAATTTCAGTGCTGTCTTCTCAGGCCATAAATTTCACAGATTATGAGTGTGAATAGCTGGAAGCAGTGTTCTCTTTCTCTTTAGATTTAAATTCCACTGCTGTTCTTTTCATGGTGTCATTCTTCCACTTCTGAAAGGAAAAAAAGGAACACTGGCTGTCACAAGAAAATTCTTTAATGCCTCACAAAGGAAACACACCTGTTTCTCTTGTTCTTAGGATAACTGATTTGGGGGATTTAAACCATCTTTTGCATGCTGTTCTCATCTATTTATAATTTTATGAGTGCCTTTGTGATTGCCTTCCTTAAAATATTATTTTCTTCTGATGATAGCATAAAAGCTTTTCAAAACAGAGCACAGGCCATTTGACTGATGGTTATCTGTTGGCTATCTAATGTAATGTTCAAAGCACAAAAAACAGAACCATGGTATGAAGCAGCTTGCTTAGTAGTGTGGTGGAATGCTTTGCACAAGGAAGCAGTGGAAAAAAAATCATCTGTTAATTTGAGTAAATTTTGGAACCATTTTGTTCTTCCAGTCTCTATGTTCTGAGTGCTATTTAAGACCATGGAAAAATAATCTCTTACCTTGAAAAGGGGATGGTTTCAACTTTGTCCTTTATGCTCATATTCTTCCTCAGTCTGAAAGTCTTATCAGTGATAGTGCTAAAGAGAGGAGCTTGGCAGCATTGCAGGTAGTTCACGAACAGGGAAACGTTCTTTTAGCTTTTGTTAAAGAAAATAATGTGATTCGTTAACAAACTCCCCCAAATTTCTCTTTACTGTGTTGATCATACCTGCACAAAACAGTAGTCATGAAGAGCTGATCCCACAGAAAAACATCTGTTTCAGCTCTGAGGTCTCTGATCATTTAACTCTGTCTCCCAGCTCACTTCAACATTTGTGTCACCTTAGACTACAGCATGATCTCCAAACTGGAAGTGTTTAAGTCTTCCAAGTTGTTAAAACATGCTGGTTTGACTCCTTGGGAAGTCTGAACCAAAAGTTTGACAATGTGACGAGATCAAATTCTGTTTATATTTGTGCTGTACCCTAAAATGTCTATCAGATTTTGTGGTAAGGCT
The DNA here is from genome assembly GCA_013400435.1 of Pycnonotus jocosus. Classification (NCBI taxonomy): domain Eukaryota; kingdom Metazoa; phylum Chordata; class Aves; order Passeriformes; family Pycnonotidae; genus Pycnonotus; species Pycnonotus jocosus. Next base: position 237,855 of record VWYP01028329.1, on the reverse strand, counting down.
TTAATATTTTTCCTAAGTTATTCTGAACTTCATGATAAGAAATGAATGTTATGTTGCAGCCTTTACACAGTCAGAAATGTCTATGGTTTGGTGCTTTTTCTTCACTTGCTATTTCACCCCTTTTTTTATTCAGACCAGACACATGAATACTTTTCTAATTTAGCGGTTTACTATGGTTGAGTTTCTCAGCTTGTTTTTTGTCTTCTTCCTGTAGACAGATGAATTTTTGTGAATCGCTGGCTCCCTCCTAGGAGTTGTTTGCAACTAGGATCTTCTCTAGTTGTCTTTTCCTTGATGTACGTTGGAAGGGGACTTTATTTTTAAAACTACTGTCATTTCCTCCTCTGTTCCTCAGTGGATTATTTCTCTTTCTTTTTCCCTCTCCTTTTATTAAGGCCGTTTGAAGTATTTCTTTCAAGACAGTTCTTTACCCAATCTTTTTTTCAAAATGTGAGAATATTCCTTTTAAATTCTCACCAAATTATTATTCAAAATGTATAAAATGTAGTATGTCTCTCTTTTGATAATTTTCTGATTTCTTTTCCTCATTTTATTTCCTTCTAGTGAGAAGTTGTGTTGTTTGTTTAAGTTTGAAAGAGTGTATTTCCTGACCAGCTGCCTCTGTTTTACTCAGGCTGTAGTGGGACTTGCTAATTATCTGTACAAATAAAGAAGTCATGGTCCAGATGGAGTTAGATCTTTGATAGCTAATGTGGACTACCATCAGGTGTGGGCTTGCAGAAAAATGTGTCAGGGATGTAGTTCAGGGGAAAGTTTGTATTTGCTATTCAGGCATAATCCCTGGTGTTTGCTTCATACCACAACTGCAGAAATGCTTGTCCTATTTCATTTGTATACTTATATTTCTGTTCTGCTGGATATATTTTGTAGTTTAAATAGCAGGGCATACTCAGTTGTTAATCTTGTTTTTTTTATCTTTGTAGTTTTATAAAACACAAACACCTAATTTCTCTCTCACCTTGTAAATCTGAATGGTAGAGCTAATCAGGGCAAAAATGAACAGCATTGGTTCATGAATTGGAATGGAAAACTTGTAAAACTGCTTGTAATAGAGTCTTCTGGTTTTCATCCCCTTGCCAGATCTCTGAAAATTCCCTTAATAATCATGTTACCTTTGTCTGATATTTTCAGTTATTTGGGGAAAAAGAAGAAAAAAATTTCCTTGGGGATTTAGTGTCCCCTTCTCAAGTAATGCAAAGCACAGTAATGGGATGCCATGACAAACCTATTTGTTTATATGTCCTTAACAGCCACCAGTAACACATTTAATGACCTGAAATGATCATTGTTGGTGATGGTTCTTGTAAGTCTTAGGGGATCATTTGTGCTGCTCACTTTTAAGTGTCAGATGAAGCTTCCAAACCAGATGGGATTCTGAAGAGAGCACAGAACAGACTCCTCCAGAAAACAGAAAGTAGTAGGGCTAATTCCTGTTTTCCTGATAATAAAAGATGTAATGGGAAATTATATTTTGGGTGCCTAAATTAAATGTCTAAAGCCAAAGGAACATTCCAAATTTTGTTTTCATATCCTTGCTTTTAGCTTTCCCCGTCATTGTGTGCTTAATTCATAGTATGTCAAATTTGTGGATGTATGTAGTGGCTCCTTAATTCAAGCCTAGCTGGAAGCTTTTAGTGGTTATTTTTGGGCCATCTGGAACATGAACCTTAATCTTCCTAAGCTGTACTTTAAAAGGGCTGATGGACTCATTTCCCAAAGTTTAATTTGACAGAAGAGTGGTTTTATCTGTTCTATCAATTAAAGCATAGACTATTTGCTATCAGTCAACAATATCATTTATGAGAAGTATTGTAACTGTTAGAGGCATTATGTTGCCCATACGGTGGCTGTCCTTTTGTTGTCTCTCTCTTCAAATATAATTTTTTTTAAAAAAATTGGAGAACCTATTGCATCTGCTTAGAGCATGTTAATCAGGAATATAACACTGAAATATAACCAGGAACTCAGCCCACAGAGCTCTGATGAGTGTGGAGGCTTAATGTAGCAGAACAGAAAGCAAAATGGAATCACTGTCAGAATCACTAAGAACTTATTCTTTTCAAATTTAACTAAAGAAAAAAGAGTTGTTACTGCTATTTTAAATCAATAAAAACATTGTGACCAGTACATGTTCATTTAACCTGAAAAATCCATTTCCAGGGAGCAAGATACTACTTTGAATAACTGTAGACCTCAAAAAAATAATTTGAAAGAAAGGTATGTACTCTTTAGCATCTTTCATGGTAGGGGAAATATGTCTTTAAGGTATGTTTATATTTCGTAGTTGGAAGCTTTCCACAAACATATTGTGGAAGTTTGTTTTGGTGCCAGTCCTACAGAAATGCTTTGAAGTGAGATTCCCAGCATTGCATGTAAGTAAAAAGTAGTGCTGGGAACAGTAACATACCTTTTTCTCTCATTCTTCTGAGTTTTTCCCGGGCCTTAACAATGACAGTTGATGACAGGCTATGAAGGCTCTGTAGGTGCTGTTTTTTTCCCTTTCTGTTGTGTTATCTGCATGTGCTCTGTACTGACTATTCCTAACCATCATGAGGTTCAGCCAAGAGTGACTGAGACTTGGCCACTGAAGAACATGCCCGCAGTACAGGTCTCACAATTTCTGCCTGTGAAGTTGGTGCTGATGAAGATTTATCAAAAGGGAGAATGGTGCAATTAGAGGACTCCTCTGTCGCTATAGGACACGAAATGAGTGACACGCACGCAGTCAGGTTGTCAGGGCAAAAAGAGCCGAAGTTTATTTTTCTACTTCTCTTATATGGATTTCTGATAATGACCATGGATTGGAGGATGAGGTTGCCACCTCTCCAACCTCACTGGCCAAACTAGAAGTCCATCATTTGTCTCCTCCTTAGAGACAAGAATGAAAACAAAAAGGAATGGTTACAATAACACTACATTGTTTACAGGAAAGTCTGTGAGAAACTCCACTGCAAAAATGTAAACATCAGAAGGCTGAAAAGATCAGGGCGACACTCCTCCTCTCTTTGAATGACTCTGGTTTTTAACAGGTTTTATGACCAGTGCAACATGCCTCAATTCTGTATTTAGGAAAATATGTGAATACCTGAAGGAGCATAAAATTTGCAGTACTGAGCCTTGCAAATGGATATGGGTAACTTGGAGGCTCTCAGAAATATTTCACCATTTCAGTTTAACTCCTGCTTTCTGAAAGGTGATCAGTATCAGGGAAATTGCATTGGGCTTTGGTGTGCCAAGCCCTGTGATTTGTAACCACAGTGTCACAGAAAATTGTTAGTTGAGTGTACTCAAAAGTTCTAGATATTTGATGGAGTAAGCTGCTGAAAATTTAAATTAAATAGTAATTGTGATGCTACCTTGATAGCAATTTCTGTACTTTTTTTTTTCCAAAAGCAGAAATTTTTCCAAAGCACTTTGACAAAATGAAGGCTACATCAAGTTAAGGCTTGTTTCAGGCCATGTGCTTGATTCTCCATCTGGAATCCTATTCTCAGGCAGTCTGTCTGGACTTTCCAAGTTTTTCAGGCACTGAGATACAAAGACTTGCATGCCTAGCTCCTCTAGAAGTGGGGAGCTGATAGTCTTGTCTGAGATCAGACATGCAAGGGGCAAAGACCTCCAGAGAGCTCTGCCCCTGTACCTTATATTTGAGCTGTGTTCTGCCTTGGCAGTCATTCAGAGTCAAAAACTGGATTTTGCATATGCCAGACCAATTGCACCATCTGCAAATCATCAACAAGACTCTGTTGAGTGGAGGAGGATGAGCACTTGGGTAATTGATGTCAGTCCATTGGGAGCAGGAACTGTTACTGAGGCAGAAAGCTCAGGAAACTAAGATTTGGGTGCTTATGTCAACAAGAACAATCACAACTGGTGCTGTGTCCTGAGCCTCAGTAACTCCCACTTAAATGCATTTACAAGGTGTAGAGTTTATAGGTAATTCCTCTAGAACAGTGGTGGTGTCTATATGGGCACTGCAAGTATCAGTGCAAGGGGACCTCACAACCTGAAATAAGAAGTATATGGAATGAAGAATGTGCTGTATTGTCTCAGCTGCTTGGTGTTGTAATGAGTGGCCCATCTTTGCAGGCTGAGTACTTTATATATACATCTGTCAAAATTAATCTTGTGGCTACGACATCTTGAGATGTTCCTTTTTGGATTCTGATAAATGCAGTCTGCAGGGCTGACTGTGGTGGTGGTGAAATGACTGACTGTGGTGCTTATCATCATGGCACAATAGCAAATATTTCAGTATGGCAGCTGTCATTTTCCTTAACCCTTTTGCCAGCAAGTGTAAAATTCAATAAAAACAATTTTAAAAGAAAATAATACACCAGAAAATAAAACAGCTCTGTGACAGTTGTATTGTTATGGTTTGACTCTAGACTCTAAACCTCTATCTCATAGTGCACAATATTCCCTCACTGATCCAGACGTGGTCCAGGCAACAAAGGAAAGTCTCAGACAAATAGGTAAAATGCTCAAAATATTCTAGCATTGACACAGATGATCTGATTGGACACCACAGAGTAAATTGAGGCCAAAAATTGTGGGTTTGGTCCCAATAAGAAGCAGCAGGGCTGTACAGTGCTAGTCCACTGCTTGTTTTACAGTGAGCCTAATACCGTAAAATTTGAGAATTGCCATGTACCATGTTCTTCATGGATTAGGTCCAAGCATAAGCTGAATTAGACCCCAACCCACCTAAGCTATGCTGAATTAAATTCACTGACCTGTGATGCTCACTGTGAAGTCGTGTTATTTTTGGGTTTTGTGTCAGCCATAAGCTGTTTACAGAAACTTGCCAGTTTAGGCTCACATAGAAAGCTATCTTTCAGTTACAGTTTGGGAGGAAGGTGATGGTGGTATGTTGTCCAAAAATTTTAGAAATACCTAATACTTCTTTGGATGATGCCCTTAAAATGCTACTAACTCTATACTGCCTGGGGAGTTAAATTACCTCTTTTGAGGTATGAAAAAAGGTATTGTGGTCACTGAAGAATCCAGATTCATAAAATCTCTCTTCTCGCTGTGATATTTTTTGCAGTTTCTTTCAGAGATGAGCAAAGCAGCAGCCTTTGCATAACACCTGCCACAGCCCAGCAGGCCAAAGGCAGAGGGTGAGCAGATGGGTCTGGAGCCCCCACTGGGGGCATGGATGTGGATTCTCAGGCTTCACTCATGCACCTCTGAGTGGTGGGTCCCAAACAGAAACAGGCTCCAGCTGTGGCTGTGTTGTCCTAGCAGCAGCAGGAAAACTCCACGTGATTGTGCAGTGCTTTGACTTATCAACTCCTTCAGTTTGGCCCTCACCTAAACAGAAAAGCACAAATGTGTATATAGAGATACAGAGAGATACAATTGTACATTTGTCTGTACACATATACACATCTATTCATGTATATGCACAAACACATCACACACATAAATCTGCATCAGAAAGTATGGATGTCTTATGCTGTGATCAGAACAGAATACTTCAAATTTTCATCCACACTGTTGTGGAGGAAAGAAACAGAATTAAACCCAGAAAGAGGTGAAGAGTTCTTGTTCAAATTAAGGATCCTGATATGATGGCAATTTTCTGCATCATCCTGCTAGTCTAAGAACCTCTGTGAAATATCTTTCTATAGAATACCCAAAGATTACATTACTGTGTTTAAAATATCCCTTAATGAATCCTGATTCTTTCTGTATGAAATCCAAGAGCAGTTACAAATAGTTCTATCACATTGCATCCTATGTTTTGGAAAGAAAAAGCTGAAATTCAGCTGGCTGCCTTCTCATGAGCTTTATAAATTATCTATAATTTTAAGCATTTAGTTCGTGGGTGAGTTTGGATAATTAAAGCATATTCCATTAGCTGAAATGCATAAGCATTACTACCTGCACAGTTGTGTTCCAGGAAAAATGGTGTTTCACTTCTGTCAGGAGCTCTTCCTTTTGCAGAGGAGTTTTCTAGAAACAACAGCACTAGAATGTGAATATTTGAATATCTCTATAATTTTTTATTTATCCATTGCAACCTTTTTTTTTTTTTTTCCAAATACCTCATTGCTTTGCTGTGTTTTTAGTTACACTTGCTTTCTGCCTTTATATGATTTTTTTTCTCCTCCTATCTGAGGAGATAAAGACTTGAAAAAATGAGAAGAGGTGTTCTGACTTCGTGTTATAAACTATTTATATAAATATTTTACCTCTTTTTCATTATTCTAATCATTACTGGAAAGCTGTCTTGTACCACTTTTAGCATGAAGACTTCAATAGTTGCTTTAGCAGGTTTTTCTCAAAAGACCAAGCTGGAAATTCTGTCCCTGTTATCTCCCAATATGGATCAATCTGTGGCCCCAACAAGAGCCAGGAATGTGCTATGTGCATTGCTGCCACCCTGAGTTAGCAAGCCATGGAGCCATATGGGAGAAGGCGAAAGAAATTTGCCCTGGAATATTTCTGATTTCAGAAGGTAAGAACCATTATCTTTGGAGCTGGTCAACACCTTGTGGAAGTGTCAAATAAGTAGAGCTCACCAATCTGAGCAAGTGCAAAATGTTTGAACTATATTGGCTCTTCTTCCCAAGCTGCTCCTACATTTTTCCTGCTTTGTTTAAACACTGGATTTTAACAGCAGAGACAGAAGGACTTTCTTTGCCCCTCAGTGTTCTACTATTTCTTGTGCTGCTGCTTCAGTTCCTTAAAAGTCTCTAGACCGTAAATTTCTTTCAATACAGTGTCCTGTGAGAATTTAAAAACAAAACAAAACAAACCACAAAACAAAGAAATCACAAAAAAAACCAAATAAACCACCACCAAAATAACAACAACAACAACCACAAAAAAGCAAGAAACTTGATGACCAGTTCAGTCCTATGTCTTCTTAAATGATCCCTGGGCATTTCAACAAGAGGTGAATGGGAGCACTGATGGTTTCAGAAAGCTTTCCCATTGCAAGCAGAATCAAACCAGGGTATTTTAAAGGTTTCTGCTGGGAGGTGGAAGACTTATACCGGAAGACTTAACAGTTTAGTGGCTGGGTTACTCACCTGTGGTGTGGGGTCTGAATTGCTATTAGACACTGGGCTTACCTATTCCCAGGCAGCTATCTGATGTGATTATCAGGGTCTTCTTCTCCATGTTCAGGCCTTTGAGGCATGAGCAGTTTTCTTAAGCAAATTTAGTTCTGGAAAGCTGTGTTTCCATATGCACTTAGGTTTGACAGAATGTTATTAAAAGTAAAATCTTTCCCTCCCCAGATTTTTCACTTAAAAAAGGAATATAAGGGTTGAATATTTCCACCGAGCATACCAAATACTTGTGGAGGATGGCACAGTTTGAACTCAACCTTCAGGAGAACTAAAATCATTGGAGTAGCTCAGGCCAGTGGGCAGCATTTGGGTGTATCTTTTCCCTGCACAGGGCAAGAAGGAGAAGCAGCACAGCCAGTTCAACATGTCATTGCACGTGGGTACAGTGGTACAGCTCAGTCAATGCACCCCAAGGTGATGGCTCTGCTGTGGGGGACTCCTGCACCAGCTGCCCCTCTTGGGGCATCTCTAACATCTCACCATCTTGCTCATCAGAGAGGCCCATAATTAGTTGAGTCAGTAAAACACTTGAGCCTGGACATTACTTGGGCATTAGGGCAGAACTGACAGCAAAATATACTGAAGTGCTTACAGATCTCCCAGTTGGCCTAAACTTTCCCTTGGCCAAAATGACTTGTTCTACCTTTTTGTGATATTCAAAGCAGATAGAAAAGTGAGTATTTATAACACCATGGAATGGCTGCTAACTCTTCTTTGCCCTGCCTCAAAATTTATGGTAACATATTTTCTAACTTCAGCAATTTGCTACCAACATTTACAAGGATGTAGAATATAAAGCACATATGAAAAAGTGGAGCTAAATCAATCTCAGATGATTAAAAATTATTATGATAACTGTATAAAAGTGTACATTCATATGAGACAGTTAAACTGGAAATCTATAGCAAATTATGCAGGCAGGAGAAATGTCTGAATTCAAATGGCAGTGCAAGTCAAGGGAGTTTCCTCCCTGCACAGACTTGGTTTTAGAAAGGCCTTATATTTTTGAGGGTAGCTGTCATTTGCTAGCACATGTTAAACATGTAAACTCCTGCTGTTTGCTAAGAGGCAAGTTCTAAAGCAAAATCCTAACTAGTGTGTTGGGACAAAGAAGAACTTTCCCCTTGCCCCAGTGCAGCTACAGCCGGATCTCCTCGGACAGCTGCCCATCTCCCTTCCCAAACTTACCCTGGCCTCTCTCCATGTCTGCCCCAGTAGCTGGTGGGTTGAGGCATGACTTCCTTGTGCTTGTCTGAGTGTGTTTAGCTCAGTGCTGCTCTGGACAGGGATTTGCTGCCCCAGTGACCCACATTTTGGAACCTGCCTGAGCTCCTGCTGCTACCACACAAAAATTTACCACCACATGTCACTTATGGTGTCTGTGACTGTTTGCCCAGTGGCTTGAAGGAGTCTATGATATCCTCAGTCTCCATGACTTGTTCTGCTTTCCTGTGTTTGTCAACAGTGCTCTGAATTTTTTCCTTTACTGTAGGACACAAGGATGTTTTGGTGTCGTACCTTCAAATTGATGTAGGTGAATTTCTGATGCAAATGCCTTGCTCATTTGCACTTCTCACATGAGTTTAATTCTCATGAAAAGGAATCAAAGAAAATGCTGTGTGGAAAATAAATCATAGAGAATAGGCAAGAGACACAGTTAAAATATTTTGTTAATAACAGCAAATCAAATAAAGTTAAATGCCATCTTCCTAATGCTACAAGGTGAAATTTTCTTCCCTCTATCCCCAGTTTCCTTTCTAGAGATATATTGTGATTTGATATTTAAAATTTTGTTTTATCCTACTTTTCGTAGGGGGAGGGGAGTTAGTGATACACTGTGATGTCCTGCTCCCAAAACCAAAACTAGGCTTAGGAAAGGTGAGTGAGAGGTATTTATGTGCTCATATACACCCAAAGACATTCCAACTCTGCTGTTACCTTAACAGGAAAATACAAGTTTCTCAGTTGTGTTTATTTATTAGTCTCCTCTTTAAATTAATAATTTAAAAAATTGGTCAGGAATCAAGGCATTCTACTATTGTAAATAAAAATTATTTAATGGTGAGCAGTGCTTGGTCTGAGAAACTGCTTCTTATGAATATATCCACATTTATAGATGTCTATCATTAATAAGAGGTGGTTTAGGAAGGTATTTTTTTTAAGTTCATAGGATTTAGTGTGGACTTGGCAAACCAGTATCTGCTTTGGATTTCTTTCAAGCAGATGTTAAGCAGAGAGAAGAGACCAACATGTCTGTAGCAGTTCCATAGCTGTCTGAATTATTGTTAAAATCCCAGCACTGGCATATCTCTAATTTAATACACGTTTCAGCAGTGACTGGGGTAATAAAATCTGAAATGGCTCATTCTCCTTTCATTAAAGTCAGGAGAAAAAAAAAGAGATCTGTATCAATATGAACAGAGGTGTTCTTGACCAACATGAAAGCATCCTTTTACGTAAAAACAAAGGGCTAATCTTGTTGTTCTATCAAGTTATCTATTGCAGGCTGTGTTTCTTTTCAATCAGATGTTGTGCTATGACATAATTCTTTGTGCCCTCAAATGGTTAATTGCAAAGTTGTTTCCAAAGGACCACGCCTCACTTCTGAACTGAATAGCTGAACACACAAGAGAGAAACAAAAGATGAAAATGGCTTGGATCTGGAATTTAGGAAATTAATAAAAACAGGACCAAAATCATGAGTTACAGACTGCAAAACCTATCTGTGTTTCAAGGACAGGGAGGCCTGCCCTGCCTTTGGGTGAAGCAGGATGGGCATCCTGCCTGGCTGGGGCTGGCAGCTGGGACTGCAGAGGGCAGGGAGCAACAAAGGCCGGGGCACAGGAAGCCCCCAGCATGGATTCTGCCCCAGGAGGGGCTGAGTCTGCTCAGAATCTTTATCTCTGGGATGGGGTTGCCTTTCCCAAAGCTGAGTTGTTAGTGCTAGTGCTAAAAGGGGCTAATGCCACCTCCCTGTGCTGCCTTCTCTTAACAGATATCTCAGATTCTTTCAGCTGCTTGCCAGACAGGCACTTTCTTTTAGTTTAAAGGTACCTCCTGAAACAGTGGGATTGAGCTGACTTTCACAGAGGACAAGTTTGAAATCAGTGGGAGATACCCTCCTTTAAAGATACTTGCCCTTTGTAAGTCTGCAGAAGCTAAAAGTTAATTTTTTCCCCGCTATATGAAAGGGGATTATACCACCATGTTTTATAGCAGAACCTTCTGTAGGGGGTCAAACATGTGCTCTATAGAGCAGCCCACCACCAGGAATGTGTCTGATTAATCCTGCTGTGCTGTGAGGGGGTATCAATCCTATCAACCCCCTTGGACAGTCTTGCACATTTTTCAACAATTATTTGCTGCTAAGTTACTGTAGTAAGGGTTGATAAAACAATAGGTTTGAAAATAAATGGAGGTTTTAGGACATATATATTTGTGAATTTCCTACCTTAGCATCTAGTTTTAGGATTCATCTATTATGCTGCAGGATAGAGAGTCATAATTTTGATGAGCTCTAATTACACAGGTAATGTCAGTACAGTTATCCACTTATGAATACTTTGATCACTTGACACAGAGTAATGCTCAGATTTACTCCTTTGTGCAGTACAATAAAACTCCTCTTAATATAAGAATATACACCGCAAGAAGGTTAAGTTAATTGCTTTCAGAAACAAAAGAAAATTTAAACTTTGGGGCTAATTAAATTCTCATCTGCCGTTGTAAATTATTTTAACTACACTATACAGAATGTAAGTAGAGTTTATCTGCTTTTCATTAGAAAATAGTATCATATAAGCACGGTAAAATCTTCCAATGAGACATTTTCCATTAACAATAAAAATAATCCATTGAACCTTGTTATGTTTTTAATGATTTACTATAGTGGGAGCATGTGCAAAAATCAGAATTATAAAGAAGCACAATCGTCCAAGCAACGAATGGAAACACAGCTAGAGAAGTATTCATTATAATTTTGCTCTTCTTAAACACATCTCTAAAAAAAAAGCTTCATCAGAAATTTAGAAAAATTTATTATTGGTTTGACACTGATAAGACTGAAAAAACGATTAATTGTGTGCCATGGTCATCTGGGAGAGTAATGAAACATGTTGCCTTTATAACACTTGTCTACAACGTTTTTTTAAAAACTCCTAAGTAATCCTGCCAATTTAGAGACTCAAATAATTAAAAGCTGTCTTTTTTTCCTAAGGAAAATACAAAGAAGGAAAATCTACGATGACTCACATACACCAAACCTAATTTTTTAAAAAATAAACCAAACAGGAAGAAATGCACGGCACATTGTGACATCCTGCTCTATTGCAGTAGAAGATAAGTCTCTCTCCAAATTGCTTTGAGCTCTTCTAGAGGGAGAACACAAACAATATGTTAATGTTTTGGTGAGTCACTTCCTAGAGACAGGCTATATTCTCATCACATGGTCTGTCATTAGCTGGCAGAGTTGGAAAATGATAACACTTTTGAGATATGACTGTCCAGTTTGGCTGCTGGCAGGAATTTTAGGTCTGACTTTTGCCTTTAGGCTGAACCAAACTTCCACAGCTGTTTAACTTACAAAAGTGGTGGTTTCATTCCAGAAGGAGAATGGCTCATGCAAATGGGTACTTTATGGAAAGGCTTTGTCAGAAAGCACTTTATTAGAAGACTATAATGAGGTCTTTGGATCCAGAGAAGAATTACTCATTATTGGTACTAGGAAATATTTGACATGAAGATTTTTTTTTGCTCTTCCTTGTTTTCACATTCTTTCCCTATGCCTTTTTTGTTTTGATTTGTTTGTTGGATTTTTTTGGTCAAAGCTCCGAGAATATACAGTGTAGAAAAAAAGATTGAAAGTATGTAGTTCTGAAGTTTTATCACAAACATCACAACAAGTTGTCTTCTTAAATTTGCCCTCTCCAGAAACTATGTAAATTTATTAAATTTTCAGTAGGACTCACAAAGAAAAAAAAAATATTCTAGTCATCACTGTTGTGAAAGGAAACTATGAAATATAAGTGAAGAATATGGCTAAAGTTAGAATGCAGAACAAGATAAAAACCTAATTTAAGGCAGTTTTGTAATCTGAAGATTTTGAAATATACATTTTGAAGTTCTGCATTGTCAAAGCATCTTTTGTCAAGTCATACTTAGCAAGAAACAAAGCAAAACAAAAATGTTTGTGGAACATACTTGCTGGTACTTCATGCAAGTGTGCTCCTTCTGCTGCTGAAATTTTTGTTGGAGGATTGGTTTTTTTTTTAATTCCACTCATGAGAATAATGGGTATAGAATAAATTTTAAACATTAGAAAGACACAATTCTTGACACTCTTGGTGTCCAGTAGAGAACTCTCTCATCTGTAGGCTGTAATGGAAAGGGCTTCTCCCTGTATTCTTGAAATTTAAATTGTGTACATACAATTTTAAAGGTTTTTATGGAAAGGAAAGGTAACTAGTTATATTTTTTTTAATTCTACAGCCTATTATGTTGTACTGAAAGTGTCAAAATTTTAATGTATGTGTGCTTTGCCTTTTTCTACGCATGGCTTTTCAGGAGTCTGGATTTTTCATATTTTCAGGTATAAAAAGCAAAGCTGTCACAAATGACAAACACATGGTGGGACAAAAACAATAAAAATACTGCCAAGGCAACATACATTTTTCATGGTGAAACATTAACATTTTAGTATATGGTAGTAACATTTGTGATTATATTTTTATGTACATGTTGTGAGATGAATTTAGTTATCTTTGCAGAGAGGAGCTGAACTGTGAGCACAAGAATAATAAGTGATATTTGAATTGAATCTAGAAAAGCTATTAAGATAGATTTATATTTCTGTAGAAATTTTTGCATTCGTCTTTTTCTCTAATACACGAGAATATTCAAACATTTATGTATAAATCCTTATTATAGCCTTCTGACATAGGAAAATAGTGTAATTTTCCCTGAAGAGGGGCAACTGGCAAATTGAAAAATTCAAGTGTTTTAATTAAGGGCCTCATCAAGATCAATGCTGCTTTTACCTATGAGGCATTGTTGGTGCAGATACGAGTATTTATTAGACTGAGTAAATCCATGTACTTGATAGATCTTCTCCTTGCATGAACCCTTTCACAAGGGGCTGTCTGTGTAGATGAAGTACTGGTAAGGATAAGGTAAGCAAGGAGCCGTGGACAGCCATTCAGTAGATCGGTATTTCAGGCTACAATTGTTAGGAATGGTTAGGTTTTATTGGTTTTTTCATAAATTTTAACCTATTTGTGTTGATATAGCAATGTGTTGATGCATTGAAATAGCTGGCGACCTGGAACTTGGTGTCATATCAATGGCAGAAGGAAATTACCTCCTTGTTGATGTACAGACTAAGCTAATGGTTTTGTCTAGCATCTTCCTTACTGACCTGCTTGTTCGCTGTTGTTGGGCAGACAAAGTCACATATCAGGAAAACATGATATCCCTCACATATTCCTCTTTGAGTTCTATGCATGTGGCTTAAAATGCCTGTCTGGTTAGCTGTCAAAATTCAGATCCCATGTTTCACCTGCAAGTGCCCCAGTAAATCCACTTGAGTAACTAGAATAAAAAAATGAACGACAGGACTCTTCTCTCTTTGACACAGTCTGTAATTGAGTGTTCACTCTGAGAAGTTAGACATTCTCATTTCCTCCCTCCCTTCTGTTTCACAGTGAAATGTGTTGGCTAGGAAGCCACAGTGAAAGGGCTGCTAACCTGATGAAAACCTTTCAGAAATGTCCCTATGCTAAATCAGGAGGAAATCAGACTTTTCAGCTTGTTGTGAGAAATTGGAGACTGCAGCCTAGTGGAAGAACTACCAGCTGAGACTGGGAAGAAGAAGAGTTAAATTAATTGCTTAAGAGTTGGGATTTGGCAAATGTCACTTGAATGACAATAAAGTAATAAAGAGTGATAAAGTAATGCCCATCACACAGGGTCATTGGCAATCTGAGGACAACATGCAGTGCCTGATTCATTCCTACCTATGCTTAAGATATTTTCCCATGCAAATTTCCATCTAGAAACATCATAAAATGATGTTTGGCATCATAAAATTTTCTCTAAATATTCCAGTGGAAATTTTGCATGCATTATTGTTTACTTTCTGTAAAAAGACTATCCTTGCTCAAGACCTTTCCCCCAAGCAAATTGGTTTTATTTTCATTTCAAAGGACTAAAACCGGTGTGTAGAATTCTTTTCCCTGGTTAGCTTGCTGCACAGTTTTTAATGTATCCATTATTTGACTGATCTTGAAGTGACTACAGAATGATTCGCTCATCACACAGATGTCCATGGAGGCTCAGAAGTCTGACTTTGATCGCATACTGTAATGTGTTACCTCCGCAGTAGACTGGGGATCATGGAGTTTCCCTTCTACACTGAAAAATCCATTAAGCAAGAGGATAGGGGCTGCCTAATCTTTTAATAATAGTCCTCTTAGGCTCTGTTACAGACAAACTCTATTAAGTAAGAAATGCTTATGATGAGCATGAGGCATAATCTGATCAGAGCCCAAAGCCTGTTCTCTGTGTTGAATGCTGGGTGTCTCAAGGCAGAGCAAAACTTCACGTCTCCAGGATGTGCTAGGGCCTCCTCCTGACAGTATTATGTTGAAATAGTGACTGCTTTTCTGAATAGCATGATTCCTTGTGACTAAAGTCTGGATAGCTCTCTCTCTTCTCTTAATGTGTTGCTCTTACTTGTTTCTTACCTCTCAGACCAGATTCCCAGCTCAACTGGACCAGGTATAACTTTACTTAACAGGCTGAATGTGCTAATAGATATTTCATAAGGATAATGCCTAACATGTTACAGTCAGATACCAATATCAGAATCAAAAATAAATTAATAACCTCCTTTTCACTTGAATCATAGTATGGTTAGTCTTACTAGCAGTGCCAATATTTTACTCAGGTTTATTTGAGCTTCTAAGGAGCAAGATGTTAGGGAGAATTTTTTTTTTCAGAGTAACAAAGAAAGGATTTTAGAACTTACAGAAATTCCCTTTTTCTTCTCATCCATTCTTTAAAAAATTATTTTAAGTTTTCTTGCCTTGAGTGTGGCACAGGAAAATAATCTCGACAATTGCTGTATATTTATCAATGCTTGTACCTGTGCATGCTATCAGGCACTGTTTAAAGCACGTTTAAAGCACATTTAAAATATTCCTACCCAAAAATGTCAGACTCTTACGTAGAGTTGACATCCTGCTGTAAGTCCTGGCCCCCTTGTCCCTCTGAGGGGGCCTTCTGACTCCAAGATCACAGCCAGAGCAGAGGAACTGTTCCAGCCTGAGCGCTGGCCAGGCGAGCGGGAGCAGCAGAGGACACGGGGCAGCTCAGCTCCGGAGAGAGGCAGAGCAGAGGGAGAAGCAGCAGCAGAGCTGCCAGCAGCACACTTGAAAGCAGAATACAGATATGTTTGTACATGCCTTCCTGACTCCTGTCTCCTGACCTTCCTTTCCCCATCCGCCCATGCTGGAATTACCGTAACCCACTTTTGGGGCAGACATTTCCTTTCTCCACCTGGCTGGTCATTTCAGGAGAGCTTCGTCCTATGAATACTAAGTCAGCAGAACTCTTCATTATTTTCACTTCCCCCTCCTGCTGCCTCCCAGATCCTGCTCTAAAACTTGGCAGCTCTAAAATTGTGACACCTTTTCCCTAGCTATGTTGTGCTCCCTTTCTTGCAGCTCTCATTTTGTCTATGGTGCCACACTCAGCAAGCAAATAAGTTTCCCTGGGAGCTTTCTTTTTTAAAACCTGAAATTGTCACCACCAGTTTAGCAGGTCGTGCCTTCAACAGCACTAGCCTTCATGATTCACAGAGGTTCAGTTCTAAGAAGTATGGAGCAATTATTATGTTTTTCAAATATTTATTTGTGGCAAGCATTTTAAGGTCTTGTGTGCTTGTGCCTCTGTCTGTTTATGGATGTAAATCTCTTCTCCAGTTATTTCTATTTCATTAGCATCTAGAAGCCTCAGCAATGGCCCAGGATCCTTCATTTATATATACTGGGGGAAAAAAAAGGTACCCTTTGAGGAAATCAACATGAGCATAGCAGAATTCTGAAAACCTTTTACTTCCTGTGATTTGGTTTCCTGTATGTGTGTTAAAGAGGATATGAGTGTCAGCTGTTGGAAGTACATATGGGGATCTTTCATCTCATAAGACTTCTCATTTTTATTTTTAACCTTAATTCTGAAGAATGTACATGCTTAGGTGATGCAGACTGGAGTCTTTTTTCCCTTAACTAGAAACATTACTGAGGTAGCAGCTGCAGTAACATTTTCTGCAGCAAAATGAATGCAGAAATGTATAACATATTAACTAGATTATTTCAGTGGAAGTACATAGGCTTTTTGCTGAAGACAGATTATTCTTGAAATAAAATGATGCACACACATATATGTACATACATACAAATGCTCATATAAAAATAGTCTAAAGTAAGGAACTGCCATGGTGATTTCCATTTCCAGAGTAGAATCAGAATCCATAAGTAAATCAGCTTGGCCTTATAGATGCTATTCTTGTAGTAGCCCAGCAACTTAGTAAATAAGGGGAACATAAGTGTAGAAAATGAGCCCAAAATTAAAAAAAAAAAAACAAAAACAAAAACAAAAAAAACCCCAACTTTTTCTTTGGAGGACAAGCACAGACCCTAGGAGTAACATCAACAATTTTATATCATGCTTCGAACCAGCATCTCAGCAGCAGAGCATCACAAGTAACTGTGCACAATATGTTTTTCCTCCAGTAAGTAAATCAATGAGAGAATAAATAGCATGGCAGGAAAAAACAGAGTGAGGCACATTTCTTCCTGAGACCCAAGCTCATCCTTTTCATAAATCAAGAGGGAATTAGGGTAGGAAAAATAAGTGGAACATCCTACTGCTGAATAAATGCCTTAAATGTTTGTTGCAAGCAAAGCTAAAGCAATTACAGGAAATGTGGGGGTTCAGATTGAGGTATTTGTCTCTCCAGATGCATACCTAAGAGAAATTTTTATGAACTATACTGTTTCGTTGGGTTTTTTAAGTCTGATGCAAAGAACCTATATTGGCTTATCAAGAGCGGACTGAGGTTTACCCTTAAAAAAAAATAACACAAAAGATAAAATTAAAGCTCTCATAAACTGCAGTTAACTTGAGAACTTTATCTGCTATTTGCTAGAAGCTGAGAGAAACAGCAGGTACTCAGTGTTTAATCAAAACTTAGGTAGCGTGTTAAGTTGGCACATCTGTTTTGAAATCAAACCAGACAAACATTCATCTGTCTTTTTGTTTATCCTTTGTTGATTTCTAGATATTTCTATCTGTATTTCGAATTAAACTCACTTTGATGATAAATATATACAAGTTACTTGTCTTGTATCTCTGACAATGGCCTGAAGATGCAACAGCATCCCAACAAAGAAACAGTTAGTATTTCTTATTTAGACCATCTGAGGGGGAAAAACCCCCACACCAGTTTTTGGCTTCAACAGAAAAGCTGTATAACTAAACCTTAAAACAGGAGATGAGTGCCTTTTTTTTACCTGTGTTTTGCAGGCGATAAAAATCTCCTGCAAATTGTCAGATCTGCTGGTGACTAGGCCTGCTCAAGCCTGAGAGTATGCCTGTTTTTTCCCACTGGTCTCATTGATGAACACTATCTCTGGCTCACCAAGTTCATCTCTCCTTAGATATAAATATTGAAGGGGCAAAGATATTTTTTCTGACATTTTATTAATAATCACATAGCATTTATATATTGTCCTCAAGATACTAGAAAAACATGAATCCTCTCAGCTATCAACAGTGGCTGTATTTTAGGTCAGAAAATGCAAACAGAAGGGGGAAAGTGTGCTACCATAGGCTCAATGAATTGAATATCATCAATTCTTGGTTCCAGTTTCTCCTTAGTTTATTGCACAAAGCCCAAGCCAGCAACAGTGAAGAACCAGTTTCCTGAAAATAATCACACTGCCAAAAATACCAATGCACAAAATACAGTTGGACTACATACTTGAAGAGGGTAAAAGA
Source organism: Pycnonotus jocosus (assembly GCA_013400435.1). Classification (NCBI taxonomy): domain Eukaryota; kingdom Metazoa; phylum Chordata; class Aves; order Passeriformes; family Pycnonotidae; genus Pycnonotus; species Pycnonotus jocosus. Next base: position 219,694 of record VWYP01028329.1, on the reverse strand, counting down.
GATTGTGTTACATCCATAGAATGAGATCTTGATCATCTTTCAAAGTACATATAGGAGATTTAGGTTCCTAATTAAGGCAGTTCTCCACAAGCTTACTTTATATAGTAAGCATCCTTCAAAAGAGTAATGGCAAACCTAAATCAGAAAAAAAAAGAGCAAAAATCTAGTATCTGTGTTCAGCTACTAAAAGCTCTATTCTGCACACATTTCAAATTATTTCATGTATTTCTTATTTTAATAAAATATAGATTATAAATTGTGTTAACATTTGTCTACTTTAATTTGTGTATTTACTAGGTTCTGATTTCTATCACAGATATTGCCTTAGTCTCTCAGCTTACCAAACAAATTGTTTTAAAAATGCTCAAGTGACCTGGCTGGGAAGCTGTTCAAGATGGTCTCTTGAGGAAGAAAGTAGGTGCTCTCTAATCTTCCATATTTCTCTTTTGAGACTGGGGATAAGTCATCAAGACAAACTAGTTGCTGGGTGGAGGTTTCTTCCAGTGACTTCTGTCTGACTGTCATCACAAGATGCTTAATATCTGCGTATTTGCTGGTTATTGTTTAAAAACATCGTTTAACTTCAGATGTTACTGGGGTCGATGCAGTACTTTATACTTCTCCTGAGCCATGAGGATTCTAGTAACAGTGTTTTGAAATTGCCAGGCAGTGTTTGGTGAATGTGGTAAAGAAGCAATGAATCCAGGGAAGGATTCTCATTTGAGAGACATGGAGTGAGACATTTCTGTCTTCGGATATGGGGCTGCAAACAAGCATAACAGAGTAGAATATTCCTGGCTAGCCCTGTTCATCAGGCTGCTACCATATCTTTCCTTAGACATTGCAGTACCATACTACTTTGGTCAGGTAGTATGTTCTACATAAATATAGGAAAGGGAATATTCCTAGAAGTCAGGAACTAATCTTCTGATCTATTTACATCATCAGAAACAAACGACAATAAAGAAGTGATCAATCTCAGTAACACAGGAAGGTTTTCTCAAGCCTATAACCAGGTTACAACACAAATATTAGCTGGGTATTCTCTAGTTTTGTAACTATGCACTCAGAAAACATTTTCTAAATTTTGAGACAGCTATTCATTAAGCTCAACTTTGGACCATCTTCAAGTGAATTATACGTATGTCTGGGACTATTTGCTCTTTATCACAAGGTGTGTACTCTCAAGTCATGTGCCCATTTTTTCATCCTTTCGTCTTTAAAGAAATTATACTGGATCAGAGCAGGTGGATAATGGCAAATCAACAGCCTTTTCTCTCAACAAGTTTGATGAACTGTGGAGGAATTTAGGAGGGAGGTGAGGGAGATCATGCTTACCACTGTGAGTTTGACATAAGGATGAAAACCCTTTTAAAAACTAAATAATCAGTTCCTTAAAACATACTGTGTGTCTTTCTTCATATAGAAACTTTACTTTACTTAGATATGTAAATAATAAAAAAACACTTCCTGCCTGCTATCAAAAATCCCAACACAAGAACAACAAAAAAAACCCCAAAACCTCACAAATCCATAAAGGATAAGGTCATGTGCCTCAAACAGCTGTCTTTATATTGAAATTGCCACGCCATAGAACAATTCTAACATTTTGAAGAGCAAAGCAGCTTTTTACGTCATGCTTCTGTTTGTACATCAGGTTTTCATAAAATTCTCTTTCTCCCTTAATTCCTCACATACAGCTTTCCACCACCACTAGAAAACCTAACCATCTTCATCTGCTCAAATCCTCTTCTTTCCCTTTTTCCCTCAAAGAAAACCCCTCAAAGTTTATTCTTTTCGCTGGGAGCTTACTTGCCAAAAGAGAAAATCAATTGTAAAAAATAGCATAAGTACTTTCTAGGAGTAAAAGTGAAGTGATTGGTTCTTAACTCTTTCAGAATATAATAAATTCCCTGCTGTGAAACAGGTCTAAATGGTTGTAACTAGTAAAATGGTTTCATGGGGGCATATTTAAATGTTTGAAGCCTTCTACTTTTACCACTTCTCTTTGCCTTGAATGAGTGTTTCTTTCTTAATTATGATTTTACCTATTAGATAGCACTGATGATGGTCCATCAGCTCTAATATCTTGTCTCTCACAAACACCTGAGCTTAGTGCTCCAGAGAGAAGTGAAAAGTCTATGTTGCCTTTGAGAGGCTGAGATATACTCAGAGGGAACAGGCATTTGACTCTGGTGTCTACAGTCCTCAGCCGGCTTCAGGAAATATCACTTGGGATTTCTCTTGCCTTAGTAAAACTAATAAACATTAGAGATACTGTGAGTAATCTGTCACCTTGCAAATTTATAAAAGGTTGGATGAAAGGAACAAAATTTAAGCTGACTTTTAGGGGATGAAATTGTAAAATGCCCTTGTTTCAAATTAGAATTCAACAGAAGCTGGGGTTTGTGGATTTATGAACTTATAGTTGATTTTTGTACTTTATATTGTTTGTAAGTGCTCTCAAGTGTTGCAAATCTGTAATCTGTTTTCCTCAGTTTACAAAGAATTTGAAACACAACCTTTGCTTTGTGAAGGATTTTCTAGGAACTATATTTAACCTGTGTTATGTTTAGAAATTGACCACCACAGATAAGGGAATTACTGCTTGAGGAATTACAAGTATTAACTCTCTCTTTTGGGAAGCAAAAATTCATAAAGAGTATCCCATATAGAGAGAGTTTTGTAGGTATTCGAATATCAGAATTTGATGTAGCATGATGTTCAGAAATATAACATTATTTTCTGGATTTTTTTTCATAGTAGAATTTTATAAATAACATTCATTCTGAATTATTTGGTAAAGTGCAGACTGGGTACAGCAAAATCCATGGTTAGTACAAAAAATTGCTTATTTTAGCTCTTGTTGCCCAGTGAAGTTTTTCATACATAAACGACAAAATAAATTTGCTAAAAGCTTGGTCTTGTGGATTTCAGGTTAAGAAAGAAAAGCTACCAGCATTATTTTTGTTTGTGCTCAAAAATTACACAGATGGTTTCAACTCCAGTAGTAGTTACTCAGTACGCTGCACAAACAAAGTGAAAGTTATATGAATCTCTTTATTTTAGATGAAGTCTCTTTCAGTATGACACTCCTCTTGATCAGATCAATGACAGGCTAGTGATGATGCTAACACTCTGGACTGAAAACCAGCACCCGCTTTAGCATTGATTTTCATTGAATGCATAGCTGTGTGGTCAGTTAGCAGTGTGCTTTTGGAGAACCCTCTAGTGCTATAACCATATCAACCACTACACAAACTCTCAGAGATATTTGACCTCAGATAAAAGTTTACAGTGTGTATTTACAGCTGGCACCAGAGTTAAATGGGTTTTTAAATGGATTCGTGTAGTCATGCTAGGCTGCTTCTGAGGTTATCAGTTTAGCAGCTGAGCTTGTTTGCTTGTTATTATTGTGAGCAAGAGTTATGAGCTTTAGTAAAAGATAGAGCTTGTCCACTCCTGGTCATAAACCAGGACAGATAGGCTCAGGCTTTCAGCAGATCTGCCCTCTTCCTCCCTGCATTAATAATGGTTTCTTTCTGTCATGCAGGCATGTGTTTCTTAAGACATGTATTGGAAAAAAAGGATCAGAAAATCAGAGCTTCTCAAAATAAGAATTTTTCTTCTTGTTGGCACAGACTGTCTTTTAAAAATACAGCAAAGTTGTTGCCTGTGTGGGGTCACTTTTAAAGTATTGTTATATATTTTCTTAAGATATCATCTACACTGAGAAAAAACCCCATTTCATTCTGTAAATTAAATTGCCTTTTCCCTACCCTCAAATTCAGACACAGAGCTAAAACTTGTTTTTATCTGAGTGATAAAAGCAAAGGTGTGTTCTGCTTTCCTATATTTCCTGCTGGTTAGCCTCAGTCAGGTAATAGACATGCTGGCATCCTGGTGCCTAATTCTTCTACATCAATTCATCTACATCGTCTTCTACATCACCTAGATGCTCAGTCACTCTTTCATGGTTGCAGAGATCTCAGAAAGGTGCAGAGATGTCCAGCATATACAGAGTAAATATAAAACTATCACAAGGTCTCTATGGCACATGCAAGTGTCTTGAATCAATTGATCATAATGCAAATGTTCTGCTAGTTACCTCCAGAGACTGGAACTGGAATGTTTGGTCAAAGCAAAAAGGAGTTCCATGCGAGTGTGCTTGCCCTGCATTTACCTCTAGGTACATGGAAAATTCAAGTCCTAGATTTCTTTTGTAATCCTTCTATTTAATTTCTTCACTGTTTCTTTTCCCAAAAAATTTCTTTGATCAAAAATCCACAATAACTGCATCATATTTATTGGTTATTTATTTCTCTCTGAGATTTTCTCACTGAAAATCTCAATTGTGGAGCCTGTGATGTAAGCACATGCACAAAGACAAGAAAATTTGGGTTGAGAACATTGCAGGAAGAACAACGTTGATGAGAGATGGCTGCAGTGAAATGCTGATGCATGAAACTTAATGTTACAAGCTCTGGCAAGTGCATTGTGCTCAGCAAACTGTGATGTGCTGACCCAAGGGTCATGCAGACAAAAAGTTAAACTGATCATTTCAATCAAAGTAATGGGAATAGGCATGTTCCAAATAAAAGGATGCCATCAAGCTGCCTTTCTAGCACAATCAATAGAGCAGGTTTACATGAGAGTAACCTTCAGAACATTATTCCTTTTGGTATATATATATATATATATATATATCTGTCTTAGGAATAGTTCGATCATAGTATTAGGAATTATTTGGACTGGTCGCAATATAATTAAATTTATATACGTGGAGATTTTTTTACCTGGCTACTCTTTGTAACGGGATAAAATAGTTAGCTCTTAATATTTCTTTTCCTTAAAAAAAGTGTGAAGTATAGCCTAGAATCAGGAATTCCTGCATGGTTAAGTCTTGCTCCTTGGAAGTATGTGACAAAGATTTATACTCTGGAATTACTCAAATACTTGGAGGTGGGAAAACTGGATCAAATAACTACTCTAACCATTGGCTGTTTATGTGAGCCTCTGTCCTCTCTGCACCTCTGAATCTACCTGTGGTCTCTGAAATGATGATAACATCTTTACTGGAGCTGATATGTCACTACTAAAAGAGAAGAAGCGAATTTTTTCCACTTTTGTTACAAGAAAAGCTATGACCAAGTCTGTGACATATACATATAAACCTGATCTTTAATGCCACACTGTGCTTATACTAAGATTGTGTTCATTTACATGGTTAAAAAGAAACATAACAACTCACATAAAACCAGAATAAAATAGTTAATTTCAACCACAGTGCAGTGTCATGGTCATCCTATGACATGATGACAGCTCAATATGTCTTGTTTGGTCTAGTGACTTTCAGTACATGTGGAAAATGTTAGAAATTAAAGCTGCAAATTCATTGGTTACAAAGCACCCTTGCCATGTGTCAATGTGGAAATATTTTGTGCTATGGATATGTTAGTGGTCTTCAAAATGCTATGAGGTGTTCAATACAAATTGAGGTGTTTGTACAGAGGATGTTGAATATCTTAAAGGAAAATCTGGGGTCTTTTCATCAGAAATTGCAATTAAAATATGTTCTTTGATAATGCCTTTGTGTAATGATATTAAGTAATTCATCCATTGAGAACCAGAAAGTTAAGGGTTTTATATATAGCTACTTATTTAGCTTTGTGTAACTGTGTATAAGACACGACAGCTGCAGTGAAAGATATTATGTTTACCAAGTAACACCTATTTGTGGAATGTCGCAGAAGTATTTGGTTGCTTAAACCAGTGAACTGAAATACAATTTAGTTGTCACTCATCTAGAAATGGCACCTCCCCTTTAGCATCTCCTGTTCAAATCTTAGAATCATAGAATAATGTGGATTGCAAGGGACATTTAAAGGCCATCTAGTCCAACCCCTCCAATGGAAATGACACCTTCCACTAGACCAAGCTGGCCTTGAATGTTTCAGAGGATGGAGCATCTACCACATCTCTGGGCAATATGTTATTCAACACAAACTTTGGAAATGGGACAATTCAATGCCTATGTACAATGTTGCCTGTCATGGCTTGCCTTTGATATATCCTTATTGAAGCTTCTATATATTAATTGTATGCATATCTAAATGGAGGATAAAAAAAAACTTTGTTATCTGTGCTGTGGAGGAAGGAATCTGTGCAGGGATCTGGTAACGGGATTAATTTAAGAAAGGAAATTGCTGCCAAAATTATCAAACTAGATACCTGTGAGTTCATGATGATATTGCTGGGGGAGGGATTTCTGTGATAGCCATACAGATAGATAGAATAGGAAATTCTGCATTAAGGTTGTCCTCTTGCTTATGTGCGTTACTCTGAACAAATGTAAATTGCAAATATGCATGCACGGAAACAATATCATGAAAGACTACCTGATGATTGGTATCAACATCTCTTCAGTGTTTCTTCTCATGTCCCAGCACACCCTAACTCACATTTCAAGTTTGGGAGCCACAGTTATTCAATGTCTTCCTGCTAAATTGTGCGAGACATTTTTCTGCATAAAGACTTTTGGGGTGAAGTCTTTCCTAAATGGGTGTGATTGGGCTGATCAGCTACTTCTGATCCAGATTGAGTGGCATAAAAGACTTCCAGCTGTTATTAATTCAAACCCAGCAGCCCCCAGAATCAGCCACAATGTTTAATGTATGTTTTACAGAAGTACTTGTATAAAGCTGTTAATTGAAACTATTTGTAGGATCTGTTCAGAGTAAGACTTGGTACTGATGATGAATGGCTTCATTGTGCTAGGTCATTATGGTTCTAAGCAATTTTGTTGGTTAGTACTTTTCCTTTTATACTTAAAATCAAATAATAATGATGAATTGCAGAGAAATGAAAAAAGGTGTAATTGCCAAAATGGATTATTACACCCTGTGACTGGAGGTAATGAATTGCAGTAGGAATTGAAGACAAAGCTTTACCAGTTGAGCTGAATTTAATCTGTCTAAGTAGTGAAATAGATATTTCTGTAAAGCCATAATCTTCTTGGATTATCTAAAGGTAATACAAAGTCCACAGGCCATATATCTTTAAACTAGTTGTTTTCAAGGGGCTTAACCCAGAGGTTTGATTAATACCAAGTATTAGGTCATGACCAAAGTGGTTAAGTGCAAAATCAAACCAGAACCAAAATCAGACCCTGCCCAAACATGCTAAACAGGCTTTTGTCATCCCTTGTTTGTGCACAGCCTACCTCCGAAGATTCATCTGGCAAAAAAAAATATCCTATTCAGAGCAGAGAAATGGCTTAGTGGTGTGACGAGAGCTGTGCAAGTAGGAGTGGCCGTGGTTCAGACCAAACTGAATATGCAAGGAATGTGTATACTCTTCCTGTCCCTCAACACCCCACTTCTTTTTCAGTAAATGCATTGAGGCTTAAACCTGTACTCTGTAAAAGCTGGAGAAGGACTCATTTGATATCTAACATCTTTGTGAATTGTTGAATCATTCAGTGATACAACAGTATCTGAGATGGTTGGTTTGCATCTTTTTAATGTTTTATCACATTCTTTCTACATGTGTTAATAAGGAAAAGAGCTATGGTATTCTAGAAGTAGATAAGGTAATTAAATTCTTTTAAAAATTAGTCAAAGAATTGCTTTTTATTTGTTGCCAAGAAGGTAAATTGTGCTTCCTTCATTAATAGTTGGGAGGACTTGCTACATTGGAGATTGCTTAAGTATGGAGGTTTTGTTCACTTTGACTTTCCCCTTGCAAATATATTCATCTGCAGTCTAACAATTTTAGTCTTTTAGCTCTCTAAACAGGCTTTAGAAATAATTCCATGCATTTCTTAGCAAGGAGCCTGTTAGCTAGCTTTCATTTAGATTGTGTGTCCTTTACTTTTCAATTTCTTTTATCCATTAAAAAAATAAAAATACCCCAGCAATAGATCTCTCTGAATAAAATCATTCTAGGAGGTGTAAAAGTTTGAATTCACAGTACAAAAGGAAATGTTTCCCATGCAGGGATTGTGGAATGCTAATAAGCCTGGCACATCAACTTGCTCTAGCTCCTTACAAGTCCTGTAATTCAAAAAGTTCACCTTGAAGTTTGCATATAATTTTGCAATTCATTGTACATGCAACTTTCATTGTTAATACTCCCGTTCTTTTTCATACCAGGAATGAGACAATCAGGTTTCAGTAGCAGCCTTGTTAACACATTAATTCCTTTTGGTAATCTCTTTTTTTTGTTCCCATGTCTCTTTCTTTCCCTCTAACCTCAGTTACTGTGATATAATCTTATTTTATTTTTTTTTCTCCTATAACTCCTGCTACTGCCAACACACATTGATTTTCCAGTTAAACACACTGCTTTCTGGGCTTTTCATATTTCAGTCCAATTGGACCAATATTCTTTCTTTTACAGCACTTAAAATACTATAAATTTAATGGTTTGGGGGGGTTGTTTGTTTGTTTGGGGGTTTGGGTGGGGGTTTTGTTTGTTTTTGTTTGGTTGGTTGTTTGTTTGGGGTTTTTTTAGGAGGGAGGTAGTGGATTATTTGATTTCGTTTGATTTGTTTCTTGGTTGGCTTTTTATGGACAGCAGGTAAAGGCAGGGGATTCCAGCCTTCTACACTGCTCTCATGAGAGCCCAGCTGGGGAACTGCATCCAGCTCTGGGTCCCCAGCACAGGGAGGACATCAGCCTGTTGGAGCCAGTCCAGAGGAGGGCCATGAAGATGATTAGAGGGAAGGAATGCTTCTCCTATGAGAAGAGTTTGAGAGAGTTGGGGTTGGTCAGCCTGGAGAAGCAGACAAGGAAACTTAATAGCAACTTCCAGTAGCTAAAGGGAGCCTACAAGAAAGGTGGAAAGAGAGTTTTGGCAAGGGCAGGTATTGAAAGGACATGGGGAAATGGCTTCAAACTGAAAGAGGGCAGGCTTAGATTAGGTATATGGAAGAAATTCTTTCCTGTGAGGGTTGGTAAAGCACTGGAATACGTTGCCCAGAAAAGCTGTGGATGCCCCATCCCTAGAAATATTCAAGGACAGGTTGGACGTGGCTTTGAGTAATCTGATGTAGTGGAAGGTGTCCTTGGCCATGGCCAGGGGATTGTTAATTGGATGGCCTTTATGTTCCCTTCCAACCCAAATCATTCTGTGATTCACTATTTCTATCTACCCACTGTCTCCTCATCTCCTATGCTAGGATCCTGGATGTTTTACATCCATTACTATGAAGCTGAAGGTTTATGAAGTCTTTGGGATATTCTGTGTAGTCACTTGCCATTAAAAACAAGAATGGAAAGAAAATACACAGATAATGCAGCAAACTGCTATAATTAAGCATTAAAATATTTTTGTGCCTCCTTTATTTTATTGTTCTAGTCGGTGAGAAATATATATATTGTTTGAGAAAATAAATGAGGAAATTTGGAAAAGGGTTTCCTTGTGAACTGAAATTGAATGTGTGTAATATTTCCAGGGACCCCCAAGGTATAATCTTTACAATTTTTTGTCCGTTCTTGAGCATTTTAACTGTGTGTATGAGTAGGTATAAAATGCAACATCATAGAATCATATAAAATTCTGAGTTGGAAGGGACTCAAAAGGATCATTGAGTTCAACTCCTGGCCTGCACAGGAGAAGAATCGTGCCCTGTGCCTGAGAATGTCATCCAAACACTGCTTGAACTCTGTCAGGCTGATGCTGTGACCACTGCCCTGGAGAGCCTGTTTCAGTGCTCAAACACCCTCTGGGTGAAAAACCCATTCCTGATATCCAATCTAAACCTCCCCTGGCTCAGCTTCATGCCAGTCCCTCGAGTCCTGTCACTGGCCACAAGGCTGAAGAGATGCGTGTCTGTCCTCCTCTTCCCTTCATGAGGATGTTGAAGAACACAATCAGGGTTCCCCTCAGTCTCACCTTCTCTAGGCATGATGAACAAAAAAATTAATCAAATGTTCAGACAATTAAATATTTGTTTAATTGGTATTTAAACACACTTTTTGAGGGGGGCTAAGATATCTTTGTCTGACTTGGAAATGAGTATGCATCCAAGTAGGGTGTAATGGCACAAAATAACGTTTCACATGTATTAAAAGACTGAAAAGTAAATAATTGGAGTCTAACTGCTGGAAAGCTAAATGAGATTTCTGCAATTTTAGTTTCCTTTCTTCTTCTCCCCCTGCCCCTGTCTGTTAGTCTGTCTTGCATGTAAATTGTGAAATTTTCACATGACACCTTCAATAACAGTCTTAAATTTTGAAAAATGTGTATATCTCCCTGCAAACATAGTGTGAGATATAAGCATATAAAAAGAAATTGAAGCAAAATTAATTCACCTGACTACCTTTTGTCTGAAAAGCATTTAATCTCTATTTGCTCCTCCCCAGAAGACAGCTGGCTACAGTGAGGGAAGATAAACACCCCTGTCTTTACTTCTCAGCAAAATATCTCAACCATGACCAAGAGGGATTGCCTAGAGGCATGAAAGAAATGGCACAAAGCATCTATTCAGTCTTTGTCTCTTCTACCATCACCACTTAGAGCAAATTTATAGTATGAAGCATTTCATGAAGATGACTTTTCAGGTGAGAACTGGGCTGAGACTGATTTGCCTTTCTCAGCCCCCAGGACAGGCATCTGTCAGAAGGTAACCACACCTGGCAGTTGTTGTTGCAGTGTTGAACTGCACGATCTAATGCTTTGTAACCCTACACCCACTGTCATGAAATTTAAGAACGTTAACATGTGAAAGCCATATTGTATTACAAACTACTCTCCTGCTTTATCGATGTGTTTTTCTCGACCAGCATCAACTAAGGTGCTAAGAAAAATCCTCAGCCCCCAGTAGCTGAAAGAGTTCCTCAGCTTTGGATTCTTTTGAGCACAGACCTCCTTCTCTCACCTGAGCTGGGCTTTATATTCTGGCTGCAGTCACATCACACCCTGGCTGTTACAGTTGTCAAGTCACAAGCTGTGTCCACGGAAATGCCTCACATTTCAGGAAAAACACTTCCAAAAGACTGAGGCAGTCACTAATTTATATCTTTCTGCCTGGCCATGGAGAACACTACATTTGAGATACAGTCTGAAGTCCTGATCCTCTGCAATTGTGGGAGGCGAACTGTAAAACAAAAGAAGTGCAGAGGTGATTTAGGAGGAGTGTCTCCCTTTAAAAGGATGTTGAAAGTCCCCTATTTATAACACTTTAGGAAAGGAAATGAAAGTAGTAAGAAGAATAAAACCAAAGAACTAAGTAAAAGGATTATGTACAAGAAACAAGATTTTTCAGTGGCTCTGAGTACAGTCAGGCTGGAGAGAAGAACATGATGTAAGCTTCAGGTATGACTTTCCATGGTAAGGAGAGATTTGAAAAACAAAAAGCAAATCTATATAAAATGAAATAGGATATATTTATGAGCAAGATTGTATCTCAACCTTGTTTATAATAGCAGGAGACCAGTTTTAGTATACCTGAAAATCTCATATTAGTCCTATGTTTTTAAGCTACCATTAACATAGCTATCAAAAGCAAAAAATTATATTTGGACAATTCCTCAAAAATGTATTTAATTTCTACTGTTGACATCACTGGGAATGTAAAAAGCTAGTTTGCTAGTCTGCCCAGAAATTTTTATAGTAGAAAAATGTGTTCGATTGTAGAGTATTACACCACTGTAGATGGGGCAGCACTGCTCACTTGTTAGGGGGCTGTATCTAACACAGTCCAGGTGTGAATGCCTTGACTGCCACTGGAAAGAAAGCTTGCAGGAAACAGATTTCTGCTTTTGTCTGCAGAAGATAAAGAAGAATAATATACATGTGTTTGATGTAATGGGAACAGCAAAACTGTCTAAAATATCCTCAGCAAGGCTGCACTCCAGGAGCTTATTAAGAAGGAGGTAAAATATACAAATCTGTTTTTACAATAGCTGCACATTGGTGGAGCTAGAGTTGTTTGAAGGAAACTAATTGAAAAAATGATAAAGCCTCAAAAAAGTGAGGTAGTTGTGTTGTGCTGATAGCATGATTGTGTTAAGCAAATGACAGATAACCATATCTAAGGTGGATGATCCAGTGAAGGATAGTGATACAGAAAATAAGAAAGGCAGAGAGGGACTTCTGCTTTAACTGAAGGCAATCACAAATGCCAATTTTCTTTTTAATTAAATATACCATCTTCTCATTTATTCTTTTTAAATAGGAAGAAGCAACTCAGTTGTCACATCAGACGATGAAAATTTTTTATTTCCTGACTAAATCTTCCATCTGACAGCAATGTAAGTATATCATGATAATAAATATATTCTTTCTAAAAGGTCTCTGACATCTCTCTACAGGAACTCTCTGTCAGATAAAGTTCAAATTTTGATAATTTAGCTAAGTAAATCTTTTGGGTAGGATTAAAAAGTACAAGTTGTCATTCTTTCTTGCATAAATACTACTTAACAATTCCAGCAGTTATTCTTAGACTTTGAGCAGTTCAAATCATGTCTTGGCAGGACCACCAAGTTCTAACTAGGACCACAAAGGCCAGCTGAAGACTGCTCACCACTGGAGTACTGCTGAGGGCAGCAATCCTTCCCCATGGTTTGGCACTGGAGAGGCTCCACCTGGAGCACTGTGCCCAGTTTGGGCTCCTCAGAAGAGAGAGAGGCTGGGGTACTGTTCCCCCAGCAGTGGGACACAGGCTGGGCAGGGCAGGAGCACAGAATGGACAAAGAAAGGCTGTGAGAGCTGGGATTGTTCAGCCTGGAGAAGGGGAGGCTGACAGGAAGGAGCCCTGATTGCTCCCTGATGGGAGTGGGTAGGGGAGACAGAGACTGATGGTTTTCCACAGTGTCAGGATAAGAGAATGGATGCAAGCTGCAGTGCAAGAAATTCACATCTGTAATTGGAGAAAATAAATGTTCACAAAGAATTAGGACAAGTTCAAGAATCACCACTGGAGATACTTGAAGCTTGACTGGGTAAGGTTCAGAGCAAAGTGATTTCATTCTGAAGTTTGATCTAAGACCTTCAAAGTAGGTCTTGCTCTGAGCAGAGAGCGTAGACTGAATAAACTCAAAAAGTCTCTTCTGTCATAAGCTGTTCTACCTTCCCAGGAAAATTCAGTTAACATTCAGATAAGGAGACATTTTCTCATACTTCAAATAAGTAAACTGAGACAGCAGTTAAATAGGCTGCCTAAGGTAACAAAGCTATTTAGTAGCATCAGATTTCAGTAAATGTTTGCTTTAAACCTTTCTTATTTCTCATTTTAAATCTGCCTTCATTTATTTTCTTAGAATCTGTGTTTATCCTAACTTACTGGGCTGTCTCTTTTATTCACAGACTACTGATCCATGTGGTATTAGCAATACTGAATATACAACTGCTTATATATTCTTCCAAGTTGTTTTTTAATTTACCTATGCAGTGTCAGGAAGGCATGACAGTTTCATTGCATGTGTGAATGAATATACAAAGGTTAACCATTGCCTTTAAGCAGACAAAAGAAAAACATGTGAGTATGCATTCATTGATTCCAGATGGCATTTGATTTTTAAAGTTATTATTGTTTGAATAAATGGAGGAGGAAAATAAGCTGATCTTATACATACATGTGTATAAATAGATACACATACGGGACTGATTTGTTAAAAAAAACACCAGCATATAGGAAATGGAAAATGCTGGCTTTAGGGAGCTCCTGGGGGAATTTGCATTCACTGCTCGTCAGCCAGGCTGCGTGCTGACGCTCAATTCCTGGCATATCAGTCAGCTCCTGAGAAACAGGTGCCACAGCCTGCTTTGTAGGGGCTATTTAGTGTCTTCTACTGCCTTGCAAGTGTGTTAAGATCACCTGTGCCAATTCAGCAAAATGGTAAGTTAGAGCCTTCATGTTTATATTTAAAGGCTTTCTAAAGCCTCTAGTAAAGAAAGAGTAACAGCCTCCAGCAACATGACGGGCATATTACCTGAATATAAACTAATGACCATGCTCCTGTGAGTCTTGGAGATTTTGCTTTGCTTCATACCTCACATAGCAGGGCTAAATATTTCCAAATTTAAAGATGTTGAAAGTGGATTTGCAAGTCCTACACTCCCTCAAGTCTGTTAAACTGCAGGCCAGGGTCTCTCCATAAAAAGTCAGTCAGAATTTGTCTCACCCTGCTTCTATTTTTAACTGAAAATTTGTGCCTCAAAGCAGAGATGAAAGAGTCAAATTGTAGTCCATTTACTAGAAAGAAGCTTATGCTAGTTATGACAATAAATTTTTCTTTAAAATACAAGAAAAAACTTTTACTCAGTGCTTGCACATAGCACAGCTGTAAATTCTTGTTTATCTGTCGTGCTGCAGTTTGTGTGTCTGCGTTTCTTGTCTTGTTGTGATTACTGAAGAGCATTTTTTCTTTATTTTTTTGGAGCTCTACAGTGCTGGCATTTATCAAGAGGAGACACACAGCACAGCCTTGCACAAATAATGGCACTGGGCCAAGTACAGCTGAGGTGGTTGCCAGCACAACTCCACTGAAGTCAAAGGAATCACACCATGGGTGAGTTTGGCCCTTGGCTCAGGTCATGGAGGACTTTAACATGACAATTTTTAGTAATGCTTCAGCTGTTTGAGGTTGTTGAGTCTGGGTTTGCTTTTTGGTTGAGTACTGTATTTCGTTTCAAATAAAGGAGCTGAACTTCTGCTCAATGGAGTGAAAGAGGCTTTTGTAAGTGGACTGCTTCTGCAGTTTCTGTCCTCATTTAATCTGCTGTGAGTGCTAAATAACTCAGTTTCATAAGATGTCATGACAATAGTCCTGGGGTCTACTGAACTCCTGGGAAGATGCACTGTGTTGAATACTTTGTGGAGTTTGCTCTAATCTTGTGCTTAATATATTGTATTTTAAGTGACAAGATGCTGCCCGTGTCCTGAATGCCAGCACTCTTTTACACCAGTTAGAAACCTGCAAACAGCACTGATTGTTAATGGTACCTGGCTTGGTTTGTCTTGTTGGCTGTCGTATGCATCCACTTGCAGTCATCAGCTTCACAAATAAAGAATAAATCAATAAATAACTTCTAATGTGCAAGAATGTCATAAGCTGTGCTAATCACGTAATAGTAGGGTAGGTCAGTTTATAACAGTATTATAAACACATTAAAAAGCCAGAGACTTACCAGAGGAAGCCAAAACAGATTTGGATGTTAAATTTGGGGGTGTATGAAAGAATGGAAAACCTATATCTAGACATCAGATTCATATTGCTAAGCACTGCTGAGTCAGTATCTCAGCATTAAACAGAGGTGTCTGTCACTTGAAATTCATTGAAATTCAGGCCTGGGTTTAATCAATCATTGTTGGATCATGAGAGCATCACATCTTTTTTAATAGTAGGTGTTTTGCCTACAGTCAGATGTCAAGGTCATGTAGTGAAGTGAGAAATTGTGGCATATGTTTAAATCAAGTGGCCCCGGGGATATGCCTTTGGACTTGAAGAAGTTATGTGCCCACAAAAAGAAGCCAGTGAGCAAATGTGAAGGATCCCAATGACATTTCAGGGGCTTTTGTTTTAAAGTATCAGATTTTATGCCAATATTTTCAAGCTTTGTGGGGGAGTGGAGAAGACAGAATTAAGATCATGATAGTAAAAACAAATTGTAGAAAACATTGTTTGAAGAGAAATTTAAAATGCAATCAAATGAACAGCTCAACATGCAGCTTTGTGTCATTTAACATTTCATAAAATAATCTTTCCTCTTCAAGTGGTGAAAAAAAATCCCTTTGGAAACAAAGTGCCATTTAAAATAATAAATCTGTGTACAAGTTTATTACAGTACACCCAAAATTTGTATTTCAATTATTTTAAATTTTAAATATAAAATTCTTGCTTGTCAGTAGACAAATGTTATACATTATCCTGAAGAAGAAGAGCTATCTCCAAAGTGCAGTAAGTCGTTCTTGTAGCCTAGTTTATAATTTGGAATCTATAAATAGCTCTAGAAGAAATGCATCTAATTATAACATTGGAGAAAATGTGGTAAAATTTTGGAGAAAAATATTTACCTCTTTCACAGAAATAACAAAAACAAAAAATCAGAACTATGCTTTTTTAAAAGCAGGCTGTTAAATAAGAAAGACTTGTTTTATTTATTGTTTTATTAGTCTAATTTTCTCAAACTTTTGCTGTGAATATTCTCAATAGAGATTTTTTTGGGGCGGGGGGGCGGAACCCAACAACAACAAAACACAAACCTGCATCTTTTATGTAAGGAGGAGTAAAAACATTATTAAATCACTGTGTAATTCTATTAATGGATAAGAAAAACATTAAGGATTAGTCCTGGGGAAAACACATCCCCACACCTGTTCATTTCCCTGAATCAAATTGCCTTTGTGCTGTGTGCTTCCATGCTAGGAGACAGCCTGAGCAGCAGCCCCAGTGCTGCTCTGCCACACAGGCTGTGTACAGGCACATCTGGCTTTATCCAGCTTTCCTGTCAGCCACAGTCTGGAACTGCTCTTTGCTCTCACCTGCAGTTTGTTCCATTAGCTGCTGTCAGCCAAACAATTCAGATTGAGAGATAAAAGTGAATGGGAGCGGGAAGCTCTAAATGGGAGCTCTGGCTGTCTCTTCCTTAGAGGCAAGCTTCACTGCAAGCACTTGGGGTGCACAGCCACCTTTCTACTTGGCTCCCAGATCCCCAGCAGTGCTAGGGGTAGCAGGGACACCTTTTAACCTCCATGGCCTTGACTCTGTCAGAGGTAAAAACCAATGCTAGACAGATGACTAAGCAGAAATGTAGCATGTTCTGCAGTGACAATTTGCAATAAGGTTTACCAAATTATTTAGTTTCTGACTAATATAAATGTTTCACTGGAAAATCAACCCTCCCAATATTAATGGACAAATTACAGGGAAAAAAACCCAACTATTTGAACAGTATATAATCTGTCTGTGATGAACTGTAGTAGGTAAGACCTCCAAACAGGAGAAACTAGGTGGTCCTTCCTTTGACTGAAACCACTGTTGCCAATCTACTAAGCTAAACACATATTTCACAGCTTGTTGCTTCTTGAACACATTCAACTGAGTTCACTTTGTGTGCCAAGTACTTGTTCAGAATACACTGAACATAACATCTAGATTTTCTGCCAAAACGGCCTCTGTCAAGCTTCTCTCCTGCATTTAGCCAGCTACAAAAGCTGTTCCTTGCTAGTGAATTCCAGGACCATCAGTGTTTTCCCTGAATAATTATAGTAAGTGCCCTTCTTTCATTGCTTTATAATGTGAGTGTTCAGCTCCCCAGTTTTCCAGAGGACACAACAAGGCTATTCCTGCCTTGGCAAACAGAAGTCTTGGAAAGGATGCACAGGCTAATACTCTGCTTGCCTTCTGTTGCCTCTCTTCTTTAATATACTCAGGTTTATGTCAAACAATTCATTAAATCATGTCCTTAAAATCTTTCCAGGGATGTGGGGAGATTCCTTCTGTTTGTGTTACATGTGTAGCCTTAAAGCAGTTTCCTTTTCAGGCAAGTCTGCACCTGCTTGTCTGTCATCTCCCTGGACAGTCTGGAATTATACTTGCAAATAGATTTGTCAACTTTTGCAGGAATTTGAACACAGTGACACACATGCTAATTCTCTTGTTGCTTCTCAGCCTCAGGATAAATAGCATTAATTTCCCTTGAATCATTCAGAGGAACACTAGTACAGGGCATAAAGTTGGGTTTGGTCACTCAGGGTTAAAACAATAAACACTTTTATTAATAACTTTCCAGAGTGTGGTTACAGCATGCAACAGGAGACTCTTTTGGGGGTTCTAGTATAAATGAGAAAGTGAGGCAGCTTGGTTAAGCCCTGTAAAAAAAGCCCTAGACTAGATCAGGACAACAATTATATTAACTCTTTCATTGTAAATGTGAGGCCAGTGTATACGTTGGCAGCAAGGAGCAATCTGAAATCATGAGCTAATCCTTGCCAAAGCTGTATTTCTAAGGTCCCTTCATATTTAGGTGCCTGGCTGCAAAACCATACCAGCAATGCACTAACCTTCAAGTCATAAGTAGTTCTCATTAGTAATTTTTTTTTTCAAATGTTGAGTCTTGGTTTGCATTCCAAATATATGCAGTTCCATGACTCACAGAGAGGCAGCAGAGGTTTGGCTCCACCA
Source organism: Pycnonotus jocosus (assembly GCA_013400435.1). Classification (NCBI taxonomy): domain Eukaryota; kingdom Metazoa; phylum Chordata; class Aves; order Passeriformes; family Pycnonotidae; genus Pycnonotus; species Pycnonotus jocosus. The sequence goes on along the minus strand of VWYP01028329.1, from coordinate 201,563 downwards.
AACAGCATTGCCCCCTAAAGATGACATCAGCTCCCCTGTATCCAGAGGTATTGTGTGAGGGTGGGTGACACCTCTACTGGGTCTGGTGAGCACAAGAGGGGTGTGATGGTGCCCTTGTACAGGGTCATTGAACTCCAGGGCTTCTTCTGAAGAAAAAAAAATCATTCCCAGCTCCACCAGACACTCACATTTCTTCCCTTCTGCTGGCATCAATTTTGGGCTGGCACTTGGGAAGATAGTTCAAGGAGTTAAAGCAGCAGAAAATTAGCCCTACCAAAAAGAAATGAAATCTGTTTAATAAGTGTTTGAGTCTGCAAGAAGAATGTCGTCACATGTCAAGGACAGCTTGCAGTTAAATCTCCTCAAAAAAGCATTGTTAAGTAATTTGTGATGAAATTATGGGAGTTGTGGTTAGCAGGTTCAAATTTACTGGGTTCCAAGTCTATAATCATCATAAAGAAAACATTCAGAAACACAAAATGGGCCCAGCTCTTGCTGCTAGTATTTATCTCATCTGAGTTTTTGAGTCTGGGCAAGGCAAAAAAGACAGAATTTGTTTATCAGCAATGTATCAGTGTCTGGCCGTGCTATAACTGGTTGTCATTCTTCTCCCTCTTTCCTCTGCTTTCTGAGGATGTTTAATTGCTCCATTTATTTATCTTAACCTTTGCTCTTCAGTCCAGGAGGCACACTTGAGTTATGCCTGTTAGAGCATCTTTTCAGAAATAGGTTTTGGTTAGAACAACTCTGAAAACTCTCTGATGATTCTGAGCAAGATCACCACATCCTGACACCTTTGTACTTCTGTTACGGCTTAGACATGGTTTAGTGGTGAAGCTGTAACGAGCCAGATACAAATTGTGGAGGAATGGCACATTCCTAATTACTTTTTAATGAATGAAAGCAATGTTATAGAAGACTATAAGGCTCCAAGTGTGTCTGGTTTTCCCCAGCTGCATCAGTTGTATTAATAGGATTTTACCTTGCCAATTGGGACTCTTCACAGGTTTTGCAAACAGTGGCTTCATAACCTAGCTGATGAACTAATAAACAGAGACCTTGCTTATGGTGAGTCAGGCTAATTTACTGATGAGCAGGTTTATGAAACAGTTCTGCTTTGAGGAACTTCTTTTATCTTCAGGTTTCAAATCAAGAAAAAACCTTACTGCAAATAAAAAAGTCAACACCTCATTTCATTATAACTAGTTTAGGCTATTCTGTGAAAATATTATCAGGGGCACTACATTAAATGGAAGAAGGAGAGGATATTGCACACTTAGGCATCCAGGTTTGCATATCCAGAAGGTGGGAGTTATCTCCTTGCTGGGTGCACTGTCTTGAAGGTTGCAGCGTTCTCTGAGCATCAGAGGTATTTATGACCCTGAAAAAGAAGAGAGGGTAATCAGATTTTTTTTGAAATGCATTTCAAAAGGAGTTTTTATCTCAGTCAGAAGAAGTTTAATAAATTTATTAGAGAACACCAGGAACAAAAACAGTGCAAGAAACTCTGCTGTTTGCCTGCCACAACGAATTCAGTGCAGCAATTATCAGAGTTACCAAGATTTGAGGGCCTTTGCCGCTCTGGGAATACTGTTGAACTGGCTCAGCCTGCAACACAATGAGGTTGGTGCTGACTCAGCTCCACTGTCTTGCCCAACCACCATGTACAGAGATTTTGTCTGAGCTGTTTACAGGTGCATTTTGAAACACTGAGTTTCAGCTACAGACACCTAGGCCTGGTATCACACAGGTGGTATGCACAGCATACTGGTTTCCTCATCTGTAACTCCTTTTTTCCCCTCTGGATTTCACTCCCTGGGCTGCTCCTTGTGCCTTTGCTTTTGGAAGAGAGCTTTTGTCTACCTCAATTTTATGTTATTTGATGTATTCATATGTTAACACATTTATTTAATGCTTACACTCATATTTATATCTATAGACACATGTACACAGAAGACACATGCAAAAGTTGCTAGCGTGTATAAAACCTTAAACTCTTTTTTCTCTTTTTTTTTTCTTTCCTTTTTAATATAAACAATTATTTATGTTGGAAATCATATCACAGTAGTGTGCATTGCCAAAGCACCTGACGTGAGTTTTTGGTTGTCCCATATTATTTTCATATTATATTGCCTTTCCACCTCTCACATCAAGTGTTCCAAGAGACTCTGATTGCCACCATCTTTCTGCAGTGCAGCTCTGTTTGACAGCAGAGGTATTACCTGTGTGTTCATGAGCACTGCCAGCTCTGCCTTCAAGTTCAGGGCTCACTACTGGCTGTTTAAAATGCATGGATATTCACACTCGTATGCTCACATTACCATGTCTTGTCTCTCTTATCTGTTTTGTCTCTCCAGGTGTTGCCTTCTGCCCCTTTCACCCTTTCCTCTCAAGACTACAAAGGCCTGTGTGTCACATAATGACTCCTGCTCTGTCGCGGAGAAGCAAAGAAGGACACTGTCCTTGCATGTCTTTTTCCTTTTCTTTTTCCTTGACAAGTTATCAGATTTTCTTGATGTCATTACTTGCTCCTTGCAATGGAGATGTCTACTGGTTGCTTAAAGAGGTTTTGAATGACAGTCTCTTCATCCTAAACAAAGGGTATAAGTATTTACAGTATTTGAATAAATACTGTCAGCAGATCAGGAAGTAACTAGGGGTGGAGAAAGGTGTTCTCTCTCACACACAAATAAACAGTTAATCTCATCTTGTCCAGGACCTAGAAATATGTTTATGCTTAAATCTTCATACTTTTTACTCCAAAGCATTTACTTTACCAATCTTAAGAAAAGATAAGAGAGTCTGGCTTGCTCTAACTTGACAGTGTAACTCAGCCAGTGGTGACCCTTAAACACAGGAAATGTTGTGGTAAATTTTGCTTTGCAAGGTAGCCACAGGTGATGGAAATGGGGAGATTTTGCTGTTTGCTACAGCAAGAGTAAGCCTGTGATAAAATTAAGCCTTTTGTTTCTTCGTCTTCTCTCCCTTTCTTTTGCATCTTGCCCCCATCACCCACCCCAGTGAATTCATACATGACAACAGTAACCTGAACTGCAAATTTCACACCAGTTATTGAATATAGGCCAATACTGGTGTCATGATTTGTATGTTGCTTGAGTCAAAGCTCTGCTGGCTGAAAACAGCTTTCCCTTAACCATATTAGCTCTGTCATCTCCCAGCAGCAACAACAAATGGCAGCAAAAAAGAAACTTCAGAGTGCTTTTTCACCCACTAATTCCCAATTCCAGGTAGTCAGGTATTGTGAATTTGACTGAAAGCAGAACATTTTTTCATGGTTTCCATCTTTCAGCCCCTGACTAATAAAGTTTTTTCATTGTCAAAGGAGAGACAACTAACAAGCTTGTTGTACATTGACCAATTCTCTTATTTCTAACCCAAGAAGGTAGGTTTTTCAGCATGGCTCTGCCAGTATTTTAGGATGGAACAGAGAAGGGTCAATCAAGTCATTGGCATCTTGGTGAAAAGCTAGTGTTTGCAGAAATTTTGGATAATTTGATTGCTGTGGTGCTGAAAAGGCATTATTCTCCTAGGGCATCCAGAAATCAGCTGCTATGTGGTTGGTTTAATATCTGGTTATTAATAACTAATAACTCATTATTAAATAACTAATAACTCTGCTAGGCTTTCAGACAATGTTAAGAATTAAGCTTATTCAGTATTTAAATTGTGGAGTTGTTTGAAATTGAATGGGGGACAGAGATTCAGATTTCAAGAAAATTGAGCCAGTGCTAAACTGAAATTACATTCAACTTTTTTGAGCATGGGTTTTTTCAGAGTAAACAAGTAAATTTTAAACAGCAAAAAGTTGTATTAACTGCCTCCTGAAGCAGCAGCAGCTGCCCTAGAAAACAGGTTCTAGACCCAGAGGAGAGTGGAAACTTCCTTATGCTCACAAGGCAGGTGATTCACCAGTGACATGGATTTTATCATGGGCAGGCTATCCTTCTATGTAAAACCTTTTTTTTTTTTTTTTTCCAGGAAATGGGGGCAAATATGGGAAAGAAGGAACCCATTGTGTCTGAGATAGCTTCCCAAGATCAAATGTCCTCCTGCATGAACCTCTGCATGCATTTATGAAATGGTATTTTTCTTTGGCAGGGCACAAATGAACTCAGCAGCTCAGTTATTATCATGCCAGAGCTTTATAACATGCTTTATGTGCTTCTCAATATGATTGTGTATTTCCTGTCTCTATACATTCTTCTCTCAGTGTAAGTGTCAAAACATTATTCTGCTCCTATTGTGGCCAATATCAGCTGGAATTTTGTCATTTACTTTGAGGAAGTGAGGTCAAATTCATATTTGTTACTGAGAAAGGCTTCTTCACATAATATGAGACCCTGTGCATCACTCAGTGTTCCTGTGAAAGAAGAAGCATCCCCAAAAGCACACACAGTCAAAGGCAATAGAAAGAAACTCACTTTGTAAGGTTATGGTCTTTTCTACATCCCACAGTGGATCTTGATGTCTTTTCTGCTCTAAAATCATGTTACTAAAGGACACATGTGAGACAGCAGGTCAAAATGGAAGAAATGCACCATTTAGATCTGAAAAGAGCCTTCAGCTACAATAGGGTCAACACCTCAGAATGCAAGAAGAAACATTTTTATAACAATACTCAATAGAATTTATCATTTCTTTGTAATTCAAACCGGAATAAGCCCAAACCTAAGGGGTAGAAGGGAGAGTAGAGTAATAACTGTGAGAGAAAAAGAAACAGCAGGAAAGCTACAGAGGACACAAGTTGAAATAGAAAAAACAGAAAAAACAAATATGCTTCTCTGCAACAAATACAGCAGGAAGCCTAACAACAACAACAAAAAAAAGTGCATGGCTGCAGTACAGGGGCTGTCCATGATAAAGTGTGATGGGACAAGCAGAATAGATAGAAAGACTCAAAAGATTACTACACATTCTTAAACTTTCTAATGTTTTTCTTGTTGACATGGTACTGTCAGAATTTTGATCTGAAAAGGCTTATTTTTCCCATTATTTATCTGTTTCAGCTTGAGAGAGTTTTGTTTCACCAACTGTACGAGGTGTTTGTACCAGTGATCTTTTAGCACCAGCCTAATTTGGTTACAGTGGTAATGCCATTAAGAGCATCCCCAGCTTTTGGGAGCATCAGGAGGCTCTTTCCAAGGAACAGAGCAGTGGAGGCTGAAGGAGGTTATAAACTGAATCATGAAATGCATGGGTGTGGAGGAAATAGTCCCATGTGTCTTATTCCCCTCCTGCAGATCTACCAGAGCCAGGCAGGCCAGCTGGAGGGATTTTTTCACCTTTTGTATGCCTTATTTTATCCATCAGCTAAATACTTCCCTTAAAGCTAAAATTATTTTAAAATCCTCAGGTAGTAAGTGTGACATATTCACATGCTAAACGTAATTGAAGGCCATAGTCGGCCCCATTGTTAAAGCCACACCACTTGATGACCCTTTTTTTCCAAATGCACAGCCATTCCTACTGGATTCACCCCAGAAAGGGGCTCTTAGAGTGATGTTTTCCAGAAATCCGCCCAATTGGCTGGTAACTGCCTGGGTTGCTGAGTGCTCCCTGCAGCCACTTAATACTGATGTTAGGGGCAAGATGCTTAAAAACGCATGGCAGATGGCTCACAGCAATGATGTGAGAGGATTTATCCTCCAGGAGACAACAGTTTATTCCTGTTCTTTTGCTGGTAACTTTTGTCATATTGAGCAAGACAGCAAAAGCTAGGGCAGAATAAAATATGATGTCTTTCCCACTAACATTTCAACTCGAGAAGGTTTTTGTTTTGAAAATGAATTATTCAGTTTTGCAATGTAAGAGGGAGGTATTTTATTCATTTGGATTGAAAATGGGAAGCATTAATTTTATTCTTGTATTTTTCAAGATTGGTTTTTGAGTTACTGGAAAAAATTAACTGAGGAGTAGCTGTAATCTTTCTAGACCCTACTGAAATGAAATGTGCATATATGTGTATATGGTGTGTGTAAATACAAATGCATAAATTTATACCAACATGCACAGTATATGTAAATATACATATATAAAAATATAAGAATATGAATGCATGTAGCTAAAAGAATTCGCTTGAAAAAAAAAATGGGAATTACCCCAAGTTCAGCTTCTCTCTTCTGAGAGATTCTGAAACATTAGAGAGGGCCTGGATTTATCAGGTGTGAGAACCTTGCCCTGCCATATATAAAGTTTGCCTGTGTATCAGTGTCTCCTGTGACCTTTGATTAAGAATGTTACAAGATTTCAGATGGCAAGAAAAGATGTGAGAAGTCAAGTGGATAAATTGGAGGGGGCTCCTGTACACCATGTCATATTATTAGTCTCTCACCCAAGTATCAAGATAGTAACTATTAAAGTAGAACTGTGCAAACAGTCTTTCTGGTGGCATGACTCCAGCTTAAATTTTTGGCTGAGAGTAATAAATTTTCCTTCTGAGCTCTCTGGTGACAAAGGACAATTGTCATCCGTGGAGGTTGAACTTTCCACTTCACCTTAAAAGCTGTCAGTGCTTTAATAGATCATACCTCAAAGTCCTTTCTTTCTGCAGACCTAGTGTAGAGACCCAGAGTGCAAATAACTTCTCTGCTGTTTGCACTGTTTGGTTGATTTTTTTTAAGATTAGGAAAAGAGGTGCTGTCTCTGCAGTATGGCTTTCCATGCAAATGCCTGAGCGGTCCCTTCGTGCTTTTTCCTGAAGCAGCAGCCCCATGCCATGGATGCAGCCACTCCTCTTTCACGCACATGTAACTAAGGCACTCTCTGATTGAGGCACCAGACTCCACTTTTCCCCGACACCAAATCTGAGACCCATAGAAAGTGAGTTGTCAGAGTGCCTTGCTGTTGGTAAGGTTCAGAGACAATTCATGTCAGCATGACTTTGTCAGCTGGTCTTTGAAATCCTCATCAGTTTTAAATATCAAACCTCAGGTATGCAGACAAGGGATTATTTGAAATTTATTAAGTGTCAATGAAAAGCTGTGCTTTAGGCAAACAATGTGTCATTGTTAAATTCATGTGAGCAGAGCCAGGGTATTGCAATTTGACAGGGTAAGCCAGGATGCTGGTGCTTCTGTTGCTTTGGAGTGCACCCAAGCCAACATGTCATTCAGGGAAAACTTCTCCTGCTCCTGATGTAACGCTGTATGAAGCCATCTGAGACTCAGTCACCCATTTGTTGACATCTGCATCTTCCTGTTTCAGTTACAGGCTGAACAAAGTTTAGCTATCTAGGCAATTCCACACAGGATTACAAAAGGCAAATGTCAGTTTAAAATTACTCCTTTGGCTGTGATACATGATCTCACAGTGAAATAGGAAGTCTGAATGTGGCTGAAGATAAACAAGAAGATAAATCCATTGAGTATAGAACTGAAAGGTGTAAAACAAGTAAATTCACCTGGAATTAACACAGTTCTTTTATATTAAAATAAAAATGATCAAACAAATGGAAATTTTGCCATTAAGAAGATTGTGAAAGTGATCTCTGTGAGAAACAGCAAAACCCCAACTGCCTGGTGTTTAAGCACAAATGGCATATGAATAAGAACATCAAAAAGAGCTGTATTCTTTGCACTTCAACTACACAGTAAGCATTATAAAAGTAAATGTATTAATGGTTGCAACTGGACTAGGGAAATGTGAAAAAGCCATGTATTTCTCTTTTTTTATTTTATTTTTTTACTCGTGGTCTCAGGTTGCTGTACCTCCCTTTGATATAGTCTCAGTGAAATTCAGTCATTCCTAGGTCAAGAACAGAACTCCCCAAATTGAAGGGAAGACCTTGTGTTTACTGGCATCTTTAGCACGAGTTCAGTAGGAAAGGAGCTCCCTATGCAGGATATTTGCCACTAGGTGATTACATTGGGAATGGATTGCACACTTATAGCAAACAACTAATTAAAACCCCGAAGATAATGTGCAGGGGTCTCTGATAGCCAGCTGGCAAAACAGGGAATGTTTGGATCTTTGCCTAGAGCCGAGGGGAGCTGTGTACAGCCAAAGCATCTGCAGTGTAGGGAAGATGGGTGTCTGCAGGTGTGTGACATCACCCTGTGCCAGAGGCTGATGTCCCACATTCAGACCTTGGCATGTCGGTGTCAAAGGCCTGGTGGCAGAGGAGGAGCAGGACTTGGCACCTGGGTGTCTGAGGAGTGCTCTGGGGTTTTCTTAGTCCAGTTTTGGTGATGGAATGGGTAAAAAGCAGCATGAGGTAGTAACACTAACACCTTAAAACAGCAGAGCTCTTGTGGAGAGGAGCCAATGAAGATCTCATGGTTTGGGCCATCAGCATCAGGAGATCGAAAAAAAGAAAAGTACAGGACAAAGGCTTTGGCCCAAGCCTTTTGTTGCTAACTATGGAAAAATGTGGAAAAATATGTTTTTGAAAAAAAATGTGGAAGGGATAGGGATTGGGTTTTTTTACATTGTTAATGTTTAAACCATTTTCTATTGTGAGCTAGATGGTTATTAAACTTCCATTTTCCAATTCTGAAGTCAAAGTCCCTAACTAATTATGAAGGTGTACCCCAGAAGCAGACTGCAAACCTCAGTCTCCACATATAAGGCAATAATTTAAGATGCCAGATGTACATTCCCTTAGCATTTGGGAGCATTAGAACCTGCAATAATATAAAGGGTTATCAGTGGATGAATATAGTCTGCACTCGATTCTGATACTGCCTAAGTCTGTATGTGCAATGTATGTGATATCTCTCCATCAGAGCCTAGTGTGAGGAGCTCTGAATGCTGCACCTGAATCATCCCGAGGATTCAGAGGAGGCTGAAGTGTTTGTAGGTTCCTAATTTGGGAGAAACAGGAAAACACAGAAGAGGTTGGTAGTTTCTTTAAATAGTGACTACATATAGCTTAATAATTCTCAGCCTCTCAGAAAACATTTTATGACCTCTACATAAACTAAAAGTTAACAATTCCTAAAAATAATTCTCTTTTTATTTCTTTTTAATTTGCTTTTGTTTTCTACTTCACTAGTAGGGACAGCTACAAAACTTTCCTTGACTACTTCTTCTCCAGCAAAACAGGAACTATTTTTGGGGATCTGAAGGAAAGCATTCTGGTTTCGGCTAGCAAAGCCTTTGTCTCCCTTCACTGGCATGTTTCCCTGCGACACCAGTCTGTATTAAGACTTTCAGGAAGTGAAGCAATTAAGGGCCATTATAATAAAAAAGGAAAAAAAGCAAAAACTGAACTCTCTTTTAACTCTATGCCCCATTAAACTTCTGGCAATTGCATGTTCAGGACTATCATCCACTTGTTCCCATTTTTCTTCCCATGCACAGCCACGTGTGGCTGTAGGCTGCAAAGTGCTGTACTCCACACCCAGTATCATTTTCACACACTGTTATGGTCTGTGGTTCTTCTGGCTGCCCAGAGATGCTTTTTAAAGTGAAAAATATTCTGTTGCAGTGAAAAATAATTATATTCTAAAACGGAAGTCTGACCTGTCTGAGCTGAAATTAATTAATAGGAAGGCCAGGATGAAAGGGGTGAAAAGACAGGATCTAAAGATGAACCTATTACTGTGTCTGGGGGCCTATTGACCCACTGGAGTTGTGGGTCAAGGCAGGATGGCTTACTTTTGACTAGTTGGAAATAATTTTTTAAAAACTTATTTAAAAGCAATGCCTTCTGTAAGCCTGGAGACTGTGGGCTATGCTGGGGAAAGGGGAATCCAGAGACTGAGAAGGGTTTTGGACATTTAAGTGAGAAAAAGAGAGAAATATTTTAAATTAAGCATTGAGCAGACTTGAAATACAATAGTTAGTTTTAATGGCTATTTCTGAAAGAAAAAAGCAAGAGGATGAATGGATGAGAGAAACAACTGGCCATATTGGCCAGCAGAGGGAGGAGGAGCAGAGCATGAAGGGCAGTCAGTAGGGGGTAAGAGGGAGAGTGAAGCAAGGGATAGGAGCGAGAGGAAGGGGCAGGAAGCAGCTTACCTGCAGAGCTAGCAGCACCTGGACCTGCATTAACACATCTTGTTGTCAGAGAGCAGAGCATTACTGTGCCATTCAATCACTGGGGGAGTAGGCAGGCCACCTCCTCCTGCCTCAGCACTTACTTCACCAGAAAAACAAAAGTCTTGGAACATTTTGACAATTACCTACTGCAACTTGATCATATGCCTTGCCTGAGTATTTCTGCTTTCCGTAAAATCCCAGTTCTTAATTGATGCCTCCAGGAAATAAAAATGAGCTGGTGAAGCAGCAAAAAGGTCAGTCTAATTTTCCTCTGTTTCTGAGTGAGGCTGGGGCAGGTGTTTTAAAGTGAACTCTTTCCTATCAAACCCAGTCCTTGAAACTGCAGTTAATTCTTGACAGAATATCTTCACTCATGTCTTAAAAACAGTTGGAAAATTTAAGTTTATGTCGCAAGCTGACAAGCGAGCCGGACCCTGTGGCTTTGCACTATCACACTTACTTGCATTAGGGAATTGAACAGGTTACAGCTGAAATATCTCACCGAGCCTTCACCAAAAGCTTCTGTAGCCTTCCTGGTGTGACTCTTGCTGAGTGAGTAAGGATATAAGCTGGTGTCTTTTCTTAGTCTGAACGGGTTTTAGATTTATTCTGAATACCGTATTTGTCCTACTGGGTAAACTGAGGCATAAGTCTGGGAAAGCCTTTTACACAAAAGGTCATTTTCTCCCTGTTAGAAAAGATTACTGGAGAGTATGTCATGTTCTCCCAGCAGGTACTGTCAAAGGCTGATGTCTGCCTCTTCACATGAGGCACAAAACAGTGTTAGATCAAAGCTGCCTGAAAGCTTAGGCTAAGGAAAGGGAAAATAATCACCAAGTACCTTTCTAAATGCTGCATCGACACTTGCTGGAAAGCAAAGACAACCCTGTCCTGCAGAGCTGACATTTGAGGGTGAAGTTTTATTTTGGTTTTCAGTGGGTTTTATGGTAAGAAAATGTCTTCCTATGCCCTCTGTTTTCTACCTACCTGTCAGTTGCCAGGGTACCTGAGCCCTCCCTGCCTTCTTCTGAGCCTTCTTCTGCTGAGACTTGACATTTTCAAATACATTTGGGTATCTGGCTTGAGGGATCTTTTAAAGTGGCCTGCAATTTAAGATGCTCCTGGAAAGACAGACCTTTTCAATTTGGCAAGACCCATATGACTACAGGATGCCAGTACCACCTGAAATGAATTTTCTCCTCCCACCTCCACCATCTTGTTTTAAATTCTGCCGGGCAAAGGTGTCTCACCTTTTTCCCTTGAGTCTCCATATTTCAATGTGCAGAAGTGCCATGTAAGCAGTGTATTGCCTGGTAAAAATTCCATCCCCGTATTGGGAGGAATAACAGCTTGTCTGGGGAGGACCCACTTATTTACTTGTTGCCCAAAACAGAAAAATGAATCTGAGCATTCTGCACCCCAAATGATGCTTCACCTCAAAAGTTAGAGCAACCTGAGAGCAAAAGTAGGATTGGAAGGAAAAGAGCAGGGAGGCAGCATCCAAAGTCAGCCATTGTGCTGCTGCTGCCTCCACTTCCCTGGCGTACTTTTTGCCCATTGTAAATGCAACATCTGCCTGCTCTGCAAATGCAACAACTGCAATTTTGTTAAACATAAAGAATGTTTGGGGCTAAGACCTTGTTTTCCTGCTGACTCCACAACATGTGAAGGTGCTGACTCCCATTTGTTTGCTTGCACTGAGTGGGTTTGGACGTGTGACCACCTTCTGGCACACACCTCCATGGTCCTTGAATGCCAGAGAGAGGGGCTACACAACAAAGAGCAAGGTGGGTTTAGTTAGCTGATGCATCACTACATGCCAGTGCCTGAACATGTAGATTTGGTATTCTGATTTCAGAAGTTAAAAAATACATTTTTGCTATTTTAATTTATTTTATGTTTTAATGTTTCATTTATGTTTACATTCTCTTTTTAAATTTATTTTATTTTGCACTGGGAAATACTGCAACACTTACAGGACTGCATGGCTAATAAATAAAAAATAAGTCAAAAGTATTAGCATCTTCTGTGGCTTTATTTTATTTTTATTAGTGATGTTAGCTGAACTGTAGTCATTAAGATACATATATACACGGACTGAGTATGAACCAGGTGTGGGAGAGAACTTTGGAAAGGACTTAACATTTATGCAGTTTAATATCAATGGTAAAGCTTTTGACTTTTGTGAGAGGAAAGTTTGGCTGCTGTTAGGTGCTTTTATTTAAAACCCTTTAAAAGAAAATGGAACCAATTTCCTGCTGACTGTTCTCAAATGCATCAAAATAGGTACTATTTATGGCCTTTTCACTCCTTGACCTCCTTGCTGAGAGCACCAATGTCCGCCTGTCTATTTGGAACTACTTTGAATTCACCAATGTATCAAGGGAGACTTGAGAAAAATCTTCATTATTTCAGAGAACCTTACACTTAATAAGTGTCTGCCTGTACAGAAAAACAAGTCTCTTATTTCTGAAGAGCTCACAGCCTAAACAGACATGGCTGCAAGTTGAGCTGACAATGTAAAACGCCAGAACTAAGTGACAAAGGAGGGAAGTGGGATGGCGATTTACTAAGACAATTGGTGAAAATGTGTGCCTGTCAAATTAGTCTTTATATTTTATGGAAAAACCCTATAGCTGCACACATGATTGATACCCTTCATGGACTGATTTTCTGGTGATTAATGGAGAAAAAGAAAGGAACAGCTGAGAAGGGAGGCATGAGGAAGGGTAAGTGCACGAGTGTTTGCAGGACAGGTAAGTTAAACACCATCAGCAGAGGTGAGGAAAACCAGGAGACAGTGCAAGGAAGTGAGAAAAAGATCAATCAGAGAGAATTGCAGGGTGAAGAGACTGGCACTGCCAAACTCGGCACACTGGAAATGGCCAGCCTGGCTGGGACCAAGTTATCTCCTTTATATAACCTTCACTGTAGATATTTCTACTACCACAGTATTTGTCATCTGTTTTTACGATTCTCCAAAGTGGCTGTTGCTGTCACCAGACAAATGATAAAGAAAATGTTCCTGGGGAAGCTCTGCATGTGAGTAGGGTATTTGCTGCTGAAAAATATTCCTAAATTTCCTTTCCTGGTATCTAAGTATTGATGTGACCCAATGGTGTCTGACTGCCCTCACGATTGTGTCACCAATATCACTTTTACTAAGGATCACAAGGGGCCATGCCTGAGGAGCCTACACTGCCTGGGTAACCTCCTGTCAATCACAAAATTCATTTCTCTGGTCTCAGAAAAGCACAAATTAGAAAATGTGGTGCATGGCTCATGGCTTCCAGCCCTTGCCTGAATATTAAGAGTTAGTCATTTACAGATCTGTGATTAATTTCAGATTTGCTTTTTCTTTGTTTTGTTGGCACAAGGTTTTCTGCTGGAGTTACATGCACACTTCATCCTTTAACTTGTATGGTCCCAGGACACATGCACTAAGCAAAAAAATTCTTTTTATCATTACACAAATGGAAAATGAACGTACAGAAGACCCTCATCAGTTTGCCCAGATTCATGAAGAAAAATCTATGACCAAATATTGCATTGACAATAGATCAGTGTAAGTGCAGTGACCAGATGTGGAAGGCTGTTTAATGTGAGGAGGTTTATGTCAAGTATGCTCTTGCAAGCTGCTCTGTTAATTGCTACTGGACTCAGCACAGGCGCTGTAAAGCAGAATTGTTGGAATTGGGTAGGCCAGAATACATTCAGATTAGCTTAGGCATGGATTAGCTTAGGCTGTTCTTGGGTTTTTAGTACATAACCCTATACTGATAGAGAGGAGAAAAGAGACTCCTTTTGTATTTTTACACAGAAGGGTCCTTTATACACTTATTTGCCTAAAAATGTTGAGTTTGCATCACAATTTGTCATGAAAGTCTCCAGTGTCCTATTAAAATCTGACAGATAAATGAAAAATGATATAGATGTCTTACATTTTCTGGTCTAGCACACAGAAATTTTTAATTTGAACAAAAGTATGTTAAACTGAATTTTCAAGGAGGTAAAAATTCATAGTTTTTGACTAACGTTGTTTCAACTTTTTTTTTTTTTTTTTTTTGTTTTACTTTTTTTTTTTTTTACCTTCTGCTCACTTATTATTTCAGGGGTTTTGTCTTTTTTTAGATTCCTGTTTGCCATAAAAGTCTCTCAGGAGCTTCATTTTGTGAACAGGCATTCTATTAAATGTGTAATTGGATTCAATGAGATATACTTGCACTTTGAGAAGAGTTTTTCTGTCTTCCCTGTAGTTCTAAACTGTCTCTATTGCAGTGATCAATACTGATTATGGCTGGTGGTTCAGGTCAATGTGTAACCAGGAGTTATCCCTTGCCCGTGGCTGAGGCAGGTGTCAAGTCCCCTGGTAGATCACTGGAGCTGAATGATCTTTAGCTTTATGGTGCTTTACTTCAGAACTGGAGCTAACCTGTTTTGCTAAAGAAACAGGTGGATGTAGAGACTCAGAGTGCTTATTTGACCAGAGAGAAAGACAGACTTCAGATCTTTGACATTATTCCTAAACAGACTGTGTGATTGTTGTATTCTGAAGAGAGAAAACGATTTGGCTGGATCAACATAAAGTTATATTACAATAATCTTTAATACTTTCAGTTATTTTTCCAGAATTTACTGTTCCTTTTAACTTTTACATTGTTACTGTCTTAATCAGTTTTTACTTTAGGACTGGAAAATCTGGTATATATCCTTTCAGTTAAAAAAATAATCATGGGCATATGGTCCCTGGGCTATGAAAGCTTTGTTTTCAAGAAGGATATTTACAACAGACTTCTTGACCAACATCCCTCTCCTTCCTATATGCATTTGGCTAGCCCAGAATGCTTCTCTGAGACAACGTATTTTCTATGCTGTTTCTTTTCATATAATGTTGATGTCTTTGGCAAAAGAAACTCCAGGAGAGAGACAGAAACTGTAGAGTGAGATTGGAAATTTCTTGAGTTGGTTGGATGTGAAAGCAGCATCTCTCTCTGACTCAGGAGAATTTTGTGGAAGTGACTTGAATATGCTAGTTTGTTATGAATTTAACAAAGCCCATATCCAAGCAATGTACACTATGCAAAAGCAGTCCAAACACTACCAGAATAACCATCTTGAATGCAAAAGAGGCTGAGCCAGACAGCAATGTACAGCTGCCCATATCCAGATTTAGAAGGTACCAGAAGCGATATCTTTTCTACACCCATCACATCTACACTAACCATGAGAGCCATTCTCTTACTAAAAACATCTATCAACACTGCATAAAATCAGTCAGAAAAAAATGCCCTTATCCAAAAAAAGCCTGCTATTAGAGATTAAATTTTAATGGGACTCATGTTTTCAAGCAAACCAGATCAAGCATTTGCCCTCTGATTAAAGCAGTAACTCCAATTATGAGAGCTGTAATTAAAGACACGTCAGTGGCACAAAGAGTGCTCATCTAGTAGATTATCTAGACCATTTACTAATGGACTGAGAGTAAAATAACTTCCTAAGGTGTTTCTCTTCTCCATCCCAACATGAGCCAATTTTCCTCTCAACCAACATGATGCTTGTGGTGTTTATCAAAGTTTTATTATCATGCTGAAATAGGAAGGTCAATATCCATCTTCAGGTGAGGAGAGGGGTCAACACAAGAATTGTGGCTGTGTGGGTCTTGCCTTTCAAATTTCATTTTCACTTTGACTGAACGAGACCTGCTGCAAAGATTTGATGCAGTGAAACTTGATTGCTAAGGTATCTCTTGGAGAAAGGGAGAACCTGGAACAACATGCAGAGATGAGACTGGATAGTCCTGATGTGCCTGGAACTACTTACAGAGCGTAGAAATAATAAATTCCCATTGCTGGGGAAGGAATTCTGCATGACGAAGGAAAATCTTCCATCTTTGGGATCTGGCAGCCTTATTGTGGCTGATTACTGGGGTTTTTTTTAAAATAGAAACCTTATTCTTTTGGCTTCTCCCATTCAATTACTGTTTGCTTTGATTCAAAATTTGTTTCTAACAGATAAACAGTTTTCCTACTATATTCTCTTTCCTCAAATGTAGTCTTAAATACTACCATATAGATACTTAGACCATCTTTTTATGAAAACTAAATTGCATGATGCCATCTTAGGCTTTCTTATCCAACTCTCTCCTGAAATCATGCTGATTTCCCATGTTCTCTTCTTGGCTTGTAACAAACTGTCATATTTTGAAGGGGAATTACCAGGAAAGTGTCTCAGCAAACAATGTAGTCAACTCCATAACTGATGTGCTTGAAACAAATATTTCTGGAGTTGCCAAAACTGACAGGAATTGTATGAGTGCCAAAGCAGCAGGAAAAGAATTTCAGGGAATGTGGACCAGTTCTGTTTCACTCTATAAAGATTTGTTTCTATTATGATTTACAATGTCATTTTTTTTTTCCCTGCAGTAATAGTTAAAGTGAGATCTTTGCCACAAAGGTCTCAAAGATGGTCTCTCATCTGCCAGGTCTCGGAGTGTGCAACATGAACATTCCTTGAATAAAGATGTCTCCCAAACACGTGTGACATATCTGTGTGGGTAGCTTGTCAGGCTCCTTTAGCAGCCGATGCTGTTTAAAGATTAATCTTTCCCTAATTCAAAGCACTGCTTAAAAAAATTAAGAAGCATCTTCCAGCTACTTAATAGATTGACTATGGTACAGTTAATGGAAAAAATATTTGGCATTTTAAGGGCCTTCAAAGACTCAAGAGAGACATGTGTTTAATTCTTCCCAAGCCATATTGATTCTTACCTCATTCTCAGTTTGGATTGATCTGTTTAGAATGAGAGTTTGGCACTAAAGACAATTTTAAAATGTCAAAGAACCAGTGTAAAAAAAGAGTGAGAAACTGCCATCAGTATTGAAAAACATTGCCTTTCTTTTTTTGTACCGACTAGGCTTTATTTGGTATTTTCAAAAATTGGTTATCTGCATTTGTTTGGAAAAATGTCTCATGAGAAGCAGAGGGGAAAGATTCCCAGTTACTACCACCAAGTGAGTATTTTCTGGCAGCTGCTGAAAGATCACTTTAATCCAGATGCAGGAAAAGGGACTTACTCCCTTTATTAGAGAAATAAACCCTCAATATGTTCAGCTCATGACCTACAGCAATCTGACAGGGCTGGAATGGTGCACTCCACCAGAGAAAGCTACAGTAGTTTCTTTTAAAGGTTGTCTCTTTGGCAACATTGGTTTTACACTGCCAAGTGACTGGGATTTGCAGGCTGCAGTGGCTGCCTTGGTATTTTTCTGCAGCCCTCTAGGACAAAGGGATAAGTTTTAGTGCTTTGCAAAGCCATTTCTTCTTCCTTCCCTTCTTTCCCAGCAACACACACACTCAAAATATGTGTTGTTTTCTTACATGCCTCCATAAATAGACCTGATTGGTATTAACCTCCTGACATTTCTGAAATGGTCAGTAATTCCTTCTGTTTGTCTGCTTGCAAGATTGACTAAGAGTGACTTTGGCCTTTCTTCTGAGGAGACCTATCTTGGGACTGCTTGGGATTAAGAGTGGGATACACACTACATAAGGATTAGGAGAGAAGTTTCTTCATGCAGGAGTGCCTGAAGAAACAGGTGCCAGTGAAATAGGTAGCAAAAGCAAACAGCCTGTGCAGAACGCAGAGCAGGGGGAGAATCAAGAGTAATTCCACCAGGGGATTGCAGCTGGGCCTAGAAGGACATTTGCAGTTTCCTTGCAAAACCATTTATAAAGGAAAAGCAAAGAGAAGGAGAGCGTGAAGAGGGCAGGAGAGAAACCAGAAGCAGAGACTGGAATGTGTAACAGTGGTTTCAGGTGCAGACACCAGCAGGGAAAGCAAAGGATCTATCCAGAGCATCTGGAGCCTAATGTAGGAAATGGAGGGAGTAGGTGTGCAAATATGCAGTCCAAAGGAATTGATGTGCACCTCACCCTTCAAAGGGCTGTTTTAGACCACAGAGAATGGCCATCACCATCAGGCTGAGGATGACTTGTGTGGTAATTATGCAAAGTTCCTAGCTGAAAAAATATTGAGTTGAATGCACTAGCTCTTTGGGTTTCAAACAAATAAAGAACATATTTGCACACATCTCTGAAAAAAACCACCTGTCAACCCATCACTTGTCTGTTTTTGGGAAGGTGGGTACAAGGAGCAGCAGAGAATGGCTGTTCAATAGCACAATCTCCTCTTTTCATTACTTCAGCCTGAACTTGCAGCAGTTGTTTCCAGAAGAGCTGATGCTGCTCAACAGAAACTGGTAAGGTATTAAATAATTTGGCTATGCATTTTTTACACCAGAAACTCTGAGCAATACAGGATTAGGAAAATACATTGGTGAAAGACGAGGGAAAATCAAGTTTTCATTTTACTGTCTGTCAAGATTCCCTTGTTTCTCTTTTTTTCCTCAGATCATATGGTAATGAGATTATTTTATTATCCCAGTGCAAATGTTGAAAATGCAAAGGGTTGGAAAAACTACCTTTGTGTTTCTGGAAAGTGAGATGGGATTTATTCATTAACAAGTTCATCTTTTTATTAGTATTGTATTTTTCCCACCAGAAAAATCAGGCTTGGTTCTAAAACCAAATTTCTTTGAAGGAAAACTCTCCCAAGGAAATTGAAATGGTGATTTTTATGTGTGTTCATTAGGATTTATTATTTTCCTTTTGCTTTCAGCAGCTGAGGACACTCGAGAATGGGAGGCGGGCTCCTGGCGCAGGTTGCGGCGCCGGTGCCGGGAGGCAGCGGTGTGTGTGCTCCCTCTAGTGAGCCCTGATCCCCAAGAGCTGGGATCAGCCTGCCCGGGTCCCTGAGCAGCTCCCAGGGCTTCAGCCACTAAGAGTTTTCCTCCTCAGGCAGCATTCATCCCAATTCTGCTATTTCAGCTGTGGAACCTGCTTATACAGGCTGAGTCACTGCTGGAGCCGGGGAATGCGGGAGAATCTAGGTCTGCCACAGGTTTTCTGAGCAGGTCATTGTGCTCTGACTTTTCTACGCCTGTGTACAGTGTTTCCGAAAATCCTTTTCCTCTTACTTAGACAGCTCTTTAAAGCTTCTTTCAATGAACAGAAAGTTTGAAATAGGGGGGAAGAGAGCACTGATTGACTTCATCCCTGTGTAACTCTTTGAGATGCTCAGGTAGAAGGAAATCTTAGTAGAAGATAGTCCCTGAAAGAAAACAGTCAGTGGTGGAGCACAGTGCCGGTGCAGTGCAACTCCAGTCTGACAGTAAATTGCTCACATGTCACCTGCAGTTCTACCATTTGGTCATACTGACTCTATAGTAACCCTTGTTTAATATATAAATGTTGAAGGGGGAGGGAAAAGTGTGCAAAATCTAGCTTTTATTGGGTATTTCTATATTTGAGTGGTGTTTAGATAAGCATATTCTCTTAAGGGGAGCCTGGGATATAAATATCAAGTAAAAATTCAGGTGAGAAATAATAAAACATGTATATTATATTTCAGACATGGTTCTCTCTCATTTCATAGTTGGTAGGAAGGGTATAAATGAGAAGGAAGAGAAATACATGTTGTTTTTATCCTAGTTTATCCTCCACCCTTTAAAAGATGAAACATGAAAACAGAAGATCAAATTATTTAATAGCTGCATGTGATTATTCACAAAGTTATAGATATCAGAGTCTGGGTTTGCGAGGAAGGATAAGGATTCTACTGAAATGGTTTCTTTGTTTTCTTGGACAGAAAGGTACCTTCTGATTGTTCTCATAGCAGACATCAGTCTTGAATAAGCATGAGAAATACAGGCGTGAGAGGAAAAGGAGTGAAATATTTGTTTGGAATGTCATATGAAAGCCCCTGTGAAATCTGGATTTGGATAATCAAGTTATGAGTTAAAGTCAGAGAAGTAGAATGTGACTTTAATTCAAAACGTATCAGTGACAAACCTGTTCCATAATGCACACAAATCATTAAACTCCCAATGCATCTTGAGCTCTGTGCTGGAGGGAAACCAATAGATTTCACTGCTTTCCCTTTTGGCTTCTGAAAAGGGCAAAAATTGTGTAGCCTGCAGAGGAAACATCAGTCTTGGCAGCTCTGCATCACCTATTTCATTCAAACTGTAGTGAATGGAAAAGACCTCTAAGCATAAATTGTTCATTCATCATGATGCAATTTGAATTTAGGTTAATAGTCACCAGAGGGTGATTTGTCTAAATATGTATATATGTTTATATCCTTATTTAAAGTCTATAAAACACTTTGGTTGTGGGCATATTTTCAAATTTTTGTACTGGAGCCCAGGCAGAACCCTAAATTGTTTATAGATATTGGAGATTATGAAACTGTTAGGACCACTGGACTGGATTTTTAAAAGAGTAAAATACATGTCAAACTGTTTTAGTTTCCTTACACCTGTTGTTTATTTACAGAAATTCTGCTGCCACATTTAACTTTTTACAAAAATAAAGGATTTCATAAACTTTCAAGTTTTCTGCACTATCCTTAGCCAGAAATAATTTACAGAGAAGGAAAATGTAAAAAGAAAGCCAAAAATCTTACTAGGCAAAAATTTTCCAAATTTCAGNCCGTTTTTATTGGCAGGATGTTTTGCAAAACAAGTTGAAGCTCATTACGTTTTCCCCTCTCAGAAATCTTTACCAAAAGGCACAAGATATGTATGAACGGCATTTAGGATATAAAGGCTTCATGATTCTGACCGCTGAGAGTCCTTCCATAGAAGAAACTAGGCTTATCCATGGAAACCAAGCATTCTCCAGAAGAACTCCTTCCTTCCCCACCCCCTTTTAGCCATACAAGGACTAATTGTGGTGTCAGCTGCCACAGGAATGCAAGGCATGTGTCTGGTGAATCAAAAGAATAGCAACTGCTGTCAGCAGCATTCCTGTTCCTCATCCACGATTGATGGCACAGGGAGCAGTTTACACAATCTTTGTCCTGCTTACAAGGAGGGGAGGGGTGTAACATTTTTATGATTTTTAAAAAGCTTTCTTTCAAATACACATATGTACCCATATATGTATGACAACTACATTTATTTTTTTGAAGAAATATAGTATTTGTGTTTGCCTACTGCTGGCTACATTCTCTAAGCCTGTTAGAAACCTAGGATATTTGGGGTTATGATGGTGCTATTTCCTTCTTACTAACAGTAGCTCAGATTTTCTCGTAATGATGTGAAAGTTCTGGTTCACTAAACAGAAGATGACTACTGTGTTTGAAGTAGGAATATTTTCTCTGCTCCCTTAGCTGAAGTGCTGCTCTTTGAAGTGTTATAAGCTAGGCATAAGTCCAGCATTTTATCTCAATTCTAATATCAAACTTTGCATTAACTTGTGAGAGAGTTGTATGTCTGGAAGGCCACCAAAGCTGGGCCCTAAAACTTCAAGCCAGCTGCAAGACAGTGGTATAAATTAAATTTTGTAGTTCAGGTGCTCTAAACAGGGCCATCTAATACACAGAAAAGAAATCCTGTGAGTATAGAGCTGTTGTCTGCACCTCTGTGTCGTGCAAAGAATACACATATTGAAGGGAGACAAAGTTAGTAAATAACATTAGGAATGAAGAAACAAGTCCCTGCTATTCTACATGGTTCATTTTGATGTTGTGGTTAAGAAAACCAACCAACCAACCAAAAAAAAAAAAAAAACAAACCCAAAAACAAAACCCAAACCAAACAAACAAACCAACAAAAAACATGTAGGTTTTTTCCTATTCAGAATGCTCACAGAGCTGAATTTTAGTGCCTTGTTTAGATAGATCACCATGAAACAGCATCCTTGTTGCCTTTCCAGCAGAACTGCCTCAAGATGGGAGAAGCAAAAATGACAATTTTTTTAAAGTTGTGATATTAATTTTTATGAGGGTTTTTTAGCTGCCAAGACTTACTCAACTATATTGTATAAGTGAATGCACTCAGAGCTGTAGGTAAGACAACTGAGTGCAAATATATCCTCACAGAACTGCTTGTAAAAACATACCTCTTTATTTCTCTTTCCCTTTTAGTTGACTGAAGATATCTGTTCCTACAAGCAATTCAAGAGGCCCAACTGTCCTTTAGACAATTGCTGAGATTTTGAAGTTAAGAAAGTAGCTTATGCTATAATTTTGTTTACATGTGTGGAACAGGATGGATTTCATTCTGAGGAGGTTGTTCTATGGTAGACAACACTCCAAGACTCTTGTCATACCTTGCTTGTGTATAAGCTGCCTACATTTCCTCTGTCTCAGGGAGATAAACTTCTATGTGGTGATGGGGTAGTAATTTTTACATACACACATTTTGACAACTAATGCTTCTAAAATATCGAGGTTGTAGGCAAAAGTTGCTCTGACAATTTAAAAATGGCAGCCCTGGGATTCAGCTACTTAAATTTCAAAAGGTGACTAATCAGTCACACAGGAATGGAATTAATATTCCTCTAAACAAGTAGATGGGGGTTTTTTTTAATCCATGTACTTCTTCGATAGTCATTCTAAGTTCATAGAGATATAAATCAGAATACCATTTTTCTTATTTCTTCAGCCGGAACCTGCTTTTTCACATGTTTCTACCTGAGCTGAAGATATACATCCATGTGCCATATAAAGCCTTAATCTGCCATATGAGGTCTTACTGTAAAAAAAAAAAACCACAACAAAAAGTAAGAAAAATCAACAGACACACCACCACCACCATCGCTCCTCGTAGCAAAGCTCTGTTCCATTGCAAACAAGTCTACAAGATTTTTTTGTTTAGATGACAGGTTCAGGTTACATTCATAACAGTCAAGAAACAAAACAGATAAATAAATACACTCTGGCCACTAAGCTTTGCATAACAGTTGGTACATGCTGAGGCTACTTAACAAAATTAGAAATAGAAACAGTTGATACATTTTTTTATCACTTTAACAAAGAAAAAAAGGCATCAGAAGTTGGAGAGCCTAGTAAAAATTTTGAAAAGTAATAATTAAGTTTAGAGATAAAATTAAGCACACTTTAAGGACTGCTAAAGGGTCCATTCCACAGCCTTTATGATTTTTAGCATAGATTTCAGTTTCTGGAAAACAGATACAATCTTTATAGCCTATACATAACATTGAATAGAATGTTTAGAATATATTATTGAGATTAAAAAGCATATTGTTTCTTTGTGTTTTATATTATTTAAGGTATATTGTATAAATTATTTAATCCTGACATAACAATATATAGAAAGACATGTTTTCATTTGTCTTCAATTTAGATCATGTTGCCCCAGAACGTAGCATGAGGGAAAACATTGTCAAGTCATAATTTTACCAGAGTTGTGTCAAAATAGTGTGGTATGAACTGTAAGCATAATCTTGATATGTTTTAAATTTCTTTTTGTACATAATAAAAGTGATAATTAAATACAGAAATCTAAATTAATATTTAAAAATTATTTCTCCTCTAAGGCAACAGAGAAATAATGTCTGAAACACTGTGTGCAGTGCTAGTCATCCAGGCCCAAGAAAGCTGAACTCTAATTACCTCAGGAGAGGAGAAAGTATTGGAAAAGTTATATGGAAAGGCATTTTCTTTTCAATTGAAAAATTTAAAAGGTTGACTTGTTTATCTAGCAAAATCATGACTGCAAGCATATATTTCCTAGAATATGTGGAGCAATGTGGGAAAAGAGACATTTGAAAAAAATGGCAGTTTTGTTATGAGGATAAATCAGCTATGAATTAATTTGGGCTGAATATTACACAAATTTCCAGCAAGATGCAGAGCAGTGGGGTCACAAATCTTTGACCTTACTTGATGAATGAAGCATGGAATTTTGATGAGACTGCATGAAATGAAAAGAGCCAGCAACAACTTTACCCTTGTCTTCCTGTAAACAGAATGAAAACTACCTGGGGATTTATTCTGAATTCAAGGATTCTTAATTCAGTTCACTTTCCCTACTTTCTCTTTGGTTAAGGCCATTTGACCTCTGAAAGAGACTTTCCAAGTGGGAGAAAAGAGAAGTTGGTTCAGTGAAGCCAAGCCACACCACACACGATGGTTTCAATGTCTGTTCTTCCTGGTTGCCTTGTGTCAGCAGAGCCAGTGGTGTCTGCAGGAGCAGCTTGGGAGCTCTTCTCTAGTCCAGACTGTTGCCCTAATAATTCAGTTATGCTACCATCCTGTAACTATAATTTTTTCCCTTTTTGCTAAGAAAACCTTAAGCTAAATCTCAAACTGAATTGCCTTGAATGTTAAGTTACAGCTTTGTTACAGCTTGAATGCATTACATCTTTTAGGCTGTTTCTGGCAGAGCTTCTGTGTGCTTTAAACATAGATGGGTGAAGGGGTTTTTCTGTTGAGACACATTTCTCTAAGAGCAGTCAAAAGTGTGAGCTCTTGGTAAGAGTGGCAGTGTCAGTTCAAGTACTTTCTGCCCTCTTCTATTTTAATACTTGGAAAAGCATTTACAAATTTATAGTTCTGTTCTGTCTGACCTCCACACAGGTTTTCCCATCCTGGAGAGGAAGAGACTGCAATGTAGGAAGTTTTTCTGGCTTGCTTTTGACTCTGGTAACTTCAGCTGTCTCACCAAGAGCACAGCACCTCAGAGAGTCACACTGGTACAGTGAAGAAATGCTGAAGCAAAAGAGGGCCAAGCAGCAGAGGAACTTCTTGATCCAGCTTTGCTGCCATAAAAAGTGTTTGTGTAACTATACCATTAACATGGTGTTTAACCCTATGTTGTACAAGACTTATTGGATAGCTGAGAGGTAAAAAAAACAAATGCTTAAAAGATTGGGGACTGGGCATGTTTCCCAAATCCAGAGATAGGGTTATTCTGGGAACTTGCTACAGTCTCCCTCTGATGAGTATATCCATCTATTAAAATGCAGCTGTTTACATTTACATGGCTTTTGTTTGTTCTTGTAGCTCAGGTGGAGAATTCCTAGATACAGTTTATGATATCCAAGACTGATGGAAAGGGTGTGATTGTAACTCCATTAATTTTCACTGGCACTAACAGCCCTCTGAGAATGACCTGGGAGCAGGAGACTGCTGGCAGGAAAGGCATCTGTCCCATTCCTGGTGTTTGTCGTATGCTGGTGACAGGCTGGATGGGATCACTCAGATTTGGCTCTGAAAATTGGGAAGAACCTTTCAACATGTTTGCATTTGATGTTATTGGAAGATCCTAGTGGAAGACAGACCTGAGCCTGGTTTAAGATAACTTTCTCTACAGATGAAGTTGCAACTGATCAGGTTTATTTTCATAGCTGTTCAGCTGTGATTAGGCAGCACTTTTTGGCTGTTGGATACAGCAGGCCTTGGTCACAGTGTGTGTAGATGTTTTATTTTGGAGTAGAGCTCCATGGGTGGTGGTTTCATGGCAGTCCACAATGACCCACATTAAGTGCTGGTGTGGCTCTGCCCTGGGAGGGTGTACACACTCCTTGAAAGGCAGAGCATGATTCTGTCTTTGGTGGCCAGAATGGCCATATGGTCTTCTCATATATCTCCAGTTCTTTCCTCTTCAGCTACACAAACTAGATAAAGAAGTAAGGACAGTTTCTAGGAATCTGGCTTAGATCATTAAGAAACGACTGAGTGGGACTGTGAAGCCCTGTTGTTATCCTTGGATGCAGGTGGAGCTTGGACACCTGTGATATGTCAGAAGCCTGTGCTGCTGTGTGGGAGAAGAGAAGGACACACTGAGCTTCACCCATGTCCCACTCTGGCACAAGAGGAGAGATGAGAGATTTATCCTTAGATGAAAATGTCTGGATAATCCCCAGTAAGAACAGCGTACATAACACCATAAAGGAAGGTAGAGACAGCTAAAATAGTCTCCTCCAGTCTTGCCATGCGAGCAGAAAATGTTCTTCCTATTTTCAGCGAAGGAAATATTACATAAAAAATAATTGAAAGGTTTTGAAAAGTACAATTTTGTGAGAAGTTATTAGTGAAGGAAGATACTCTTAAAGGGAAGTTGTGCATAGGTCAGCACTGAATTCACTATTTAACATATTCAGCAGTCAATGTTAAATTCCTGCTCCTAACATTTGCAAGTGTATTGGAGATGTGCTCTGCCAGATTGTAGCAGCAGTTCTTCAGAGAGATCAGGAATACTAAAGAGTAGAGTTCATTTAAATTAAATGCATTTTAATATGAGAAGAAATCAAATAATGTGTTTAGAAACATAGAAAAAACATTTAAAAATAGGGGGAAAGAAAAGTAGTGACTCTGAAAAAGAGATTAGAGGGGGCATTGGATCAGTGTGACAGTCCCCACAATGACAGAAAAGGTGGCATGTCCTTTGCAGTAGGGAAAGAATGTATGGAAGCAGTAACATAATTTTATGTGTGAGTACATGTTAGAACCTAGAAATCGTTTCCATTTCATACTTTTTAAAAGGATATTAAAAATTACAGTCTGAAGAAAGTAATAATAATTACTAAAGAGGAAGAGAAAAAGCTGTATAGTGAGATACTTGCAGATCAAATTGTTCTTTATACTAGAACAGATGGAGAAATTACTTGATTTGTATATAAATGTTTCATGGGAAGAACAAATGGATACAAAAGTGCTCCTAATTTAGCAGAGAAATATATAACAAGAATTAATAGCTGGAAACTCAATGAGACAAGCTCAAAATTAAGTATTAGGCAGGGAAATTTTATTATTATATTTATTTAGCTGTTATTATCCACTGGCAAAATGAACACAAATCAACAAAAGTAAGCATGGGATATCTTCAGATTAAGAGCCAACTTTGAGCTATTCTGCTTAATATAGCTTAAAGAGAAATACAGGCTGCAGACAGAGATTTTTTCCGTCCAAAACTTTGTTTTAAGTATTGTGTTGTATTTAAAACAATGTAAGCAGTAAGAAAACATTCTTTCACTCCTTTATAATATCCTGGAATATATTACCTGCACCATTTTTTCAATTGTTTTCCATGTGTTTAGCATGGCTACATCTTATTACTAACTATTTTAATCAGAGTGTGGTTTATTATTATTATTATTATTGACACTTATTGAACTGATATCAGGCTTTCTAATTACCTCATGTAGTACACTGACCTTCCTCTGAGCCAGACTCTTCCTAGTTCAGTAGTGTATTAGATCACAGTCTACCTGGTTTTGAGGCTGTTTTTTACAAGGTAGTGGAAGTAAATGTGAAAGACACCCAAAAAAAAAAAAAAAAAGTGTTAGGAGTTTTGCAACAAATGTGAAAGGAAATCCATAGATATTTGTTCCTCAAGATCTGAGGGAAAAGCAGAATTGCTAAGGACTCCAGAGCTGCCCAAATGCTGTGTCATTTCTCCATTTCTAAAAAGTAGCATAAGCATCAGTTTTTCTATGTAAAGGGCTCAGGGGAGTGCAGTCTGAATAGATTTTGGCTGAGACAGGGTTTATTTTCTTCCTGGTAGCTCCTGTGGTTCTGTGTTTGGGGTCTGTGCTGGTAGCAGTGAGGTGTTTTCATTACTGCTGAGAAGCCCTTGCACAGCGCCAAGGGCTGCACTGCTCCTCTCACCACCCCACCAGCAGCTGGGCTGGGGCACACAGAGCTGGGAGCGGACAGAGCCAGCACAGCCGACCTCGGGATGTCACACACCGCGTGGCATCGTGCTCTGAGTGTAAAGCTGGGGGAGAAGGAGGAAGGTGGACGCTGGTGCTTATTTTCCTGATTCATCTGTTCAATCATCCTGAGGGAGCCCAGCTTTCCTGGGGTGGTCCAACAACTGTCTACCCATGGAAAGTGGTGAGCAAATTCCTTGTCTTGCTTTCTTTGTGTGTAGGGCTTTTGCTTTCCTACTAAACTGTCTTTCTCTCAATCCTTTACTTTTTAAACTTTTATTCTTCCCATTCTCTCTCTCATCTCACTGAAGGAGAGTGAGCAAGCGGCTGTGTGAGGCCTACTTGTTGGCTGGAATTGAACCTCTATACAGACTTAATTATTGAAATGAAACTGTCTAATAATTGTACCCATAGGCAAAATTATGTGGTAGTGGATAAGCAGAGTTCCATCTGCTCTTAGAGATTGGTGAAATTTAAAGCACGGGCATAATATAATGACAAAAAGCTCAGTTACTCAGCCTTCTTCCTCTCCTTTAAGTGCTGTAGTCTGCAATGCATTAATAATTTTTCTATCTTTACATTAACAGGCCCAGTTCTCCAGCATACTCAAATTTTTGATTTGAACAGTCTCTGTGCTTGAGGTTTTTCTGTTTTCCTCTGGTTCTAGCTGCAGTTTGAGCATCTGTCTGGACAGCTTTGGTTCTGCAGTAGTTATCCTGACTTGTCTTCAGTTGTCACACTCCAGGTCCTTCCAAAATGCACGTGTGCCATACTTAAAACTTTCATTTAGCTCATTAGTAATTCAGGTGTAGCTTGATAGTATACCGGATACTCTCCAGTTCAGAGAAATATACCCATCTGAGTGTGTCTCTCTCTTATGAAATCTGCTTTCTGCAGCTGATTTCCTCGGACAGATCAAATTCCTTCATGGCCCTGAAGAGTAGATTCGACATCCCCTCTTGTCCAGTTTAATTAATTGCTGCTTTGTAGTCTGCTCCCAGCCTTTGCCCAGGACATCCTGGAGAGTGAGCACTAGAACATGTTGGTGTGGTCACTGAGAACAGGCTGCTACAGAGATCCCTGCAGGGTCTCAGGGAAGATGGATGAAACACAGCTGCGAAGCACCCTCTTGCAAGGAGAGTCTTTTAGGTTTAAAGTGTATGGACAGTATCAGCTGTCTTAGATACTGATTTCACTGAACATTCTTTGTCCTTAGCAACACCACCATTGTGATACACCAAATATGCTATTTGTGAATAGCATATTCAGTGCTATTTTTCTTTCAGCCCTTAACCAATAAAGTGGCTTTCTCCATATGCTTTTCCAACCAGAAGGGAAAATCTTGTGTTTGTAGATTGATCTACTTAAAGAAATGTGCTGCTGCTTCTTATTTTTTTAAGATTCAGAGCTCTTCTAGACAGTTTATTCTGTGTAAATTTCTAGGGGAATGAGTGAGAAAAAGAAATGGAAGACAGAAGGGATATTTTAGGCAGCTGTTTGGCAATCTGTGAAATAATCTGAGGTTTTAGCCCCACAGGTGTCCATGTGACACTCCCCATCATTATTTTTAACCTTTTTGCCTTTACAAGCAAAGAGGGAAAGAATGTGCAGGGACATTAAGCCAGTTACTTTCCCATGCCTCAGTATGGTACTCCACTTAATGGGCAAAGGTACTGGGAAAGAATATTGTGAAGGCTGTGCATAGGGAACTGCTGCTCTCATCCCTCTACACTACACCTAATTTTTGGAAGAAAGGTGTGGAAAGAATTTTCAGCTTCCAGATTTGTTGCTACACAGCCTTTCATTAGAACTGTAATTAATCCTGAAAATTCTTCTTTCCAAAATTCTTCAGATAGAATTTCTTTTCATCATATACAAATATTAAATAAAGCCATAAAGAGTTCATACATGGGGTTTCACATTGGATTTTAAAGCAGTGTCAGGCTTGGTGTGAAAGTAATTTCATCAATTTTATTAAGTGGATGATCAGTTACAGCCTTTATATCTGCATCAAGATTGGTGAACTGTAAACTTATGTGGTAAATTGGTGAGGTAATACCTTTTAAACTATGAAAAAATAATATAGGATGTACTGCCCAGTATGTCTGCTTACTGTAGGCAGCTGAATAAAACTGCTACTTTCAAACATAGCTGCCATTTTCAACCAGGTGGCTACGCTGAACAGATGATTGCTTTTTGTTCACATGGAAATTTGCCAATGTGTTTGGCTGTCTACAGGATATATTGCTGATGGAAACCACCATAACCTGGGTGACCAAAATTGGGAAGTATAACAGCAGTACTTGGGATACATATATTTTTGATAGCTATTTTCTGTTTACTGTACCTTTTTTTTCTCTACATTTTTTTTCTATATGGGCTGTCATTTAAAAACCCAGAATCCACTGCCCACCCTGAAAGTTTGCCATTTCTTGACTTCTTTGCCCTCTATCTCAAAAGAAGGGTGTTATAACTAAAAGCAGGTTAGACACCTCAGTTACTCCAGACTCATAGAGTCTTTAAAAAGAGGAGAAAGCAGGTTGATCAGAGTGCAAATTCAGAGAATGCTATCCCAGGTAGACATGTATATGCTGTTCCAAGATGAACTCTGTAAGAAGTCTGGGTAAGACTTCTTATGGCATCTTATGAGCAAGAAGAAAGCTCAGAGAGAAAGGTGTGCATTAAAAGGCACTCACTGCTAATAAAATGGCTTTTAAGCCCTCCTCTCACCTCCTCCTCAGATGAAGGTATGCACAGCAAGGAAAACTGATAATGGATTTTGAATTATTCTGCATTAAATTATACTTCCCTGTGATTTGTGGCTACCTCCTAGGTACTTAAATGCTTTAGACAAAGTACTCTGCAGACACCAGCTGTACTGACTGGCTCAGGTGGTTTTAAATTTAGCTTAGACAAATATGGTACTTGCTTCAGATTAGCCCAGGTGAAAAAATATTCCCCTTCTAGGTAAGAAAGTCACCTTGCTCAATAGAAGCCAAATAATTTTGGGTTTTTTCTCAGGAGTTGTCAAAGTCTTGCTCAAAGAAGACTGAGTGCCCCTAGTGATGGAGAGTGCCACTGCAATCTGCTGTGACAGTGACAATCCTGCCTCTCTCCCAAGCTACAACACCACAGAGCACCATGGTGCAGTTCTGGTGGGTGTTTTGCTGGGCTGGCTGGGGTCTGTGGAGCCCAGGAAGAGAAAGGTTCTTAGGAAGAGGAGGAATCTCTGCTCACTTCTGCAGAAAGTATGAGTGGTTAATTCTCTTTCTTGTGCCCTTCAAGTACAGGACTTCCTTGCAGATGGCAGCTCCCTTCAAGAGCTTGGCTGGCTCTCCCAGCCAGCAGCTGTGCTGTGCCTACGCAAATCCAGCATGGGCATTTCACAGAAAGGCAGAAAGAAAAAGTGAGGATTTGGTGCATCTCTAGCACCCCCTGCTCCACTTTCTTGGAAGAGAAAGGCTGTGCAGTGCTACTGCCCATGTGCCAGCAGACTAGAAGCAAAGATAAGGCACACAGGACAGACACTACTGTCACCATCATTGCAGAATCACAGCCATGAAGCACGTGGGTGACTAGGTGCACCATTATCCTTGTTCTGCTACACTGCACGTTGTGTCCCTGTATAGCAACTCACTGAACATTCACATTTGGTTTGGGTCAGGTGTTCCTCATTACCTCTCTGAGGTGAATGACTTTATCATCCCTCCCTACCAGGCTTTGCTTCCCCTTGCTAAGTGGTGTGACAGCACATGAGCTGAACTCCTGTCAGCTGAAACCTAGCTGGAAGATGCTCTCCAGCAGTTAGCGTGTGCTTTGCCCACAGAGCAAACTAGAGCAAACTCAAACCTCACAAGATATCTACTATCTGAATTTTGAGTCCTTAACAGCAGATATTTTCTCTTTTGTTCTCTCCTACTAGGATGATTTACATGCAAGTGTCAGGAGCATATACAAGAAATTAACTGTGTTTACCCAGTTTTCCTTAGAGAAGTGATTTATGATTTACTGACCATCTTCTTGTTGTTTCCAAGTAGCCTTTTCCCTTCTCATTGTCTTCCACCTACTACTTTGGCTGACAGATCCCAGTCAGGATAGGAATTAAAAAATTTCTGGTCATTTTGTGACTATATGCAAGTGAACGTTGAATCTTATTAGAAGGTCAGTCAGTAAAAATAATCAATTGCTTCTCCACAGAAAATGTGATTTTCTCTGGACTTGCAAAATGTGTGCATACTACTTGACTTGATACACCTTGTACTTTATGCCTCAGTGTGCAATGACCTCTTGTAACAATTAAACTGGGGAAAATTTCTATCAATCTTCACAATAATCTTGTATTATATATTAAAAAATGAGATGAGAAATTATATGCCCTTACTCTTGTATTAGTTCTGTGCAGATGTCTTTTCAAAGTTCTAAATTGCACAATACAGCCTAATAACTACTAACTGCCTACAAGTGCATGCTAAGGAATAAGTATGTAAAAGCAGAAGCACTTGTTTCAGCTCCCAAGATTTTTGAAACAGGAGGGAAAAGAGCCCTTCTGTTAAAGTGTGGAAAACCAGCTTGTTGAAGTGTTATAATCTATCCATGGAAGGATTGGGAAGGATGATTTACTTGAATCCTCTATAGAAGCATATTGCAATCCTTACCAACTGTTATCAAATTAACCATAGCAGAGAGGAATTGTTACAGCCCAGGCAACAGAGATAAGGCATGAACACAAAGAGATGGGCTTCCTCTGAAGAAACCATAATACTATAGCCACAGTTACATTGTTCTCTAACTCCTGTCAAGCTGCCTCAAGAGTGGGGGAGTCAATAAAACATTCCTATCATGGTCTAGAGGCTCGCTTGTATTACCCAACAAAATCAGTCAAAACAAACACTTAATTTTCTATTGGCCTTGATGTAGGTTCCTCAATTGTTTTCTCATTATATATTTCTTGGATAATTTATGATGTTCACTGGGGAACGACTAAGACGTTTTACACATGATGTTAAAAGATTTTCTCCTGGTACTATCAGAGAACGTTAGGACTTTCTAGGCTCTGAAGCATGGAAGCTGGTAATGCATTAGGAATCTGGAGATCCTATCTTTGGCAGTGTAGTAAATATACTGATATCAAAATGCTGAGCCTAATGCTGAAGTCATTAAAAAGCTAGAATGATTTCTTCAGTGAAAGCAAATATTCCCAGATAATAAATTGCCTTTTGAAAAGCAATGCCTGTCAAGCTCATGAAAGTTTTCCATTACTCTGTGATCTTCCAGAAAGTGATTGATAAATATTTTTAACTTCATTTCTCATTGCACCATTTAATGAACTCACTTATGCTTGGTTGCTCCCCATTAAGTTTTGTAGGATGTGTCACCTGATTAGGTTCTTGTTTTACTTGATAGTTCCAAAGGTGTAGCCAAATTGCAAGTTTATGGATGGCTAAATTTAGCCACTTGCCAGTTTTATTTTCTCACTCATATATCATTTTAAGAAGCCAGCATATTTTTCCCACATCATGCAATAGTGTAACAAGTAGATAAAATTGCCGCCTCTTCACACTGCACAAGAGACTTGATTCTAATAGGACCTGTAAAATTGACTCAGAAAACCTTAGGGAGACTTGAGAATCTGGAGGTTATTCTCAGGTTAAAGTTGAAGAAAAAAATTTGCTCTTTCTAGCCCATTACATCTCTGAATGAAGCTCCATGAAGATGATATTCAGGGGGATTACTTTATAAGCGAGAAAAAGTATACACCAGGAAGAACTGGGTTTATGAGCTGTCAGGAAGACCTTTGGTGTTAAACTCGGATTTTTGGGCACACAATGGTGTCAGCCCTTACCTGTTCCATGGGCTTCCAGAGAAAATTGTGGGTGAGGGTGATGCCTCTGCTTTTGGTGGTGGCAGACAATGGGAAATTATAGGGGGTCTCTGGGAAATTGATCTTCACTGAGTGCCTTGGTAGCAGAAACTGAGACAGTTTCTTGAGGCTGCCTCAGGTTTGGACAAGAGCAGCGTAAGGGAAGGCCTAAGATCCGAGACAGACTATTCTGCTGGATTAGCTCCAGCCTACACATAGTACTGCCCCTGTCTCTGTGCCTCAAGCCTCAAAAAGCAGCAACAGGAAAAGGCTGAAGCTCAAGAGCTGCCCACACAAATGCCAGAGGATAGAGCTTGGTCTGCTGATGGGGACAACTGAAAGGGTGACAGTGAGCTCTGATCTGATCTGATCTTACTGACAATCAGGCATGGCTTCAGAAGGATGGGCTCAGAAACAGTCTTGGCTAGGCTGCAGCTGACTCAGAGACTTTTGTTGGAGACTCAAGTGTTTATTTGTGACCAGAATAGGATCATTTTAGTAACAAGCCTTTAAAAACATTTCTTGCCATTTTTCCCCTTTCATCCACTGAAAAGATTCCATACTCATCTGCATCCATCTCCTTGTAAAAGGCTGTCTCTGTTTAATGACTATGTTCCACTTCATCCAAAGATTAATAGCAGCACAATTATTAATTGTGAATCTAAAGCCTTTTGCCAAGGTAGGGAGAGTGTAACTGCTCATAAACATTAGCTCCAGATGAAATGCCAAGTTCAAGGTCTCAGCTGTGAAGCTGTGCTTTTAATTAATTTTCAGATTTTTCATTCGTTCTCAGAGATATCCCAAGGATCTGCAAACACTCATTTAATCTCCATGGGTTGAATCCTTCTTTCATCCTCCTGGTGATGGTTTGTTTGCATAAATGGCTGCATTCTTGAGCTCACTGACACAACAGTATCAAAGGCCTTTGAAAACTCTCGGAGCCTTTTCCACAAAATCAGAGGTCAGAGGGACCCACCACCTAGCAGCAGGATTTGACTGCAAAGACTCCCAGCCTAAGGAGATGCAGTAAGGAACATGGCTTAGAAAAAACCCAAACCAACACCTCGACATGCTGAGAGCATCCTTTAGCCCATGTTGTTAGCTATTTCACTGTTTTTTTATTCCTGCTATAATAAAAATC
This sequence comes from Pycnonotus jocosus, assembly GCA_013400435.1. Classification (NCBI taxonomy): domain Eukaryota; kingdom Metazoa; phylum Chordata; class Aves; order Passeriformes; family Pycnonotidae; genus Pycnonotus; species Pycnonotus jocosus. Next base: position 167,037 of record VWYP01028329.1, on the reverse strand, counting down.
CTCAGGCTGTCAGATAATTTTCGCACAGTGATCAACTTTTCTGAGTTGATCTTCAACAAATTGAGATGAGTTTTTGACACTGACTGTTGCAGGGTTTTCCAGCCTCAGAATTTTGTTTCTCTTGGCAGTACTCCCATCTATTGGAACTGTTCCAGTTTTCCATGATTGATTATAACAAAAATAATTTATAAATGTAAATGAATTGGAGAATCCTTCAATTTTAGGCATTGTGGGATGCAAGTAAGTTGCCCAGACTTCTTGATTACTTATGTCTATGTTTAATCTTGGCAGTTGTGGCCTTTTAAAACTATTTTACAATATTTTGTATTATATGAAATAAATGAAATCTCATTTTATAATTCTCTTTATAGAGTGTAAATATCTAGTGAACATTTTAAATTTTCTCTGGTGTAATTCATCATATCTCTCTACCTTGAAATGTATTTAATCCCTGGTCAGGCACTTCTTATTAAAAATTCCATCTTATTGTTCTTAATTATTTTGCCTGTTGAGATTTCACTGAGTTTTTAAATTACTGTACATTGCTCACATGACATAGCTGCTTCTCCAATTTTCCCTTTCTTTAAATATTCATTTCCTTTATATTCTTGCAACTAGGTCTCATTATCAGTAGGATAATTAGGGGGTTTTTTACTGGTAATGTTTTGGGGTGTTTTTTCTTTTTTCTTTATATATAAATTTGGAGGTCTTGGAGGTTTCTAGTAGTGTATAAGTAATTCCAAGTTTATAGCTCTTGAAGTTTTTTAATGGTTCTGGTAATGACTATTCTAAGCAAGGAAGAAATGGCTTTCTAAGTTTTCCCCAGAGTGTATACTATGATTCACTTTATATTCTGGATGCACAGTGTAGATATATGTTGACTATATTTTCTTTCATAGGTGAAGACCAATTTTGGTTAATGCTTATTTCCTTTTTGCCCTTTAAGGAGAAATTCAGATTTGAGTCAACTCACATTAAACAAAACAGGTCCCTTTAGTATGAAATTTGTCTGTTCCTTTTTTCTTTTCCTTTTTTCAAACTCCAATATTGAATTCCATCTTTTTGAGATGTGCAACACAACCTTTCAGCTTAAAATCAGCTATGCCTTGGTCATTCTGCACATTGTAATTGGAAGTTTAATGAGTAGTTTGTTTATTTTTCCAGTGGGATTTTTCTTTATCCTCATCTGGGATAAAGCTCATCCATCTCTTAATTTTACTTTAATCAGTTACAAATTTAAACCTCAAATGTTTTAAATTCATTAATTTGATTCATATTAAACAGATACGTGCTAAGTATGGTGGGCCCCAGCCCGCAATGTTGCATTGGAAAATGGAGATACCATGTGCCAGCTTAGTAATATGTATTGTTGGTTTATTTTAAAGTGTGTGGTCTTTGTGGAAACACAGCATGTTAATGATAGTGGTTTCCTTGACATATTTATAAAATGTAATCAGGCTATGAAAAATGCAACAACGAAGTCATGGTGCCTGGGACAAGGAAAAACAGGCAAATTCCAGCTCAGTTCTCTCTCCCTTGTAGCGTGAGAAATCAGTATGTCAAGTTTTTGTGTAATCCTCAGACAGGCCTGAAAAACATTCCTGTTTACATATTCACAGGCTCATCACAATTGGTATTATATTCCCTTAAAATTAAATAGTAAGGGGAATGTGCCTGAAAATTATTTTATACGTGTTGATATTCTGGTCATACTCAGATGATCCCAGAGAAAATGTCCCTTTAGCCTGACCCCAGTCTGAAATGGAGGTCTGTATCTCACAGCTGCCTCTGTGGCGCCAGTCTCAGCTGCTTTCAGCGTGCTACAGCTCCCTAAGCCTTGGTAGCAGACAGGAGTTAAGGATAGCCTAGTAATTTGTGCTTCCCTGACTTTTTGTTTAGTTTGTACGTAACTGTTTCAGCCTAACTCCTTTGCTTTGCTGAGTTTAACTTGTTTTGCATTTTTAGGCATCTCAAAATGAAACCTAATAAGCACTAGGGCCCTCTATTTTCTTCAAAACAATAGATATAAATAAATTAGAGTTCCAAACAAACCCATCAGGGTGTCCAGGCATCCCAGAAGCTGGAATGTGTTTCCTTGACACATTTCAAGAGCCAGGAGAAGGCTACACATCATGACAAGCCAAAGGTCTGTGGGGGTGAGGTTGCAGAGCTCATTCCCTGGCACACAACAGAGCATGGCAACTGCAAAAATAACCCCATTGTGGCAAGCAGTAAAAAGTAATCAGGATGCTGTAACAGGTAAAACAGCAAAATTCTGCCTTCTCATTGCATAGTGTGGGTGAACCATTCATTTGAATCTTCCCGTAATTCAGTAAATTTTTCTTAAATCTATCTGGTTTTTTTCCCTCATATATGAACACTGCTAGCCCCTTTTGTTTATTGTCTGGCCTCAAGCCTATGTATACATTTGTGTGTATATGTGTGTGTGTGTATGTATATATACATAACATACACACACAGGCAAGCACATATATGTGTATGCATACACATATTAGAAACGCATGTTCCTTTGTGCTTAAAGCTACTGCATATGTAATGTTGTGAGTCTGACACATTTTGTGTGGCTGGACATCTATTCGTTTTATTTGAATTAAGTTAAAAAATAGTTTCTGGGTCTAGGCAGCCATATGTCCCTTACAGTCCTCCTAACAGCTGTGCCACCTTACCACCTCCCTAGATTTGCGTCAGTTGTTCTCACATGTTAGATGAATACTTATAAACTTTGGCAAAAAGGGGCACAAATATTGCTTTCCTTCTCGTTGCAATCAGATCCCAACAGCCTTTTGAGGGATCAAGGTGTATGTGAAGTCATTTTTTCCTGCGTGATGCCAAGGGAGCGAGGCGATTTTCATTTACGCTTTAGGAAAGAGTGGCAGCATCTATCCAAGATTTTTCCACAGTTTGCAGGGTCAGGGACAAGGTTGAAATAAAAGCACAATATCAATATTTCTTTGTTGCTCTCCCAGTTCTAGAAAAGCTCTTGGGGAGGGAAAATAAGTTTAAAAGAGAGAGCTAAGATGTCTATTTCTGAGACCAGATAATGATCTGTGTGTTTAAGCTTCTGCTTCTGGAAAAAAGAAGCAAATTTTGAGGTTTTAGTGGTTTTAGAGATGGTAGCCAAGATCCTGTCCTTGCACCCTCAGAAGCAGACAAGGTCTTGATGTTTGTTTTAGTGTTCATATTGCACCCTGCTCTGGAAGCAAAGGGTTCTTTTATTGAAGATGAGTGATACTAACAAAGGGTTTTCTGAAAGGGCTGACAGCACCTGCTGATGATAAACTGAATCTCTTCCCTTTTCTACAGTAAGGTTGGGGGTGTGTTAATGGAGGCAGCTTGATGTTAAAACACAGTTGCGCAATCACTTTAATGTCCAAGCACGATTTGGCACAGGCTCCTGCTCTCTCTCTGTGCTAGGGAGGTAGTGAATACCAGCAAGGCAGAAAGCAGAGCTCTGGGCATTTAAATCTGCTCAGCCAGCATATTTGCCTGGCCCTGCATAGTGGAGCTGCCTGTGTACTGATGGTAAACCAATTTCCAGAACTGTTCCTCTTCTCTCCTCTACACATGCCCTACGTGGGCAGCCACTAAGCCAGGAGATGAAGGAGATGCTTGATTTCCTTGTGAGAAATTAAAGAATACATTCAGCTGAATCTGATCACTCCCCACTGAGGAAGTATTTTTTTCACAGAGCTGTCAGCAGAAAGCAAGAGTGTTACATTCAGTTTATGAGCAGTGAGCCTGTTGTATCAATTATCCAATGTTTTTGGTGGTGGTGTGCCAAGATTATGCATCTTGGTTTGCATGGGCGTGACCAACCTTCCTGTCTGTGCCACCCTGAGCTTTGGACTCATTTTGCTTTAAAATTCGAGCTTGCTTTAGGCCACCATGAGCAAGAAAGATGACAGCTGCATCAGGGTCTGTCATTAAAATCTGAGATGTTCAGTAGTGTGTTGATGGCAGCAGGGTTATTTTCTATTTTTCAACAATGTGAAAGAAAAGTCAGATCAATTACACATCTCACTCCTACACTACTAATGGGTGGACAGACAAGGGATTTTTTTCAGCTGACACCTAAGTAAAGAGATGTGCTAAGTAAAGAGATTATTCCCCTCGGTTTGATTCCTTCATGTAATGAATGATAAGTAGATGAATCAGTGGGGTAAAATGTGTGACAGATAAAAAGTTACACAGTGCAATTTTACGTGGATGCCCTGACACATGGAAGTAGGTATGTGCTGGTGTGCAGACTTGTAGTCACTTCTGGTTGTGTCTTGATGTTTAAATAATCTTTGCTTCCAACTGATCTCCCAGATGCTCTTAAAATTTTAGGATCTTTTCAGGGCACAGAAAACTCTTCATAAATTTTCTTAATGAGCCTTAGAACTGAATTTAGTGGGTTGTTGTTTTGTTGTTTTCTTTCCCAAGGAATAACACTCTCTTACACATTGTGATATTTGTAGTTATCTCCTAAATTCTCAAGCACTGCTTTGGCTTGGGGGAACTGCTCTCGGGTGACACAGAGGACAGGCAGGTGTCATGCAAACCATCCTCTTCATCACTGACTATAACAGCAAGGCAACAGCAGAGGCAAGGCTTTGCTTCATCATAAATCAATATTGCACCCATATTAATAAACCATCTGGCTTTTTATTTACACCATGAGTGATGAGGAGGAAAGGCAATATTTTTTTTTTTCTCATGGGGTCCATGAGCCAATGTTCTGCGATATGGATTTGTAGCCATGGGTTATCAAAGCTCTATTTAGTTCTTTGTTTGCAAATGGCCCCCTCTCAAAGCATTGGTAGATCGATTCTGACCAGTACAAGATCTTTTCTTCCATTTTCTTATCCTCTTAAATTGTTCTCTGATAGGATGGTCAACAACTCTGCTAACTAGTCCCTCCACTGACTCTCTTTAGGAGTATAAAAGTAACATAACTTTTAAAAAATCACTTTATATGCAGAGTCTATTAATTTCTTTTACTAATCCCAAGAAGAACTGCTTATAGTCATGGGATGTATTTTTTTTAAGACTATGTATTACAAAAAATTCTTTTAAAATGTATTTTAAATACATTTAAAAATGTATTTAAATGTACTTGGTTTACAAGTAACCACCTCTGAATGAGATGTCGTTAGTATGTGGAGAGTAGAGACAGTTGATAAGGCAGTTACCTTGCTAAGGGAAAGAAAGAAAAAATAATTTATAGTCTGTGGAACATGGAAACGTTAGTGGAAGGGAAAGGAAATTATGCTGTGCTATGAAATCAATATCCCTGTTGAATCCCTGTTTTCTGGTGACCAGTGGTTCAAACTGTTAGTGCTAGGTTTGCCTTTGGAAGGCATTTTGGAGATCTTTAAAGATCAGGACTGTGAGATCAAAGGTGGCATGGTTGTGAAAAGTGCTCTTTATATAAAATGGGGATATTAAATCTGTGTCAAGAGTCTTCACATAGCTGAATCTCAGAAATATTTCATTCAGCACTTCTAGTCCTTTGAGTGTGTCATGTTGAGTCCCAGAGGATGAACTTTTGAGATTGGAAAGGATCTTTTAGGTCAGATGTATGTTTGCTTTTGTCTGCACTCTAGCAGATAGTGTAATGCATCTTGTTAAATGGGATTTACTCTGGCTAAGTCTATTGACATCTTCCTTTCATCTGCAAGATAGCTGTACCTAAGTGCTACGGCTGCTGTGCTCAAATCCTCAAGCTTATACTAAGTTTTTATTGACTCATTTCTGAAATTCCATGTTGTTCTTAAAACTGAAGTCAATCTCCTTCACTGTGGCAGTACATCATAAGTGGGCAGGGGAGTCCTAGAGCACACACTGCTGCCCTAGACATGAGATCTGCCCCATGCATTCTGTCCCCACTTTGGAAATAATATTTTGATTAGAATAAGGACTTCTCGGCCCCCTGGACTGATTTGCAGTTGCAGCCATGCAACCTGGCATTTTCTTATTCTCTTTTACTAATCTTGATTCCTTAGGCCTGGAGAAATGCTATGGTCAGGGAGATGCTCAAATTGCTCAGAGATGCTCAGAGTTGCTTGGAGTTGCTCAGGTTCCTCATTAGTTCAGGTTGCTCAGAGCCCCATCTAACCTGGCCTTGAATACTTCCAGGGATGGGGTGTCCCCATTTCTCTGGGCAAGGAGCCCACTTGTGCCAGAGCTTTACTCACCCTGCACCACAGCCTCGCCACTCTTGCAGTAAAGAATCTCTTCCTCATTTGTCCTATCACTGAATTAGTAAAAAGTCCCTCTCCAGCTCTCCAGCAGGCCCCCTTAGGTACTGGAAGATGCTATAAGTTTTCTCCAGATCCTTCTCATCTCCAGGCTAAAAAACCCTGTCTCTCTCTGGTAGTTCTTGTAAGAGAGGTGCTGCATCCTCTGATCACTTTTGTGATGATACAGTTTAACACGTGGCCAGAGTGTTATGAGCCCCCTGAAAATGCATCAATCTCTGAGGGTGTCCTCCACCTTCAGATTGGCTTAAAATAATTAGCGAGACTGCTCTTCAGGTGTGTTTTGTAAAAGCAAAAGATTTAATAAATGAAAACCAATAAATGTTATAGAAACAAAAGAGAAACTTGAGCACAAGCGTCAGAGAAGCTCCTGACACCCTGTTAAGACACCCCAAAAAGCCTTTGAGTTCCTTTGTGCCTTTTCTTAATGTTTTAGGTGGGCTGTTTGGCACTCTGCCCAATTAAATTGGCAATAGACTTTGAAGTACACTTCTAAAACCCAATCAGGTCTCTAGTGTTGGCATTGAGCCAATACAGATGAAAAGGGCACAGAAGTTTCTAGTTTGGTTTCCTTATATGTTTAGGTAAACTGAAACATCTTCCCTTATATAGAAACACTTGCTCAGTGTGGGAAATGCATACCTACAATGACCCTCCTCTGAAGTCACTCCAATAGGCACACTCCTTTCTTATGCTGAGGATCCTGGACCTGGATACAGCAGTCCAGATGGGTTCTCACAAGAGCAGAGGGGGAGAATCACTTCCCTTGCCCCACTGGCCACACTGCTTTGGATGCACCCCAGAATGCATTGGCTATGCTGGGTCGTGTTGAGCTTCTTGTCAATCAGCACCTCCAGATTCTTCTCAGCAGGGCTGCTCTCAGCCCATTCTCCTCCCAGCCTATATCAGAGCTTGGTGAGATCAACTTGTAGCTCAGCTGCATCCTGGGCTCTTTTCCCTTCCAGAAGCCCCATTGCTCCAGTGGCAAGTCTGCTGTCACCACACCTTTCCTGGCTCCATACATGCAATGAATACTGAGGGAAAAGCCATAGCATCTGTGACAGCAGATAAATTATTTTAGGTAAGTCATTACAATTGGATGTCAGTTAGTGGAAGATCTGGATACCTTTTCTTCACCAACACTCACTCAGGAGTTAGCTGTCAGGAAGGTGGGGTGATAAATCCTTTATTTCTAATTTCCTTTTCCTTAAGAATCTTCCTGGTTTGTGTTATTATTCAAGAAGGTATGCTCCCCTTAAAATAACACCTTCTCTTTGACAGCAGCAGCTGTGGTGTGTTTCAGAGGGATGCATGGAACTCCAAGGGTTGATATCCCAGTGCGATTCTGTCACTGCCATGTGGGACAGGTGCTTCACTGAGATGAAAGCCAAGGGGCTGTGGCAGGCTGTTTCTCCAAGCAATGGCGAAATGAGACTACTGAAGTAATTAAGAAGTTGTTTTACCACTCTGGTGATCCCTAGAGAATCTATTGCCATTTTCACATTAAATAAAGCACAGTTAGATCTGATATGTTGCCTTTCTTCAGAGTTCCTACCTGAGATGATGACGGTGAACAAATTAATCCCAGTTTGATCCAGTTTAATTAAACCATCTCAAAGGCGTTGCATTGGCTTGGATGTTTTAGTCTTGTTATTATTTTATTTATTGCAACAGTATACCATTCTTGGTCTGCCTTTTGCTAGAAATACAGTTATTTAGTTAAACTTTATGTTCCTAAGTAAGAGTCTGGGATACATTAATTGAATGGTATTATTGAACACAGGTGGTATAACTGAGGCTGGTAGAGATACTTCCAATATAGGTTTGCAAACATTTTCAATTAGGCTCTTACTGTTCTGTTCCTTGGGAAACTATGATTGTGATAAGAATGTCACACCTGGAGCATTTCTTGTTCTTTTTTCAGATTTTTTGAGCATACCTGATTATTCTTTCATTACTGCATAACTACTGTTATTACCTATTCCTTAATAAGTTAGATTGAAAGCAAAAAATTATTTTATTGAAATATTTTATACAGTTTTGCAAAGATGGAAACCTTAATAATGAACTAATCACTTTGGCACACTCATAAAGGTTAATAATTCAACAATGCATTAATTATGTCCATGTTAAAATAATTCCTTTTCTTTCATTTAGCAGAAAAAAGCCTACTCTGGCCAACCTGGTAGCTTTATATTTATGCATATGGTTATTATAGAGCCTGTTGTTATTATAGTGCCTGAAGAGGTTATTACAGTGCCTTTGAGTGCCTTGAAATCAATACTGCGTATTTACTTCAATAAAACTCAATTGGTTTTATTTCCATTCTATAGATAAAAAAGTGAAAAATGTCAAATCTGTTATTCTGAGCTGGCCCAGCCTCTGTCCATGGGTTTTTACCAATCTTGTTCTGTGACTTTAGACCACTCTTGATGCTACAGGACAGAGAAGTTGGTTCCTTTTTCATGCTAATGAAGGTGCAAGAAGCAAAGCTGTACACCAAGGGTTATCCCTGTACCTTGGTTCTGGACAGGTAGAGAAGCAGTTTCCTTAATCCTGCTTGTAGAGTTTTCCCAGGGGCTGCTGGAACTCTGTAGTCTGCCTTTGCTCCCTCAGAGCAATGTGGGAGTTACAACTCTGAAGTTCATTCCACTTAGATCTGGTACAGTTATTCTAAATCACTGTATTTCACGACTAAATTTGGGTTACAAGTGCAAAAAAATGGTAAGGCTGAATGATGAAATCAGGTCCAAATATATTGTTTTACTAGAAACCAAGCATTCTGCTCTGTAGTAAAATTCTATGGTTAATGTTAGTTATAATTTTTTTTCAATAATATTATTTGACCTCAGCAACAAAACTGAAAAATCTGATTTCTAAACACAAAATTGCCAATGACAACACTTGATTCAAAACAATATTTTTTAAATAAACACTTCCAAGGTGGGCTTTTTTGCCCCCCAGTTATCTTGTTTCAAAAATATTCCTTGGAATTTAGTTAATGCAATGTTTTGGTTTGCTCAAAAGTGCACATTTCAGAAGACTTTATTTACCAGAAAAAGTTCACTCAGCTCAAATTATTTGAGTTGAGATATCTTTATCTTTGGCCCAGTCTGAACCCAGTAAGTGAGTTATTTTGCCTCTTTTGGTACCAGTGATGAAAAAGTGACAGTAACAATGCATACCTCTGTGGTGGGAGGGCAATGGCTGATTTCTACAGCCAGTGTACCACCTTCTGCTCAAGCTGTCATCTGCAGGCGAGGGATTTCTAGATCCATCTGTGCTATTTGTTTCAAGCTGTTCAGTAGCTTCTTCACAGTCCTCTGCTGGTTTTTTTTATGGTATTGCCACAGTAACCTAATAAATCCTCTCTGCCTGCCCAAATCAGAGGATGCTTAAGTTTTAGATGTTGCTACTACAAATGTACATATTTTCTCATGGCTTTTAATTTTTATTTTGCTTTTCTGAATAGGTTTTCAGCTCCAGTAGGAGATAAGTATTCAATGAGGGCATTATAGCTCTATCTTCATCTTTCTGCACTTTCCTACTTCTCATCCTCTGTTCTGATTTTCTGTTTCAAAAATCAAGTCACTTTTGCAATTTCTTTGTAATGTATTCTGTGCAACCCTTGTTCTCCACGATTTTTAGGAATTCATGTTGCCTTCTTAATTGACCTGTCATTTATGGACTGCATCTGTAATTCTTGGGTGATACTTGGTAACCATTCTGAACTCTGATGAACAAAGCAGAAAATTTCAAATCTGCAATACTTTGGAGACAATGAGCTGTCTGCACAAAGGATGCAATTGTTATTATTCAGACTGGTTACTAAACTGTCCTTGCTCATCAAACATGCACACATAACTATGTATTTCAAGTGTGAGTTTGATTTGGTCAGCTCACTCAATCTATTACATCAATGCTAGAGTTAAATTAATCTTTTGACATACACAACTGCAATTTGAGATAAACTGAAACTGTCTTAGTCAAAGGCAAGACACTAGCATAAAATCCTGGCCTGCCTCATTGCTTAATTAGTTTTATAAATATGTATTTTTACAAAATTGAGACAATGGCTTTGAAGATCTTAGTTCTTTTTCACTCTATGGAGTCATAATCCAAGCTTATCTCTCTTTTCCTTCGCTTTTCTCATGCAGCAGTTTTATAAGCAGATCATTCTAAGTGACTGGACTTTAAAACCAGATATGTAGGTGGAAGTAACTGCTTCTCAGAAGCTGAGATGATTTACTAAAACACGTGTGTTGTAGTTTGCTTTTTTACTGTGTGTGTTCTTGACATGAGCCATTTCTGTTCAGTATACAACTGTGATAAGTCTTCTGCAAAAATTTGTATCTTAATGTTGCCTATAGCATCCATAGTTATACTATCCCTTGCCTGACTGAAGTTTTCAAGAGTAAACAGGGCTGAAAGAGTTCACATGTTAAGTTACAGGCCCAGTTATATTACTAAAAGCAAAGCTGGGTGAAGAATCAACATTTCCCTGACATTCCTTCTCCTTAGTCTTTGCACATGATCTGTTAATAATAACCTTTGCTAGATAGATCTCTACCAGAATTCTCATTATTTGTCCTTTTCTCTGCCTCCAAAAAGAATATGGTAATATCTGTGCAAAGAACAGCCTGTAGAAGGTTATGGGAGGCACAGCTGGATTTCCCTTGCAGGCTCTCAAGAAAGGGTTTTCTTGCTAGTGTCCAGATATTCCCATTTAAAGGATCATCACAATGCTGTAAGAGTGTCTTGCTGTTTCACAAACCCCCAGGAATCATCCTTAAGCCAGATCAAGTCCAGATGGATGAGATTTTTTTACAATGTTCAGAACAGAGAGCGTCATTTAAAATACTGACAAAAGATGCATATGTAATCAAAAGGAAGCTCTTCTGTTAATTTGTTAACCAAAAAGGAAACATCTTCTTCTGCATTAGCCAACCTGCTCACATTGGGAGATTGTTGGCTCAAATTCTTAGGAAAGCATTATTTTCCTGTATGCTCATTAGTATCACTAAATGCTCATTAATATCACCTTCCAAGTGAATTGCATTAGACTTTGAACTTTGAGTCTCTACATATATTCAAATCTTGGTTTCCACATGTATTCAGATCTGCCTCTCCTTTCCTTCCCCATTAAATCTACACTAATGCAATAAAGAATGAACCTAGCCCTTTTTCCAGGAAACAACTACTGAGCATTTACCCCCTTTAGAAAAACGAAAGCAACTTCTGACTGATCAGGTGCTGTCCTCTGAACATGACTGCCTCTATTAAACTTATTAATGGCATGTCCTGGTTTAGGGCAACTTTGGGAGGAAACCTCCAAATGGGGGTTCCTCTGGAGAGCAAAACCTAAATGGCCCCTCCCCCCAGTCGGTCCGGGAAAAGAACTTCCTCGGAGAAAGTGGAAAAAACTATTTATTTAACAAACAAACTGCCCACAAGCATAAAGAATTAATAATATGAAACAGTAAAACCTCTCGCTGATCTGAAGAGAGATGGCAAAACTGAGAGAAGTCCTTGCCCTGAGCCAGCTCAGCTCTCTCAGTCTCTTATCAGTCCCAGTCCCTTTCGGCGCTGGAAAATGCCGAGGTCCAGGCCCGGTGGGCCACAGCTGCAGCTCCTGGTTCTCCTCCGGGTTTTTGTCAGTCCAGAGCAGATTTAAACAGTCCCAGGAAAAAAAAGGAAGAAAAAAAACAGTCCAGGGAGCTTTTTTGCCTCAGCTAGCTAGACTAACTAAAAAGGCAAAAAAAGAGAAAAAACCTCTCTCTCGCCGCTGTCCGTGCATCCGACGAACACCAAGGACGAGGAAGAAGTGAGTAGGAGTGAAAACTGTTTTTCAAAACAAACTGCGCGCTCCTTCTCTCCTGGTCACTCTCAGAACCAGTCTTAAAGGTACAGAACACACAGCACACACAGAACAGACGATTGGGGATACAGGCACTAGTCACCCTAGGACATGGCAAAATACCTTTCCCTGGCTCCCCAGCTCTCACAGCCTCTCAGCAAGTACATTTCACTGTGAAATCTCTCAGGTATTTTATTATCAACTACTAAATGGACAGATATACTCCAGGCAAATAATACCCATTAAATGAGCACATGCCGCCCATTACTGGTTGTTGATTTAGAACAGATACTCTGTAAATCAGCCACTTTAGAATGATACTCAGTGGGTTTCAGACAGATAGTCTTACAGCTGAGGGAAGCCATAGCTGAGGTTTTTGGGCAGAAAGAGTTATAGTGCCAAAAGGCAACTATTGAGAAAACTTTGGTGCTCTTAAATTGCTCTGTCTTCCCTTAATTTGGAGATTGGTCAACATACAGAATTGGAGTATGGCAGTAAACAATTCACACTTATGCAGTTGTAGAGGCTCTAAGTGCAATACCCCATTTGATGGTTGAGGCAGAAATGCCTGTGACTTTAGTTTCCCTTCACTCCACAAAAGTGAAATCATATTGATCACGGAAACAAAAATAAAAGGATCATTCCAGCAAGTGATGCTCTTGAAAATTTCAACAAAATTACGTAAGTCTCATCTTCATGCTAAACCTTGATTCAGACTTCCAAGCTCTCCTGTCTGTGAATTGAAGTTTTGGTTATGTCTGTGACTCTGCAGTTGTAGACAAATGCTTCTAGAACATGATTTCACTGTAATTCCTAGATCAAAACAAACTGGGAAATCCACTGCAGTTTGTGTCAGTATCTAACACTACACAGCATGTGTGAGTGCACAACATTACTTTGCATGCTGGCACAAGCAATGGATCAGACTGCAGAACAATTGCCTTTACTCTAAAATTGTGCCTTCTATTATAGTGTCTTCAGCTTTAATGAAGATCAACTGTGGCAAAGCTACACGGAGTAATGGAAGTACCAGAGTGAAATTGCTTTTTGAAAACAAAAAGCTGTTTAAAAAGTCACAAAAGGACTGGGGGGAGTCATGAATGAATTTTCTACCCTAACATTTTAGCATTACTCTGTGGAACCTTGCGCTACCGGCAAGGAATGAAAAATTGCAGTTGACATCTACACCTGGCATTTGTTTCCATTAACAATTAATGCAGGGACTCTGTTCTCTTTGCTTAGTCTCTCCCTGTCAGGTACTAGAAGAAAAGAGAGCAGGGAGAAACCAAATAGATTTAGGCTTCCATATTTTGAACCAGATTTTCCAGTGAAATCTATAGGCAAATGTTATACTCACATTCTTAAGGAAACAATTGTGTTGTGGCCCTCTCCTTCAGAGCTGCTGTTTCATTCACTCATGTACTGTGGAAATTTTCTGCCTGTCTTTGCATATCAGGAGGTAGAAATCAATTTGTATACTTGGCCCATCATTCAAAGATGAAGGTAAGCCTGTGGCATAGCTGTGTCTTGACAGAGAGAGCGCACTTCTTTATCTCTGACATAGGAAGTAAAACACCTCTGAAAGGCAGAGCCTGAAGAGTCCTTCTATCTGCTATGGAAACAGCAGCTCCCTGGTGGATTTTCAGTGAAGCAGGAAAGCTGGAAGGTGGTTCCTTTGCATGTCTCAAAGGAATATCCCACAGACTGCCAGCAGGGAGCCTGGTATGGCTGTAAATGGTTCCAGATTCCCCATCTCCTCCGAACTCAGAGGATAATGTCCAAAAGCTTTGTCCTCAAAGCTGGTTGGTTTTGTCTTGCAATGAGCAGGAATGGCTGCAGCTTAAGGGAAAGCAGAAGTATCACATCCACTGGCTTTTAAACACATTGATGTTAGAAGTTATCCATATCTTTCTGGCATGTTAGGTGCACAGACTCGATGTCTGCTTGCTGTAGCTCCCAGAAGTACTCCTCGGCTCCTAGAATTGGAGATACAGTACAGCAGTAACCCAGCTCTGTAGTATTTTTGGGTAACTATCCCCAGAATGTAAACCTGAGCCAAATTTTCCCAAGGGTCCTGGAGCGTGCTATGGTCCTCTTCCATGGCTGAGTTATAACTGTCCAATGAAAGGTGATAGTTTGCTATTTCACCATGGTCCCTGGAAGTATCTTTGAAAGACAGCATAGAATGCAGTAAAAAAAATAACAAGACTTAAGTCTGGGCCAAGGCCGTTGCTGCATAGAAAGCTGAGAGTTGTTATAGCAACAGATGAAGGAAGTTTTTTAAACAAATTGATGTACCTGAACCTTAGAACCCTAACATAGCTTTAACTGTGAGAAAGTCTAAATGGTATCTCTTAGTCTTATGTGTGCTTGCTTTTCTTGCACTTCAGGGTGACCAAAGCTGAGTGCCTGTATTGCTGCCATCATAAGCCCAAGCTTTCAAGACTCATTGAGGATCTAATCCTTGGATATATCAGCCCAGCCCATGGTCTGCTCTAATCGGGACATGGTTTTTGGAATACAGTCATTTGCACTGGAGCCCATGTGGACCAGGCTTCCATCTGCTCTTGAGGTACTGTGCAGGCACGCCCTAGCTGAGTTTGTCTTATTTTTCTGTCAGCAGCAGCATTGTGAAGATCACAGGGATTTAAAGCGGAGTGGCAGCTGCTGCACCATCTCTCACCTGGCACGGGGCATGTCTAATCCACTCACTAATAACCAAATATCAGATGCAAGAACCTGGATTTGAACTAGCATTCCTACACCTTGTAATGCTAAAACAGTAGCTACTACAAGAGTAGGAGTTTTCCTCATATACAAAAGCAGGAGAAGGGATTACAAACAGCCACAAACAAGGCATAGATTAATACATGTTCCACTAGAAGCCAACCAGATATTTGACCTCAGGTTCATATTTCTGTAAACATGTATCTTGGCAACGTATAATTCAGTTTCTCAATATGATGCAATAAAAGCCGTTTCTCATTCATCTCAGCTGTTTTGTTGTGTTATGTTACAAATGATTACTGTTAATTCTGTGTTTAATTGTGCTTAGCATAATTTACGTGCTATCCAGTGATTTTAACTGTTGGACATGGAAAATATGGCTGTTTTCTCTTCTGCTTCCTTCTGCTCCTCATTTGTGGATGCTGAAAGCAGCTGGACCTGTTCCATGTGAATGGAAATAATTAGGGGAATGTACAACAAATTCATTAATCTCAAGAAGGCATCTCATGCAGCTATGCTTGGAGTACCCTTCATGAATTGTCTTCATTTTTACTGCCCTTACAAAATTCCTTTATTTTAGTTTTCCACACCAAATCTCTTCTCTGAGAATCTACCTCCTTTCTCTTGCTAATGAGGTTTGGAAGCAAAATGTGTTTCAACTAAAATTGGCAATGATTACATGTTTCCTAGAGTAAAATGCCTGTCCCAGATATTCTAGGGAAAAGGGAAGCCCTGCATCTTTCAAATGTAATTGGAGCAGTAGCACTATTTAGTACAGTGTGAGAACAAAAGAGATCAATTTTGGTCAGTGTCATTGTCCCTCACCTTTTAAATATATTTTCTTGAGAAGTTCAACAAAATGAAATAAGTCTCATCTTCATGCTAAATCTTACCTTTTAAATGTATTTTTCCTGGATTCCAAATGCAGAGCAGTCAGGACACAAGTATTTTATTTTGTAAAGTTTAATAGTCTGAAAATAATCCATGTATTGTCTGCTAGACTCACTTTTATCTTCCTCTTGGTTTTGCCTTTTTAATACTTATGAGCAATTTGTCAGTCCTTTATCAGACTAGGAGTAAACATCGTTCCATCGGTGCCTTGAAGCCACTGTTGGATGATTCTGTTCAAATCTTACTCTCCAAGGCTCCCAAAGTGCTTGAGTAGGAGTCCACATGAAAAGCCAAGCACAGGCCAGTGTCCTGAAGTCAGGCAGCAACTATGAAGTGCACCATGATGGCTTTCAAAGAGGATAAGAACTGTGCATCCAGCAGAGCAGCAGGTGTGTTCATGTTTCAGTACACACACATTAGTGTACATATTTCCATGCCCTGTCAAGTCTGAGCACAGGGACTTGTGTGCATAACCCTGTGGTACAGCTAATGGACTTCCCAAGGTAACACAGATAGAAGTTGCTCCTCCATCTCAAAACCACATCTGATAATGCCCTCATCATTGCCTTTTAAAAATACTGGGTTTGATCACATCAGGGAATGTTTCCAGCTTATCCATATTCAATTTATGTTACTTCTATTTCCTATTTACCAAAAATACACTCCTCTGTGTGAAAAAATGAGATCGGCACTTAATAGAAGGAAGCTTTTGAGGATGTTGCAGCAATTGTTCACTGTCATCTGCCAAACAGAAAAAATGACAAAATAGAAGGCAGTGCATACATCATGTCTAATGTGATTAGTGTTCTAATGCTGAGGATGTAGGGAAGAACACCCTCAGCAGGTAAAATGGACCCCTGGGTAAATATTTAAAGAGTGTAAGGCTACTCTGAAATACAGAAAACCATACAAAATTACCAGTTTTTTCACTGTAGATTCTGGTTTTATGTATATATAGCACTTAATTATCTTGAGGAGGGACTGCAGTGGGACTGCATGGAGATGGAGTGATGGGAAAAGTAATGTCAGTTCGGTATGGTAGATTATGATTATCAGCCCATAATGGAATTTTCAACTGAAAGAGAGACAGGCACAATATTAGATGTAGCCTGGAAAAACAGCAGAATTGATTTTCTGCTGAGAAGGTGGTGGAGAGGGGCCTTACACTGTATGCTGTGTATTGCTAGTGATTGGCCCAGGTACCTGCCTGTGGACTATTCAGAGGTGTGTGTACACGTAATCCCTATTTCTCCTAGTGACCCCTACCAAACTGAAATGCTGTGCGAAATCTTAAGTTCATATGAATCAAAAACTCTTCCCAGCTTACAAACATTTGAGGATGTAAAAATTCTTGCTCATTAGCAAACTTCAGCTGCCTTTTTCTGATCTGTAATCCTACCACTGCTTACATGTCAGTGCAAAGTTATTTTGATTTCAAAATCTTTTTCAGGAACTGAGGAGTTTTTCTGGTGCCACAGTTCCAAAATTGTGGTATATTAAAGGACTGTGTCAAAACCACATGGATAAAATTTCATAGCTTTGTTATCAACATTTTGAATTATTCTAGTTTCTTTTGTGAGTGGATCTCACTAGAAAGTCATAAATAAGTTTCATGGAAACATTCGAGTTCTTCATTTAGTATTCTTAATTTTCAGCCTGATCCAGCCAACATATTTGATTCTCAGAGTGGTGTTGACATTAATTTCTAATGGAAACCTGAGGATGACAAACTATGTGTGCATAGATTCACAGTAGGAGCTGGGGCAACAGACAATCCTGTAAATGGTCCCTGATTAAGTACAATTCTCTTTAAAATGTCCCTTTTTCTCCATAACTAGTGTCTTTTGATAGGTAATATTTTGCAAGCAAGGAAAAAATCAGCTGTTTCAGTAGGGATACACATTAATTTAATTGCTGTTATTGCATATTTCCATGTCAACAAAGTACAATCTGCATTATTTTTCTAGTGTCATAATATTCTTTCCAGTTCTATAGCATTCTTCAAGGTGAAAATCTCAGCTGTTTTCTGTTAGTCTCCCACCTAGGAAGATTTTAAATCAGTTGTATTAGCAGCTTGTTTCTTTCCCCTCCCTCCATATCCTAATGCCTTTTTCTATTCCTTGCCACAGCTCCACTCGTGAACCAGCCATGCAAAATTAAGGATTCAAGGCTTTCTAGCAATAGGAGTGCCCTAGAAGAAGGAGATTGGGTATCCAAACAGCTATGTGTTAGTAACAAAAAAATATTCCACTCTGATTATAGAGATCTTTGCACAAATTTGGTTACGGCAGGATTTTTCACTAACTGACATGGAGTGAGAAAGTTATGTGGGGAAAAAAAAAAAAAAAGGTAAGTAATTGTTGATGTGAATGTAGCAGACTTTGTTCAGTTTCTTCACTGACTTTAGGACTTGAGAATGTCGAACTTCATACTGTCCTAATTAGGATGCCAGGGAAAAGAAATTATTTAGATCTTTGTTTAGTATTCTGTAAAAGTGGTAAGTCCTCCAAGAGTGTCAGTTAGATCCATGGACCTCTCCAGGGAAAGAGGAGAGCTCGGGAAGCATGATGATTATTTAATGCATACAAATGCTGGACAAGAATAGTTATATCTAATGAAAATGCTGCGGGCGTGATAGCCACTGTTTTCGTTTGTCTCCTATTGCAGATGATATGTCCTGTACTTTTCCTCTTTGTGAGTGTCTTCTTTGGAGTTGTAAATGTACAATTAATGCAGCATAGAATGGTGCACTAGCCATATTATTGAAAGTTATCATGGCATTAGCTTTCAAAATTGAGTAGCAACTTGAAGTTGAAGCTGTATAAAAGGCTTTCCTGTGAGAAGCTCCACCATACAAAGCATTGAAATTTATTTCAATATTATTTTATTAGAACTTTTTAATTACTATGGACAGATAAGCAGGTCTGTCCATTATCTTTGCAGAACATTTGTATTAATAGTGTCACTCAATTTGCAATGACTACCACAGAATATTCTGTCTCTATTAGGAGTTTAGTTTAAGCTGATATGCAAAAGCCAATCTTCTACAGGGCAGAAAGTTCCCCATTCTCTTCCACTGGGCTCCCAAATCACAGCTGTTTTTCTCAGCTGGCTGACAGCCCTCCCTTCACCAATACAGCCAAAGGAAATAGAAAATATCCCTCCCAGAGCACATCTGTAAAGCAAGTTCTGAATGCACATGTGGTAGACAGGACATTAGTCACTTTTTTTGTTTTGATGCAATCCTGTTATTTATAAAATGTGAGACTAGGTCATTTTGTAATGCAAAACTGTACTTTCAATTATTTACAGGTACTTTAGTGAGTTAAGTTTTCTTTTTTTTTTTTTTTTCTTTTTAAGAACCATAACATAAAGCCCAGCAATTTATTTCAAAGCATAGCTTTTACTCTTAGTGGGATATTTGTAACTATGATAAGAGATGAAAGAAGAAGATATATTCTAGTTTACCCATCCTCTTCAAAAACTTAAGTGTCAAGTTCTAATACTGAATTTGAACTTGAAATAGTGACAGCTTTCTTGTAATGCTACAGAACTCACCAAAGCCCTATGTGTAATGTTCCTGGTTTGAAGTGATATCCAGATTTATAAATTTCAAGCAGGAGTGATATTTTTAGTGAATAAGCTAAGAAAACAATTATTTATATGTTGTTTATTCTACACTGTTCTGTGTTTTATCTGTGGGAGAGCCCATCTCTGTATTCAAAACACACATAATGAAACAATGAAGAAATTCAGGGTTTGCTGTAGCACCACAAGAAATAACCATTTCAATTCGTAAATGAGATTTTTAGAGTGCTGCTGAGAAGATTTCAAATATCTATATTGGCTGCAAACAAGTTTTTGTCCTTGAATTATCTTGACTTAATTTAATTCAGGACAGTTCAATGTTTGCATTATACCTCCACAGCTCTCAGAATCTTACATAGAAAAGGGCCATTAAGATCCATTACACTCCCTCTTCTTTGCAGGTCAAGGCAGTATTGTTCTTTAAATTGCATTTTTCTGGCATTTGCCTGGCCTTGGTAAAGATTTGTTAGGCTGATTTTAAAAAAGGACAGGTACAGGAAATGAGCTACACAGAATGAAGATGAGAAGGCTTCCAATTTTGGAAAATGATAAAATTGGGTTGTGGTATTCATGCCAAAACATAGCAGGAGTGTCTTGAAAAGTGCATTGGAGATGACTCCTGCTCATAAGTGTAGAATTGCAAATAAGAATGTCCACTTGTGTCTCCACAGCATGAAAACACGAGTAGGTTATGAAATAATCAAATTTTGATGTTAAGGTTTTGCAGTTGTGCATTGTGAGGAATGAACAACCTTTTAGGATGCTGGTACAAAAGTGAGAGAATACCAGATTGAACTTGTAGATGCATCTGTTCACATTTTTTCTCTTGAACTCTGAGTCTTAGATACTATTCATACAGTTGAAAAAAATCCAAGATATGGTTCTCCTAATTTTAAAAGTAAAACAAATTTTGGGTTTTATATGGAAACTTGTTAAGATTTCATTTTTGTCTGCTGACTAAAGGGAAGTGCTTTATCTGAGGGAAAAGCTAGGAATTGCACAGCCAGCAGTAGAATGGTGTAAAATTGGATCTATGCAACCGAAGATACCCTTACTTTCTAATTCTAGTGCAATTATTGACAAAATATTAAAAATGAAGATATTCTAGAATTTACCAGAAATAACTCATATGATAAGTGTTCTGCTCCAATATATATATTTTAAAAGCTTTTGTACAGCTTTTTCTGGCTGCAGTCTGTGGGTCTTATAAATAAGTTGCAGCTTAGTGAGGAGATGGCACAAATCTAGGTAACAAATGTAAGAGTTTACGTAAGTGACATTACATAGTTTACTATGATATATGACTCAGATTGAATAGTTGCTGGTAGGACTGTCTTTACCTAAAATTCCCTTCTTTCAGTATGTTGTTTTATTATTATCATCACCATTTAAAATTTATGAGCTAGTTTTGAAATACTAGCAGTACCCTTCATGCAGCCCTCAAACTTTTAAAGCTAAAGCTCCTTCATTCACTGAAATGTTAACTATTGGCATCTTTCATGTGAGCCTTTTATTTTACAGTCTCATCCTGTCTTTTAAAACTTTTTCTCCTAGATTGATACATACTTTGCCTTCCTCTTCTCTGTAAATTGAGTGCCCCTGTAGGTCTTCATGGTCACCTTTTAGTTCTTTGATAAGCACTAGGAATGGGAAAAACACCTAAAATACTATTTAAAATCATCACTTATGGCATGTGAGGTAGTGCTTCTTGAAATGAGCAGGGCTGATTGTAGTTGAGAGTTCCAGTCTCTCAGCAAAACCCCAAGGAATGCTCTCCAGAGCTGAAATCCCTCTGTGCAACTGGAGCAGCTACAGACAGTGGGTTCCTCATGCTGAGGTAGCTGTCCTTGTGCTTACATACAGCATATGTGAAGTAGTGTCTCTTATTTTGAGTTTCTGTCATCTGGAGAATCCTGGATGCACATTTGCTGAGTTCCCTTGTTTTGCCTTTTTTCTTGATGGAGGGATTGGCTTCTGAGAACAGGATTCACACCAGTCTGTTAGCACAGCACAACATTCCATATGGCCACACATCCCTCCTCACTGTTTACAAAAGGGTGCCACAAATGAGTTGATGTGCTCATCCACCTCCTCTGAAATACCGAGAAGAAGATAAGCCGTCAGGTAGGATGGGCAGGAGGTACAGCTCCATGATGTGCAGCTTCTGGGAAAGGGGTTGGAGTAGGGGTTGAGGGTGAAATGAGAACTCAAAATAGAGATATTGTCACAAATCCAAACCTCAGCACTGTATGGGCTGCTATGAAGGAAATTAACTCCATCCCAGCTAGACACAGTATGCACACCTGGACTGTTCATTTCACAAAGAAAATAAATAGCTCATTCCCCAGACCCTGAGGCTATCTGCAGCCAGCTCTACAGCCAGATTCTGTAAGACCCCAAACCAACTCGTCAGCTTTCTCCATCATGTAGAGCTGGATATTTTCTGCAGGACAAATTCTGCCCTTATTGGTGACACCTGTACAAACACAATCGACAGTGGGATTTGGGTGGGACTGATTATCTCCTGATGTTTACTTAGGTCATGAATGAGCAAGCAGCAACAGTGGCTTTCCCCCTGTAGAGTGCTCTCAGTTATTTGGTGACCTAGAAAAATTTCTAGTCATGGCAGTCTGCTACTGTGATGGTTAACAGTATATGGATCTGTACAGTAAAAAGAAAGATCTTAAAGCAGTTCTTCAGAGAAGCAATCTACTTTGAATAATTATGTGTAATTACACATGTAAGCTTGTGAACTGGAATTTGCTGGCTGAAGTTAGACATATAAGTCAGACCTGAAAATAAACAGTTTAAAAACTTAATCCTGTGTGGAAGGCAAAAAGAGAGTAAAGTGACCACTGTCAGAGCCAATAATTTGCCTATTGTTCATATACCTGAACACCTGCTGTATCCTGTGAGTTTCCTGGGTTTCCATCAGACCTGCCTTCCATGTGGGCTTTCTCCCCAATAGACTTCAATGTAAGGGACCAAAAACAGGGGCTACTTGACACACGTGCTGTATGTAGAAGAGTGCTTTGTATTTTTCCTTCCACAATATTTGAGAGAGAGCAAGAACTAGCTAGTATCCTGGAGCTCTTCCTTCAATTAATCACTACTCATTTTAACAAAAGAACATCACTGAGCAGAAAAGAGAACAGGGTTGTGAAAACCACCTTTGTTCCAATGACTTACAATGAGCTTTTTTTCCTTCTTATTTTGATTTTTTAGTTATCAATACAGCACCAGTAGCTTCATCACACCTCAATTTCAAGCTGCCCTCAACTCCACTGTTTTCTCTAACTCTTGAGGTGGTGTTTGAATAGGGCAGGATGAAGTATGTTGCTCATACTCATGGTTAATTCTCTTTTTATATGCTTCAATGTGTCCACTGCAGAGGAATTGCACTGGGACTGCAAACCAAAGCCAAGTGGTGATTAATCTCTGTTGCCTCTTTTCCGCTTTCGTCTCACGCTCTTCAGGTATTCAGCTGTGTCTCCTTCTCCAAAGCCAAGAGTAAGCCTGCATGAAGAACAGTACTGCTTTACTTTCTTCACCTGAAGCTGTATTGTACAGGTCTCTCTAAACACATACTGTGGAAGTCATATCCCTGATACGTTATGGTTCAGGGAAATGGCTCCTTCAGCCTGCGGTGAACTTGTGTCTATTGCTGCAAAGATACTCAGAGCTGGGAAAAAAGTAAGGGCTGGATGGGAGTCCAAAGGTGAAATGACTTTTCAGAAGAAACAGAACACTGTGGTTACAGTCTGGAAAGAAAATAATTTGAGGTTAGTTCTTGCTATATTCCTCTGATGGTGCTTGAGACCATCTTTGTGTGAGGAGGTGTGAAGAACTATTGCTGTTTCTCTGGGATGGAAATGTGGTTTATTGAGGGAATTATGTGTCAGAAGTCTCCATTGCAAGAACACCAATAAAGGGTGAGGTGAAGAGGTTCTTTGAGTTTGGTGGGGGGGTTGTTTTCCTTTGACCCCTTCAAAATAGTATGGGCTGATTTATTTGCCTGAACTAATATCAGTGTATTCTATTTATCTACAGAAAAAGTGCAACTGAAGCTGGCAGATGTGTGAAAAAAGTATTTCTATTTTAAGCACCTGCCCATCAGGTAACTTGCCATAAATTCATTTCAAGTAGAGAGATCACTAAGTGACACCTTTTCATCACCATCAAATTAGATTTGGACAAAAGACATTGACATAAGACTCTCTGACTTTGCCATCACTTGTGAAGTACAGATCTTTCCTATCTCTGCACATAATATAAGACTACAGTTGTGGTCTGAAATATAAAATATTTTGCTTATATTAAAAAAATCTGAAGGTTTGGATGTCAGCTGCTCTTCTGTCTGTGAGAAATCGGCTTATGACCTGGAGGAAATGGTTAAAATGGCTCTTGCAGAATGCTGATACTGATCTATGGTGTTTTTATAAGTACTTTCAAAAAGGGCTGGTAAGCCTGACTAGTCTATTGATGAGCAATTAGCACTGTGCAGGATTCTTTCTTCACCTCAGTTTTTTGACAAAATTATGATGGGACTGTACATAATAACACTTGAACTACAGAAGAAACTATAATTTCCTAAATAGGACATGGGGATTACAAATGGCAGTCCAGAGTAACGAGCAGAGATTAGCTAATTAAATTTTACCTGTGCACACTACATTTTGTCTCTTGTTCCTGTTTTAGTTTGAAGACTCAGACAGGGGTGAGCTGCTTTAGATTAAAATAAAAACTATACTTCTCTCATCTTCAAACTCAAAAGTAATTACCACTTTTTGAAAACTTTTTCAAGGCAGGAAACTGCAGGATTACACTTTTGCATGTTCTCACAAGTTCCTTTCTCTTGGCACGAAAGCAAGTTGCCAGTCATCGTAGAAAATGTTTTGGCAGTACCTTCCTGACACTTCTGTGTGGGAGGTGTAAGAAGAAATAGGGAGTTCGCTCTTTGCTGCAACCATTCTTTCAAGAAGTGATTTTTGAGGTGGAGCTGCCTTCTGAGAGCTAAGCAATGGGGGTTGTCAAAGATTTCCAAAGGAGAGAATAGCAAGAGTTATAAAATGGCCTTTAAAAAAAAATTATATAATTTTTTTACTACTTGAGCAATAGCCTGTTGTGAACAGACTTATGTGCTGTGTATGATCCCTCTTCCATCCAATTCCAGCCTCCTAGAACCCAGATTCTGTGCCTCAGATGCTTTCAGAGAGGTTTTCCTGACTTGTGTTGGAGCCCTTTGGGTGGAGGACAGCAGGGAAGCCAGGAGCAGAAAGGAGGAGTGATGGCCCAGTCATAGCTGTCTCCTCCTCGATGACACCTACCAGCCTTGGTAAGACAGGTTTCTTTGGACACTGCACAAATTCTGCAAGGTCAAACGAAGAGTGGATGGTCCCCACTTCCTCTGACCTCATGGGCCCTCCCAGCTGTGCCTGAACTGCCTCTCCAGAGCCCCGTCTGGCTCCATCCTCCCCTGTCCAGGCCAGTGGTGACATAATACACCAGGTGATCACAAACACCCTGCCCCTTGTTTAAAAAACACAACCCCTAGTTTGACCCCACCCCAGTCTCCTCTGTCCAAGCTGGTGTGATGCCAGTTCCTGCTCCATGTCAGGCTTGCAAATAAGCAAAACCTCACAGCCCTCCCCCAAGTATATGATGGTTCCACCATCAAGTACAGCTTGGGATGATGCCACTTCCCATTTTTGGAGTAATTCTGGGCAGGACCAGAAGCTGGACTTGATTATCTTTGTGGATGCATTGCAGCTCAGGATATCCTGTGATTCTATGATTTCTTTTTGCTTCTTCCTACCAGGAAGGGAGATATTTACAGTAACAGCCATGGCCATGTGTGTAATCGCAGAGCAGGACTTGAGCCCTTTTTGGAAAAAGCCTTTTTGGATAAAGGCTGGAGTCTCCTGTGTGGTCTCTTTCCAGCAGGCTTGCCTTCTTACATTAACCCTACCTAAGGAAGGAAGCAGCACAGCAACACACTGTTATCATGGCTTGTGTGATGCTAAATACTCTGCTGGTTGACTAAATCACTTGGTCTTCCCTATGATAGCCTTAAAAAGCAAACAAACAAACAAAAGAAAAGGACCACAAGTCTCAAGAGGGAGGAGAAAAGATGTTTTTTAGAGGAACAGAATACAAAACTTATTTTCTGGGAAAGAATGCTCTGTGTACAAGATCTTTAGAGTGTGAAAGTTTTAAAGGCACAAGGATGAAAAAGGTAGTAGTCCAAAATCCAGACATTTAATTTTTTGAAAGACAAATATTTTCCCATCCTTTTAGCTCATTAATTTTTCCTTCTTAGTTTCTTCTGTGTCTTGAGGCCACACGAGTTTCCAATTCCCAAACAACAGGATCAGAATCACAGCCTTTTCTGTGACCCCCCATTCCCTCCACCTGCACATGGCTCATTTCATCTTTTCTCCTTGCTCTCCTGCTTCACCTTTCTCCTGCTCACTGCGCCCTTTTGCATGAGCTGCCTGGACACTTGGCTGTTATCTCACAATCTCTTGCCCCACAAACCACTGAATGAAAGGGTTCATCTGCAGCATCCAGAAATTGAAACCTTGGCACAAATATTCATAAGTCAGTTCCAAGGAAATGCAAGGAAATTGCTGCAGTTCTATTGAAACTAAATCTAAAAGACCCTGTGCTTCCACTTCGCAATTTCCAGCTGCCTCATGCAGATACTTCCCCTCCTTGCCTGTTTTGTGCTTCATTGTGCCCCAGCTCCAGGCTGCAGCTGCCAGACATGAGCTCTTCCCAGCCAAACTCACTCACTCCCATGGATGCTTTGCTCTCCTGAAAGGAAGCAGGCTTATTTTTTGATTCAGTTTTTACTCTTCCAAGCCATATTTCTTTCCAATGTGTTCAGGAAGATGTGTTTCCACTAAATAAAGACTTGCTCTCCTTTTTGGAGAAGAAGCTCAGGGAGTATTTGTTTTGCAAATTATGATCCATATTTGTGGTTTAACTATGTTATTTAACTGTTTCTACAATTACCAAGGAGTTACACCTTCATTTTCCTCTGTTCTTTTTCCAGACATATCAACATTAAGCTTTGAATGTGAAATGTGTTTATCTGCCAAAGTTTCTAGTGGATACCAGCTCAAAAATTAACTAAAACACTGGTCCAAAACACTAAATTAGAAAAATACATGTAGCTCATTACTAACTCCTGTCACTAGGCATGATGGTATTCAGCTGATTTAGGCTGATTATTGGCTGATTTGAGAGGTGTTTTGGGCTTTACAGAAGGTGTTAATATTGAGACAGACTTTCATTTTGTCCCACAAAGATTGTTTGAATTAAATTCTCCTTTGCATGTGCTCAAACAATTTCCTCTGTATGTGTGCCAAGTGCCGCCACAAGGTTAAGGGTTAGAGATGCTAAAAAGCATCTCTACTAGAACGTGGAAGGGAATTAAGGTAATTCAGATGGTTATCTGTGCACAAGTAAAAATACAAGTAGCCTCTCTTCATTCAACTTTCAGCTGGAGTTCAAGTGACGTGTCTATCCATGCATGAATATTTGTGGGCTGAAAATTTTAATTGTTCTTCTGCTGGACAATATGGTGAGTGCCCAGTAGGACCTGTGGTCATTCCTCCTAAAAGTAAAGACAACACAACTGGATCTACTGTAAAAATTGCAGCTTGGCATTCAAGATAAAATATAATTTTTAAATTTCTAGAAAATGTAATTTTTTTAAAAAAGTATAAAAGCTATAAAATTAAAATAAATACATAAACCCCAAAAACCCCCTCTGATTTACTTGAAATGACTCAAACTTTCTTCAGTGACATTGAGCCCAGATACACAATGAAACTGAAGGAGAGCTTCACTGTCAAAGGAGACACTGCTAGCCTATTACTGTGTCTGTCTATTGTAGCAATTGTTCTAGTCTACCTGTGCAATCTATACAAGGATTCATCACCCTCCAATGTTTCTGCCAATGAAGTACCTGTACAACTGCTATTGTTAATTATTTCTGGAGGCACAGCCTGGCACTGCCATACCAAATTAGCAGGACATCCATACATTCTGGAAAAAAATCAGGCCTCATTATTGCCTTGTAATTCGATAACACTTTCCAACCTTTTTTTGGAAGCCATGTTCTCACTGTGAACTGTTATGCCATCTTAACAGCTAACTTCTCTGGGTTTGAAAAAAAATCTGTGGTATATATTTACTTTTACTAATGTAAGCTTGGAGAACTCAAAAGCCCATAGTTTAACAAAATCTTTTTGGTCCATTCCATCTAGGACACTTGCTTGCTATGCAATCTAGGCTGTGGGGAAAAGAAGAAAATTAATCAGGCATACATATATATATATAAAATACAATATATATAAATATATGTATATGGCCTGTGCTTGAGGAGACTTTCTACAAAACTATTGTTTAGTCACAAGTTAATACCAATCCTGTCACAGGATAATGAGAGAGAAACACTTACGATCCAATATTTTCATTGGACATAATGATTGGTAGGGCTGTTGCACATTGAGTGATCTTGTACTAGAAAGGTAATGAATTCACATCTGTTCTCTTCAGTGCCATGAGCCATTTTCTGTGAGCCTGAAACACACACATTTCAGGATGTCCAATTTTAGAAGGTGGTAAGATCAACTCTCTAACTTGATTGAGTACTGATGCTACAGGAGTTGTACGAGAAGATATATCAGTTGTACCATGGTCAAATGCAAAGGACAGATCCAGTCTTTGCCAGCCAATTTATTGACACAGGTGAGCTACTTTCAATCCTTGCTCAGAACCAGAACTGACAATTTCAAAGCATTTCTCTGAGAGTTCCCTTTCACAACTAATATTAACAGCTGTCTCAAGCTAGCAGATTTCAGGGCAGATTAGTTCAATTGGAAAAAGATTCAGAGAAAACTTGCCTTGTCCAGGCTGTTTAGTGAGCTTCTGAGACAAATACAGTTATCTATTCTTGGTTCTCCTGGGACTCATTTCTTCTAATCAGCTGGCTACAATGCAGGTGATGCAGTCTTCTTTTGTGTTAGTCTCTACTAACTCATTAATAGTTGTTTCAGAAGCTGATTTTAGGATGGTGTGAGTAAATTTTCAGCATGTGTTGGTAACTGCCCCTCAATTTCCAGCATGCAGTTTTACCTGTTAGTTAAGACCTGAAAATGAAGATTCTGTCAAATAAGATCATGTCCCCAGTTGTCACTGTTCCCACTAATAACTTCAAAACTTTCACTGTGGAAAGAGGGATCCAGCTGATGAGCAATTGTCTCAAAATCCTTCAGCTTCCATTTCTGGTTTCAGGCTAGCATGCTTGAATTACAAAATCTATAATTTCAAGAGAGGGGCTCTTTTGTAATTCTCTTATTTTGTAATTGCTGCTGCATATGCTGTTCCTAATACAGCTGACTTGATAGATCAAGGTAGCCTGGACATTTTAGTGAGGCACAGAGTAATCTTTGGTTGCTATAAACAGTACCTGTAGCTGTACTTGGGCTAAATCTAATCCTCTAACTATTACTAAGAGAATGAAAATAGACCTTAGCTTGGGACAGAGAGGATGAAAAAGGAGTAGGGAACTGTAATCCTGAATAATGAAAAGAGAGGTTATTTTCTTATTTGTAGAAAAAATATTCCTGTTATCCACAAAGTATAATATTGAATTGTTTGTACACTTAGCAAGAGGTAATTGTTTCAAATGATTTAGGAGCAAAAGCATGGGAGTTTTAAAATTTTTATTCCTCTTAAGTTCACTATTTAAATGTTTTAAATAGCCTCTTCCTCATTACTGCAAGTCTTCTAAATTAAAAATAAAAAGTCAGCACATGTAGCTTTGCTATAATGTAGTTGCTTTATGAGGTACCATAGCAAAATTCAGACTGCATCCTGCCCACAGTTAATGTGGGGATTTATAGGCTCCAGGCCATCAAGAAGCTTGTGGTGGGTCTTTCAGCATTGATCCTACTGCCTGCACTCCACAGCAAGAGTAACACCATAAATATTTCAACAGAGACACCAAGAGGAAGCAGCACTTTATAGTTCTCAGTGCTGTGTTCAACCAAAGCCAGTTTGAAGTTAAAAATAAGATATTTTTAAGTCATTCTTCTAAATAACTATCAAATCAGCTATCTTTCAGTGCTAAGCAGCCACCACCATCATCCATGGCTGTCTTTTAGTCACTTTCTTTCTGTGGTTGTTTTCTTGCCCTTACCTTCATTTTGAAGATGTCACAATAACTGCTTTCTCATTGCACGTCGCATAGTAGGGCCTAGGATTTATTATAATGGTATTGACAGCAGCTGTAAGGATGTTTTTTAAGCCTTCCTTGAGTGAGCTCCCTGCTGCACAGCAGCTTTCAATCACAAGCAGGATATAGTTGAATTATTCAGATAGGATTTCACATGCTTATTCAGTTCTGCCACAGAGGCAGTGACTGGCATGAAATCACCTTAGCAGTGGCTGCTATGACCAGGAATAAGGCGCTGAATAGAAAGTGTCACTCCAAGCTGACTATCCTGTAATGCTTTATAGAGAAAGAAGCTTTAAGGGGTTGACCCTAGAGGGCTGAAAATCACCAGTCTGTCCCTTCTTCCTGCCCTATCCCTGTCTGGATTGACATAGGCATAGGAAAAGCTTGCTCCCCTTGGAGGCTGGTGGTTAAATTTGCATTATGAGTCTCAATGAGTACTTGTTCTATCTCTAAGGCAGTCAGCTGCAGCACTCATCCTGCCTAGTGCTGCAGTGGGATGTGGCTTGGGCTCGAAGGGAACTGATGTTTGCTGTGCTGCCTTATATTGATCACCTTTACTGATATCCAGCTTGATACCACTCATCTCTCATAGAAGGAATCGTTCCTCTTTTTTGCAGTTGGTGGAAAGTAAGCTTTGCAGGTTTGATGTAATATTGTTTGAAATACATATCTCTTCAACAGTCTTTGAGGCAGAACAGTAATTATTGATGTTTGTTTACTTAACATAATTGTCACATACAAAGACTGCTTATTATTTCCTGGCTGAACTTTTTGGGTAACTTTCTGTGTTTACATTACTGAGCTCAATTTTTCCTATGGAGGATGCAAAACACTAACAATTTATTTCACACTCTACATGAAGTGGTTA
This sequence comes from Pycnonotus jocosus, assembly GCA_013400435.1. Classification (NCBI taxonomy): domain Eukaryota; kingdom Metazoa; phylum Chordata; class Aves; order Passeriformes; family Pycnonotidae; genus Pycnonotus; species Pycnonotus jocosus. The sequence continues at coordinate 136,591 of VWYP01028329.1, read as the reverse complement.
TGGCAATGCACCTGCCTCAGGTGGGTGGTTTATATACTTAATCAGCCACCATAAATTGCTTTGAACACAGCTCAGTGTTGCTGGCAGCCAGCAGCGGGTGTAGATTAGACGAGTATTTTGTCTCAGCTGTTCTGGTTTGAATTAGGACAAAAGAAGATCAAATGTAAAGCAAGGAACAACAGTAATGTGATGCAAGCTCAAAAGGTTTATGCATTAAAATCATCTGGGACCAGGTTCAACCACATGAACTACAGCAATGATGAGGTAGTGTGTAGAACTTTCATTGAATACCAGTTGCCACTGTTCTGTTTGAAGAAACCATTCCAGATCATAAAATAAATGGTTCTTTCTCATTACCTCTATATACTCACCTGCTGAGTTTAGAGAAAACTGTATCTTGGTACTCATCCCATGCTCAGCATTTGTAAGGTAGGTTATATATATGGGTTACTTGGATTCTAAATCTTTTTGTGTTTGCAGTGTTCAGAACTACTTGCTTTTCTCATTAAAAGAAAGCCATGGAGTATTAATCTTTTTCTTCAATTAATTTTGAAATGACAGGTTTTCCTACTTCTCCTGTCATGTCTGACTACAGTGAATCCCTCCGCTGTTTCCCTAACAAAGCCAGGTTCCTACAACCAGGCTGTCTCTGTAGGTACATGCTTATCCCTTATATCTAGCCACATGCATTTGTAACTTGTGAGCTGTTTTCAATTCAACTTGACAGAGTAGGAGAGATTGCAAAGGCAATTTGGTTCTTCTGAGACTGGGGAAAATAGGGATACAAGAAGCTGGGGGAATAGGCAAGTGCTCTGAAGAAGGATTTGCTGACTAGCCACTCCCACGGGAGGGGCGCCCTGTAAGAGCCTTGCCTGGGAAAAAAGCTGCTGCTGAAGCTAGGTATCAACCACAAGATACCTGGTCATCCTGATTTCTGTTGTTCTGTTGATTTTAGTCACCCTGTTCACAAGAGTCAGGAAAGAATTGGAAAATCAGGCTGCCTGGTGGATGTTCTGCATCCATACAGTTAATATCTATATGGAGACAAACCTGACTCTAACTTCCTGTGACTCCTCTTACTCTCTGCCTGTTCCCCCTCTCTCAGAGGATCTCTGCTCTCTAGCTTCAGCGAGCTCTGGTATTTGTGTGGCTTACATTTTTTTCCCTCAAAAAACTTGCAATATTCAGAAACTAGCAATAAATACTGCTCTCCATTGCACCAGAAGCAAAGGTCCTATGCCCTGAAACCTGTAGTTCCACTCCCATGACCAGCACACGTGTACTTGAAGTTCTCTTTAGTTTAACACTATCCTTTGGATTTGCCATTGCTAAGGTATTGCCTGTGTATCTGTGCTGTGTAGAAAAAGCAAGGAGATAAAACTTGCAGGTGGCAACATAAAGATGTGTTGGAAAAGTCAGCAAAGAAGGGTCCAGGTTTACTTGTGTTAAAGTGCTGAAACAATATGTGAAGATAAATAGGGGGAGCAAATTCACAGGGTAAATATTTTTCCCAGTTATTAATAAATGCAGATAGAGGTGTTTAATATTCAAATGCTGTGAAAGCCACTTGTTCATTGTCATGAGTGGTACATATTTGATAACACAAAATAAGCACCTCATCCTCCACCACTACTCATGCATGCACAATTCTTCCCATTTAATTCAGCAAGACTAATTATCTGAATTACTGACATTAGCTGGAAGCTATGGATTTGCAGATTGAGTATTGAGTCTCTGGCTTTCAGAACAACTTCTTTAAAGGAATTAGTCATGTCTAAGTACAACAGATCTGTCAAATTGCATCCCTTGACATTGTTTGGTGTTTTGCTTGCAAAGCCAGCCTTGTGCAAGACTGTCCTCGTGGCAATAGACAGTGGTTATCCTAATTTTATGGCTCTGACAACCCTAAAATGGCTCATAAGGGTTGGGCAGTTACCTCACTAGCTGATAGCAGATGGTAGCTGATAGCACTTCACTTTGCTTTCCACCTCACTGATGGACTTTGTCATCCTCACTCCAGGGATGTCTGCTGTCTATCTGCAAACCAGCTCCTCAACTACCCCCATTTTGGTTTAACTTGCCATGCAGGCATCAAAACTGCAGTTAATACACAGTTAGATTGCAAACCCCTGCCTTGGGAGCAATGACATCGAGTAGAGAGATGAGCAGAAAAGAGCAGTACTTCAGGAACTGGTTCACAAGGGGTGTGGACATCACTGCCTGCGGAGTTGCAACTTCTCTGAGACCAGCAAGATGGTCAGCTGGACCAGGTACATCCTTGGAGTTTTACTGCATATCCACTTTAAATAAAATGCGATGCTTATCCTGACACCCCTGCATTTTGCTATAAATTGAAGAGTTTCAGTAATTCTGTCATGTCTGTGCTGCTGCTGAGGAAAATACTAGAATGTTTAGGGTCTGGAGCACTAGCTTATCCAAGGCTGAACAGTGCAGAGAAGGCAGGCAGCAGGAACAGGCCATGACTCTGTTTAACCAGTGAGGTCTTTAGTCTATACACCACTTGTCACTCCTTATCTTTGAATGAACTGTTCATAATTAAATAGTGTAACTAAAGATGTGAAATCGTACATGGCAAGTACTGAACTTGCACCTCATTTATCTCTTTCAAGTGTTTAATGAATTTTCAGCTTCAGCTAATGAATAATGGCAATTTCAGGCCCATTGTCCTATGCAGGGAAATTAATAATGGCCTAAGGATAGTTTCATACCTAGGAGCATGGTAGAGATTGCCACAAAGCCAGAATGTGGATTTCTTTCTAGAAGATCCAACATTATCTTCAAATTTGTTCCAGTTAGTGTACAGTCCACATTCACAAAGAATCCTGAAAGCACAACATGCAGAATCTGCCCTTTGGGGATAAAAAGTGAGCAAAATTGCCTTTCTTCACCTACCCTGCCATGAGGTTACCATGCATTTAGTTCTCCTCAACAGGTCATCTTTATTCATGCAGAAATTTTGACCAAGTTTGGAAAAGATTTTAATAGTTAACATTATATTAATAACATAGACAAGAAACATGGAAGCCTAATCCTCTCTTCAAAGATGTACATCTGAAATAAGGTACATTAATGAATGAATAGGAACCAGGAAACTTCCAAGCTCAAGAACATGACATAAAGAACATTTGTCACCACCATTTTCTTCTTCTTTAGAAAAGGAGCAGTGAATGTTTCTGCCATTTCCTATCTCTGTGGAGTAAGAAAACACAACTCACTGTAGCTGCTGTGGGTTCACTTGGTTTTGGCATTCAAGACCAAGTACAGAAGACAAATTGAGGAAAGAGAAGCGTTGACATGAATGCATGTGTACTACAACAGCTACTACTAGTACTTGAAAAAATGGAAATGCACTTGAACTACAGAATATACCTGAAACAAATGTGCTCTACTTCTCTCACGTATCCAAAGTGACTGATTTTCATTTCTTATTTGCCTCTCAAAATTGTAGCTAAAGGAAAATACTTTAGCTACAGAGAAATAACATGAGAAATAAAAATGTGGTTTTCAGTCACAGAAGTAGGAATGTACATCTTCAAACAATTGTTCAGTCAAAAGAATGTTTTACCTGAAACACTAGGCATTTTTAAACCCAACCTGCTAAAAGTTCATGGTTGGTTTTCTTCAACTTCTTATTCAATTTACCATGACCTACTCAGCTCTATTATGAATATAAAATATGCAGTATTTATGCAGAGAATTAGTGTATTAGTTTTGGGTTTAGACCCAAGTGGGATGAGATAAAGTCATCTTATCGAATACATAATGGCAAATACATAACATGCCATATCCTAACACAGCCAGATACAAGATGTGTAGGATTTAATAGCTTGTTGCCGGAGGTAAGTCCCAGACTGCTGCAGTAGCTCCATGTAGGATCTGATGTTGATGCTAGAAAAGATGGAATAAATTGCTTTTAGAAAAAAAATCACAGAATTAATTTAAAGATCCTGTCAATAGATACAGTCTTCAGATTTGCCAGCTTTTGGAAATGTTTTCTTCTGGAATTACAGCCCCTGAACCAGATTCCTGCATAAGTTGTACAGGCTTTCCATTTCAGAACTATCATTAATCAGGAAAAATAAGGTTGAAAAGAATTGTTCTACCTTATCTATAATGATTTTTGTAACTTCTAGCTTGATGCTTCTTTGCTACTGTATGGCTTCTCAAAAACTCTGGATGTCAATTCCTGTCACATTAACATTGGGAAGTTTATTTCAGTCTGTGAGTTAACTAGCCTTGCTTTGAAATCATAAACATATTTCAGTGGGAGTGCCTGTAAATGTGTTTATGTAAGTGGCTTTAATCCTGTCATATGACAATCATTAGGATTATCTTTCTGGAGGCATAATTCGTCCTGCAGTCAGCCTGGCAGCTGCTGCAATCACAGCCGTCAGGCACATGGATGCACAACCAGTAATTAGACACACTTACAGTTTTTCTCTGTGAGGAATTTTCAGATGGGAAAGACAGTGGGATTGTTTACAGAAAACTGAGTAAACTGTCTTCAGGTAAATTTGTATAAAGCAGAAGTGACTGCTGCTGTCCACCCATATCGGTATTAGAAATTGTGAGTGAATAACCTGGTGCTTCCTTCCAGTTGCTCAAGGGCACCAGCTGAAGCCTCAGCAGGAGAGAAAGGTAAATCATGGCTTTTAGCTATTCTGTCCTACTTTGCTTCTGCTCAGAGTGAGTGAAACTGGTGTCACCTTTCAGGTGGAGCAGTCCTGGAGAGCTCACTCTGAGATTCTCCAAGTCAAATTCCTATCTTATAAAAAATAAAAGGTCTTTTCAAAAACAGCATTTCAAAATTAAACTAATTTTCAAAAAGAAATGTACTTTTAAGTCAATAAAATTCAAAGTATATTCAATTCAAAGTATGTTAGGAGAAGAAGTTTACTCATTTTCCTACTGGTGGTTTCAGTCAGACTAACAGATTGCTGTCTCAGTAACTATTCTAAACATTGAAACTGTATGAGTTTAGTTCTACCTGCTCTCGTCCATTTTTAAGGACTGCAGCATCTTCACAGGAAAAGTGTTCCACAGGAATAATGTGTTTATTGTGCTTGTCCAACTGAATCATTTAGTAATTTTTCCCTAAATATGACAAAATTTTGTCCCAAAAATGTGTCCAATTTTAACACAATCCTTAACAATTTCTCTGAGACAGTTTGTGACACTTCACTTCATGTACTCCTGTGCTGATCTATAAATACTGCTTTTACCAACTGCTATGTCTTGTTCTCTGTTTTGTTCTGCTGAGGTTTTATTCCACACTGAATACAGTTTTGCTACCGAAATAGATGGAGTTTTTTATCTTTTATTTTTCTCCTCAGGAATTGCTTTCTGTCTGCTTTTTAAATCAACTCTATAGGAAGCAGTTTAGGTTCTGTGGACTTTTAAAAAGGTTATATATTCTTTAAGCTCTTAATGAGCTTTTCCAAAACATATTTAAAAAAGAAGCCACCACAATAAAGTGACTGCATTTAAATAACTATTAAACTTGGACAGTAAAAACAAATCTTCTTTAATTTTTCAAGATAAAATTGTTTTTTTTACTGTGTCAGGTTATGACACTATAAACCAATTGTCAGCAGTGTTCTATGGGTCAGTTTTACTTACTTAGGTACACACAGGCTCCGAGTCTATGAAATGCTCTGTTGAGAAACCCCACTGAACATGGCTGTTGAGGGATTGAAGGCAAAAGGATCCCAGTCCATGTAGTATTGTGCTGTTTCTCTCAAAGCTGCCCATGATTCACTAATCTGAAATAGTTCAAAACAGAAAGGAATATTCTGAGCTTTGATACTGAATAAATACAGTCTGTGACTACTGAGCAGCCTTGCCCATGCGAATAAATCAGAAAAACTTCCTCCCTTGACCCAAAGGATTTGTGTTACACATTAATTCCAGATCCGTGCTTTCTTTTTCTCATCAGGTGCTGCAAGAGGAAGGAAGAAGATACCTGTTCAGCCAGAGTGTTTCCCCACGTGCTCTGGCTGCTGCTTGAGTCCCAGTAGCTGGGAGAATATGGTATGTGTCGTTTGAGCCGTATGAATTGATTTGCTGATTCTTCTGACAGAAAGGGTGCTCCAAGGACACCTGAAACAGAAGCTGATAAATATTTGTAATATCAGAAAAATACATGAGAATATGCACTTCAAAAATACACTTATATCCACAGAACAGGGTTTTAAATCTGTAGCTTATTTAATAGAAATCAAAGGTGGTCCTACCTTAGATTCACAGAGAGAAACTTTTTTTTAGGACTAAAGTTAATAAAACAAATGCTCTAAATCATTATTTTGGTGCTGAATCTGAAGTAAATAAAGTTACAATCTAATTTATTTTTAATGCAAAATTTTGTTACAAAAATCCTCTAGACTGTAATTGCACTAGTCTCAGATGTGCTGAGAGCCTAAAGTTTTTTTAAAATAACACAAACCCTACCTTTGAATTTATCTATGGTTTCTAAACCTCCTGGCTTATATGTGATATTTGCTTTCATTAGTATCAGCATAGAAATTGCATGCTTGGAAATTACTTTCTGAACAGAAGATATTGCACTTCTAATCTTGTTATTACATTGCTTCAGATAGCTCCTGAGGTCACCACAGATGCAGAAGGAGTTCTTGCAGTTCTTGAAAAAAATATTCTTCACAAGAAAAAGGTCAGAATTCCTCTTTAGTTTCATATGAAATGCCCTGGTGCAGAAAAAAAAAATCTTTTCTTTTTAGTTTTGAGTGTTTGAGACATAAATTAATTTTGAGATATAAATTAATCTGGGGCTAAAAGAGTCCAAAATAGCATGTCTGTCTAAATCATGCAATTTTTAATGAACCAATGATTAAGATGGAGCTCAGATCCATCAGCCAAGATGAGGCCAGTGTCTGTAAACAGCTGGGCTCCAATTTAGTGAAGTGGGTTTAAATGGACACCTGAGGCTGACCTGCACATGCTTGGAACATATGGGCTAAGAACTTGGACCTTTGTCTATTATGTCTTAGAGCAGGAGCCCAGCAGGGCAAGCTATCACCTCACTCACTCCAGTGTCCTGATTCCTGAATTTCTAGGGAGGAAATCTGACTGGGAATATCAAATGTTTGCTTTCATGTGCAATGTTCAGCTGAATCCTGTTCACTTGTAATTAATGCTGGCTTTCCTGATCATCCACAATATAGTTGTCTTTTGGTGGTGGTTTTTGGTTTTTTGAGTTTTTTTGGTTGGTTGGTTGGTTTTTTGAATAGAAGAAAATGTTTGCTGAATACATATAGGTAGAAGATACGTGAGCTAGAGTGTTTGCTGCTCCCTTACACTTTGCTTCTTTTCAGTGCCAAAAATGCTTAAAAAGAAGATGAAAAGAAGCTTGGTTATACAGTAATGAACAAAAAAAGTCAGGGTGGTTGCCATCTTTACTCTTAATATAGGCATCAAAGTGTACTTTAGAAAAGTTACTTGGCAAGCAATCACAGTCCCAGTAGTTCTTTCCTGCTTCAATTTCTTCATATTCCAAGTTACTATAATCATTAACTGGAGGTAGAAGTTTTAGTGTAGTGAGTTTTCAAGGAATACCATCTTCAAAAATGTTACCAACTCCATGGAAAAAAGGTAAGTTCAGATATTTGGTGGAAAGCTGGGAAAGAAAATATGTTTTGTGCATATGTCTATTAAGTTGCTATACTTGTATTCTAGACCTGCATGAGAGAAAACTAAGCTTGTGCCAAACTTCAACATTTCTCTGGCAATTTACCATTTTCCAGTAGAAAAATCTATAAGCTGTTAATTTCTCTTTAGTGAATTTGGGGATTTTTTTAAATATATATTAAATATTTTGTAAGCTCATGATTACATTTCTGGACTGAGATAACTGAACTGAGATCAGAAATCGACTCATTAAAAGGCTTCAGTTTTCTTTAAATGCACATATAGTTAGTAAGGGCCATTAAACATTACATTTTATCACCAATATATGTTCTGGCCCTCCAGACTTGAAATAAGCTGCAAAAAAAGGAAGATCATTAAACAGCTCTGCTTCTTGCATTGTTTTTCTCTTGCTGCCAAGAAAATGAGCTTGTCATTCCACTGGTGGGACGGTGAGGTGTCTTGGCTGCTTGGCTATCTCAGTGCAGAGAGCTGCATTTTCAGGGTATTATATGTCAATTTTTAACATACAGCCTGCTCTGGCTGCATCTGTATCCAGTGAGAAATGCCACCCCTGACTATGCTGAGTATTCACTGTTATTGAAGTGCACTTGCCTGCTCTGAGAGGCATGTATGCCAGCTCTGCACTTGGCTTTTCTTGTCACTGTTGACACCCAGTTCTTACTCTTTTCTAGCTGCTGTTTCATCTCCTGGGAGTCGTCTCTGCAGGACCTGTCCCCAGCTGCTGGGGCACTCCAAAGATTCATAAGTACCAAAAGAAAATCAGGTAAGTGCCTTTATATATCACCTAATCCTTCAGGCTTATCTCATCATCTCTTTGTCTTGCTGTAAAGATCGCCATAAGTCTCTGAACATGGCAAACTTCATTCACCTCTGGAAAAACTCCAGCAAGATCACTTCTAGCATAACCAGAATTAGCTCTGTTGGTCTTTCACTGTGGCTGCACAGACAAAGAGGGTTGCACATTTGTTTGTGCTCTGGCAGAGCTCAGAGAAAGCAAGGTCTTCACTTAGCTCTAATGTAGACCTGGGGTCATCAGACCAGGTGTCTCCATCTGAGTAGCCCCTCTAAATAGTGTAGAGTTTTCATCAAATGAATTATGTCTTGCTTCAATTTAAGTTTCTTGGACTGGGTGTAATTTTCTGCCTCCTTTTGAACAGTTTAGCAAAATATTGTGGAAGGGTTTTCTTTATAAATGCAGAGTATTCCTGAAGGAGAGTGCATCTTGTAGAAGATTGGCATACAAACCAGGAGACTGGAATTTCAGAGCATATGATGTGAGACTAGAGGTAGTTAGGAGCAGGTGGGTGATAATAAAATGGCTCATAGTGCATAAAGTTGAGCTGCAAAAAAGATGAATTTCAAGTTGTATTGAAACAGTTAACTCACCATGAAGAGCAACCAGACTGTATAGTGGGATTTTTTTATTCAACATTGTTTTCCTATCTTAGAGAAATATGTGATTTGAAAAGCACTTTTGGGTATAAATGTCCTAGTGGGAAAATAGGAGGAATGTGTGTGGAGGGTGAACTATTGCCAAGGTTGTATCAGCTGTTACCAGTTAGAGTGTTTCATTTCATCGTCTCTTGAAGATGCACTCAATGTTCTCACATGAAAAACAAATTATAGAAAAAAATTGGCTGGTTTTAACAAGCAGATGTTTAGCTTATGTAATTATTGCCTTCAGCACATAGTTTTCTCTATCCTGTACACCTAAGGACATTGTCCAGAAGGAAAACTGTTAGTAGTCATTATTGCTACCATGACTTCTGAGCATCTAATTTTGGATTACTATGATCTAAGACTAAACTTGAGGAGACATGGTGGTACAACCTTGTCATCTTTGTCAAAACGAGCAAATGTGCATGAGTATATTTAAAAAAACCCAAACCAACAACAAATGTCTGATTATGAAAAGGCATATCAAATATCTTGGAATGTCAAAGTAATAAAAAATATCACAGTATAGCAAGGAAACTGCACTAAAAACAGAAAATCAACCTCGATATATCTTAAATTACTGCGTTTTAAAATCTCTTAATCCTAGATCTGAATGGAAGCATCTCTCTCTGTACAAGGATAGTTTTCTAGGAAGCAACATATTCAGCTGGGTGCAGCCACAAAAGCTTCCCAGGAAGACATCTTTTTCTATCAGATGAATGTGCAATGATCCACTTCATCACACAATCAAAAAGGGGAGTATGGGATTAAGTTTTGACACATTTGCCTGCTAAGGGACCTATTTCATTGATACACATTTTCTCTTGTAAAAGTTAAATAGCAGGAGCCATTGTGTGCTTAGTAGTCTAGGGAGTGCAGGCATGCCACCATTTGCACGTCAAATGGCAGAGTTTAATGATAAATCTTCAGACTTGCCTTAGTATAGGATATGCTTCTTCTTCCACTCTCTACCCCAAAGCCTGGGATTTTTTCCAGATCAGCAGTATTGTATGAGTGGTAAGGAGCAATCTCTAGGCTTAGGACCAAAATATATCCTTGGTGTGCATCTACCACAGGAAAAAGTGGTCTATCTCTGATTTGTTGTGATATTTACAAGAAAACCCTGTCAATTATTGAGCAGCACTTCAGATACTCTCTGTGCACACTATTGTTTCTCCCTAGTTTCTGAGGACTTGCAAGTTTCTGACAACATGAAAACATATTGCTTAAGTCAATATCAATGGAATTTAAATATCAAAAGTTGGCAATTGCTCTGGCTCCTTTCTTTTAGGTCTAATAACTCTTCTCATTATCGTCTATAGTGACTCTGGTCAAAATCTCAGCCCGTGGAGGTAAGGCTGCCAGTCTTATCAGCTCTGTAGGACAGAGCTTGGACAGAGACTAAACTTGGACAGAGCTAAACTTCAGCCTTGCTGAGGTGGCAGGTGCTGACATGTTGGGAACTTTGAAAAAGTAAATCAATTCTGCTTAGGTGTGTTACCCAAGGCTAGAAATGAGCCAGAATGGACCACCTCTCTACCATGTTTCAGCTGACTTTCTAAATCTAAATTCACAAAGTCAGACCACTGGACTCAGTCTGAGGACTCAGAATACCACAGTGCAACAGTGCAAATGCTGAAAAAACCTCGCAGCAAGCTACTTCTCTCCTCACTCAAGTGTTTCTCTAGATTATGTGGTATTCCATGGAAATTGAGATGTGGTTATCTGTCAGTACACTGCATAAATGGCTGGACTGCAGCAAGGATAGACTTGTGGATTCTGCAGGCCACCTCTGGCCCAGATTATCACTTTTTTCAAGTTGAAAAGTGCAATTATATTGAAGTCTAACAGCTGTGCATTTTTTTTTAAGTTTGTATGTACATAGGCTTTATATCCAGGAGTGTTTGGATGCTGACAAGCTTAAGAATAGAATTAAATCAGTTCAGATTTGCTAATACCTGTTGACAGCAAGATTTAAAGTCACTGATCGTTAAGTGCTTCAAGTCTTTCCATATCACCCAGCTATTGAAATTTTGGCCTCATCTGTTTCTTTTGCAAGCTTGAAGTAAAATAGATTTTATTCTTTGACAATTCTTAATTTTATATCACAGGGCACAAGAGCTCTCTGATTCAAGAGATGTCATTAACAATCCTTAGAACTACAGAATCAGCCTCATTCCCTCACCAGCAAAGGCAGAGAAGTTACAGACACTTAATTCACAATTAACTATTGAATATATTCAATATGTGTGGTGATGCCAGAGGTCAGGACAGTTTTCAGATAGGGTAAATAGCAAGGCAATTTGGCAAAAACCCTAGATAATCCTAGGAAAAGAGCTACTTCCACTGCAGAAAAGTATTAGAAAAAGCACCAGTCCAGTGTTCCACTCAGTGCGTCCTGTTGAGATTTCCTTTCCACGTCCATGTGTGGCAAAACACCCCCATCAGACACCTGAGAGACTTCAGCAATCATCTCAGTGCCGAGATATCACACTCCTACCGCAGCCCTGGATGCTGCACTCTCCAGAGGCGAAAGCAAAAGGTCCAGAGAGCCTATTCCCAGTGCTGTGACTGTGGCTTGCTATGAGGAGTGATCTATAGCACCTGAATTGAAGGCATGAATAAGAATCCTCATGAGAATTTTATAGTCTGTTTTACTTCACTGCCACCACCACCTTTATTGTTGCTGAAAGGATTCACAATTAATGAAAAACTGAACTTATTGTGATCAATTTAAGAGCTCATTGAAAACTAATAATAAGTAGTTCTTCATGTATTTTGAAGAATAGAAACCTGGGAAAGAGGGTAAACAAGACAAGAGACATAAAGGAGATGAATGTAGTCTTCCAAAAGGAGGGACTGCAAGCTGCTATGCTCCCAGCTTGGCCTCAGGTGACACTGTTTGTGTTATAAATGGCCTTCAGTGGAAAGGAGGTGAAGTTCAAGAAGATAGGCAAGTACCTGGGAATTGTCCCAGTTCAACTGCAGATCAGGAATGACAAATCAGGGGGAAAGGTTTATAGGTGAGCTCAAACTTGCAGAAGAGACAAAGTCCCTTTCCATCTCCTTATACCACTCTGGAGCCTCACTGCTACCAAAACTCAGGTTCATATGGCATGGAAGTGAATTCTACCCATGAGAGAGATTATACCTGACTGTGGTCCCAATTTACAAAACCTTTTCTATAATCCACAATTAATCGTTGTCTCCCTCATTCTGCCTTAGCTATTCACATCATGCATTTACTGCACGTGTATTGGAGCACTCAAATCTAAGAAATGCTTTTAATGCATGCATGTGGATAGACCATCTTGTCAGGATGCAGGCAATCACTTGGGAAGTCAGCTGTCACTTACTGCCTGCCTGGCTTGTTTTAATTTTGTGAAAAACAAATTAATCTTGCAGCATGTGCATCACTGATCACTGGCTGTACCAGCGTGTGATGCTTTGGGAAGAGCATGTGGTAGCCCTGACCCATCCATTTTCCCTGTGGTCTAAGTTTTACAGGTTGAGATGCTCTGTTTACATAGTGCTGTGAAGGATCAGCATTCAGCCAAGCCTGAGTGCTTTAAAACAATCAGTCCCCTTAAGAAATTCAAGTCAGGCATTCCAGAAATCACTTGTGAAATAGATTACTTTGGGTCCTTATAAATGTATGGGAAATTGCTTCCTACAAACAATAAAGGGTGAGATAAGAATAATATTTAGAGAGGATTTCACAGAAACAGCATCAAGTTCTTTTTACAATTTTAACAGTTCAGGAAATCATCCTGAAAGAATGCCTTTCAGTCAGAAACGCATCCTTCCTCCTTATACATGAGCAGTAAAAGGTTCTAAAGTAATCACAAGGAGCAGAATCAAAGCAGAATTTGCCATGAAATCTTGTGCTCACCCATTCCCCTGTCTGTCCCTGCTGCAGTGATTTCCAGTTAAGTCTCTTCCATCGGTGCTGTTCTAGTGGCAACCACAGGGGTTTTGCCATCTGACTATTTAACAAGCCTGAAGGAAATGACATGAGATATCATATGCCAGGCACTTACCTGTAAACAGCAGAGCAGACACCAAAATTTGAAACATTTTCAGAGACATGGCAAATTATTCAGAAAGGGTTTCCTTTGTAAAGTGAAGAGAGTGATACAGTTTTATACTTTGCTATCTTTAGGTTTATAAATCATTTACCAGATACGTGTAAAGAGTTGGTTCACACAGAGGGCAGGGTACAATGCTTAGTTCAGATTTGCCCTATATGCCTCTGTTTGTACACTTTGGACCTTGCAAGCTGAGCCTCTGACAAGCCATAATGGCTCATTATTTTGTGGATGCATTTACTTCTTCGTAAGTTTTATGATGCAAAATAGCATATTGGGCTTGTTCTATGAGCATTTAACCGGTAAGCCTCAGTCAATCATTCTTTTGCATGACTATTTCCCCCTCATCCTGGTAACAGGCACAAGCACTTTCCAGTTTGGTGTGAATACGATTGGTGTTTGAATCCACCTACTCTGAGAGCAATGCCAGAGTATGCCATATATTTCAGCTGCATACTGCTTGGGTTAAGGAAATAAATCTATGATAAAATTGACCGAAAAAGCATTAAAGAGGGAATGAGAGAAGAAATTTGGTTTCTGATCTGAACCAGGCAGAGATCCCAGGGTGTCTTGTTGCCTCCTGCTGGTGCCAGGACTCGCAATGTGGGACACTGAGCTCATGCTCCCTTACCTTTCCCACCTGTCCAGTTAGCTGCTGCCCTTTTACACACAACTCACCTGTTGGCAGCAGCAGTTGTACTGCAGAGCAGTTTATCTCCACAAGCTCACCTACACTGCTGATAACAGGGCAGAGCAAAGCTGAACTCTGTCGTGCGTTGGCGCGCGCTGATCCACAGTCCATCAGCACAGGCGTGCCTGTACCCCGAGGTCTTTACGTCAGACCCTGCTGACGTTACAGGTCAGGGACCAGACTCCGTGCTGATGGGCAGTAGTATTTCATCCTCATGTTCAACACTGAGAGCCATCCAGTCTAGGGAGTGCATGGAGTAAAGGTTTATTGGGAAGTGAAAGAGTAGCTAGTTATGTAGTTACAAAGCCTAATAGTTTTTTTTGTTACACATGGGTAGGTAGGAGGAGACACTACTGAGCAGCAGGTCTAACAGTGTAATCCTTAACCCTGCTGTAGGTCATGTCACAAATTTAGTATTATTTTAGTATTGTCCTTAAAAAAAAAAAAAAAAAAATCAGTCCATCCACCCCAGATAGCACACTAAATATGGAGGCAGGTGTTCTGCATTCTGGTGCCATATCAACCACAAATATAGATTACCCAAACTTATGGTCAGTTTCCCCACCTCTGAGCTACTATATTAAATGTTAGATGTCAGATTTTCTTGTGGACTAGGAAAAAAGGTGTAATGACTGGGATATTTGCAAATAGGTGACACAGAACTCTTAAGAACTGTGGATCCCCCAGAGATAAGTTCCAAGAAAGTTATCCTTTCACCTCATAAACTTTGTGGGCCATTGCCTCTAGCCTTTTCCACACTTTCTCGTTAATGGGCCTGCCATTCTATTGCAGTTTTCCCCCCAGTGTTTTTTCCTCACACTTGCTGATATAATGACTGGAAGAGCATGTTGGTGTGTCATTTTATATTTATTGCAGTTATGTCATTTTTAATGTGCAGCCTCCTCACAGACACCATGGCTAGTGATATGGCACAGGTGGAGTGATGAGCAGCCAGCAACAGATCACAAGGAGGCATGCTGGATAAGCAACAAAAGCCCAAGTCACCAACTTCTCCTATTTCATCTTAGGAAACAAGAGGAAGAGATGAGAAAGGATTTTTTCAGGAATAGGAGTTGAAAAAGTGATAAAACAGTTAAAGGCCATAGATCCCAGCTGGTCCTGAGTAACCTAACTCCAGGCTCCCAGAACCTAAAAACAGCCTTGCTCCCATGATTTTCAAATAAAACCTGGAGCATATGACTTGTCTATATCCTTTACTGATGAAGCCTGGAGTCTGTTACAGGAAAAGTTCTCTCTGAGAGGCACAGAATATCTTCTGGTAGGGTCACAAAACATGGTGAGGATGTTGCAATGCCTAGATTTGGCTCTGAGATGAGAACACAAGGCTTTCTCTGCTGTGGAGTGGAACAGTGGTCAGCCAGATTAGGCTATGATACAGGATCTGGGAAGCAGCTAAATTACAGATAGCATCCCCTAGGACACAGAGATCCATGACACCTGAACACTCCTCCAGTTTTCCTTTGTTTCATCTATCCTGTCATGATTGCTTCTTGTCTGATTCAGCCCTTGCTCTTGGCCCACACTCTCTCTTGTGTAGGCTACCCAGCTCTGCATTCTTCCCCCAAGACATGTCTTTCCTCTTGTGTGCTTTGAAATTTCACATAAAATGATGTTATGCTTGTAAAACCCAACATCTTCTAGAGTGAAGAATTTATAGGTCTCTTATGAGAAGAGTGGCTTTCCAGTGTGATTTCCCTTTCCTCCTTCCTTTGGTGTCCTGTTTCCCATATCCACAAGGGGTGTTCAGCTCTGAGGTTCACTCCCTCCATCCCTCCCTCCCTCCCTCCCTCCCACCCCAGCCCTGCTGTCGCCAAGTCTCACTTCTGCTCACAATAGCCAATGTTTTTCCTGAAGCCCTGTAATGTATATGTAGTTTGGGGCTTGCATATGCCCTACTGGCTCACATACAAAAATTTTCAGAAGACAGATGAGTTCTCAGCAGTTCTTCGAGGGCATTATATAGGCAATCTGGATATCACTAAAAACTCATGAAAAGCATGAATTTATTCATTGAATGTAAATTTTTAGCTGTTAATCACTAACAGATATGCAGGCTGCAATTTTTTTTTTGAAGATTTGTAACTTGGCCCAATGGCTCAAATTTTCATATGGAGGAATGGATCATTGAGTCATTCTATTACAGTGCCCTCCCTCTCCTGGCAGATTTCTATTCTCCACTTTAAAGAATGGAAAGCTTAGTCAAAGGAGATGTTATCAGAATATTCAGTGCAAATTAAACTTCTCCACACACATCCTTATCTCATTTGCAGAAATTACTGAGATATTGGCTAAAGTGGTTCAAAAAATTTCAGCTTGATGCAGACACCTGACATAGTAAAAGAAAAAGAAAAAAAATTTTAAAAGCTCAGACCAAATTATAAAAGTTTAAATGAGTTATAGTGAGTGAAAGTAGGATTATCTGAAGGGACAGACTGATATCTACAGTGCTACCAGACCTACCAATAAGGTGTAAGCCAGACTTCAAGCAGCAGAACTCTGTTAGGGAAAGGTCAGACTATTTTTTCCTTTTACATTTCATAACCTTAGAAAGTAAAACACCATTTCAGGGGAAAGATCCGTGTTCTTTCCCTTATTGTATCAATTATTATTCTTTAAGGAAAAAGAGTAAAACCCCAACCCTTAGCTGATTATAAATGAAATAGTTTTAGCAAGGAAAGGATAAAAAGAGGTTGGACTCATCTCAAAAACATCCTGAGAAAGTCGATGGTGACTGGTTATACAATAAGGTCTCCAGCTCCTTGAATTATTTTTTAATGTATTTTTCACAGGTGGAGTAGTAGTAAAATATTTGAGAGGGTAGCTGAATATTCTTAAGATTACTTGTTGCTTCAAGTTGAATGAAAGCAGATAACACAGAAAGTTATTGGAAAGGAGAAGGCAGGTAGGAAATCTTAGTTGGGTTGGGAACAAAAAGCTGAACAACTTGAACTGGAAAATCCATATTCTTTCTCTTCTTTGGCACCAGCTTCTCATCTGCCTAGGAAGCTTAATTCTTTTGGTTCAAATTCACCAGCTAAGTATAATGCTAATCTATAAGATTTGTAAACCACTATGTAATTATTGAAAAATGTAATCTTCCAATGTATTTAATAGGAAATTCCTCATTTGTTTTAGCTTGTCTAACACTTACCAGTTCTCTTTGTTCATCTCTGAGACATCTTTGATTTAAGTAGAAATGCCAACACCAGTGTTTAACTTCAGGTTTTGTGTATCTGAAAATGCCTGTTGTGTTGCTGTGGTATCTTTTTGGAGTAGAGATAAAACAAGTGCTGGGTAATATTTAAAGGAACATGAAACATATGGAAAAACCTCTCTCAAGAAAAAGGACTAGGGAGAGGGAGAAGAAAATAGCGACCATTGCTGTTGTGACCAGTACACCATGACCTGTACAACCACCATGCTGTACCTCAGGACTTGAAATCAGAGGCAGTAGCTTAGTGTTTAGTGTTTCCTGACTGACTCTCAACATCTCAGTTTTGTAACCACTTCTAATATCCATAGATTAACTAGGTGCACCACTGAACATGCCCCTCATCATTATTTGGGTGACATTTCTTCTATTACTTTTGTCTTGTGGGAAGATCCTGGCACAATTCTACATCCTATTTATTGCTTGGTGGAAAGGCAGGAAGGCTAGAGTTTGACCCGTTTTCAGTTCAGTAGAAAAGATGACCCTTGGCAGGAAATTTGAGAAGGTAGTCCATGATTTTCAGCATTTTGGGTCAGTCACTGATTCCAGTGAATGTTTTCTGTATTCTGTCCTGGAGCCTCTGAGCAGTGCAAGTCTTGAAAGACACCTGCAGTCACCCTGGCACTGAAGGCATGTATCCGCACATGAACTTGGGGCAGCACTCTGGCTCCAGCCAGGGCAAGTAGTACAAGGCAGAATGCATCTCTGGAGTCACCACTGCTGACCGACCTACCTTTAGAAAATATTCTCCCCTTACAGAAATTCATCACCTCCTACTTTTCCAAGATGATGGTGTAAAGGCAGTTTCTATAAATCTGTGTGCAGTGGAATTGAGCTAAGACCAAAAGGGAGGTCTAATGTGAGCAAGTGAATGGATCCTCTCTTTACCACTGCTTCAAATATCTGTCATGTTTTGAAGTAAGCCTCCTGGCACATGATATTTAGCACAGCAGGACTGTGCACTTTACACCTTCTGACTTGGAGGTGTGCTTTAGTTCAGTTTTTTCTTCCAAACAACTACAGCTCTTGATAATCCATGTCTGCCTGCGCTGAACAGCACCACCAGTCCCGTCCTACTGCTCTTGTGTTAAGCACTTTTTTCCTCTTACAGTTACAACTCTCAAGGGCACAAGTAGCTCTCTCTTCATGGCAGGTACAGGCATGAATGCTTTATCTCAACTTGGCTTCTCAGAATTGTGCTGTGTAAGACTCTCACCATACAATGGCATGCACTTCTCAGTTCACCAGTACCAGGAGCAGATTGAGCTCCTGAATTTGCACAGGATGGCCATGTCTGAGGCAGAATCCCCACACTGGTCTGCACTCCCTCTGGGTTTCTGGGTGTAGATAATAGTTTACAGCCTTCTTCTCTCCATGACCACAGGCATTTCAAGTCCCCTACAAGTATGACCCACAGGCTCAAATCTTGTAGTCATTTTCTTAACATGTGTTGAGTGACCAGCAAGCACAACTACTGATTGTGGCTCCCTTCCTCTACTTGATGCAAAGTTTAAGGAAGGATGCCAGGTTCCAGATAAGTGGAGTAGAAAGCTAATCAGTGCTTTAAATGGTCCTCTTGTTCCCAAAGGCATGACCTTCATACCTGACTGTAATGTCTAAGAAGTACATTTCTTGTTGCTGAGATTCTAATGACTGAACTTCTAACATTCTTGACAGAACATTTCCTATGGTACAATGTTTTTCTAGAATTTCAGCAACATCATTATGCTTTACAATCTGACTGATTTGATACCTGTTGAGTGCTTTATTTTCATGAGATAATGGGTGTCTTCAATGCAGAGTGAAGCAAGAGGAGCAACAAAGATGTGGATTGCCTAGATTTTTTTAACCATTGAACTCAAATACAGGTGTTACCAAGTGACCTGCTTAGTAACCCTCACTGATAAATGAGACACTGGCCTTGTTCTCAGTTCACCTGAATACAGCTGTTCCAAAGTAACATGAAAATACAGTTGCATCAGAGTGACCAAGAAAGTAGAGCAGTGTGCAGAATCTCCAAGAGGCTGTCAGTGCTTTATCATCTGTTTTCTTCCTATTCTGCAGAAGATTATGCTGTCTGGGTGCCTTCTTCTATTTAAACTTCAGGTTTCTACTTTAAAACCTCTCAGGGAAGCATAACCTGCTGTTCTCACGGCAGCAGCCAGAAATTGTCACAGCATTCTGCAGAAGTTGCTACTGTTTGATCTTGCTGCAGTGTAGATATTAGCTGACAGCTCTTGGAGCCATTCTAATCCATCCCTCCTGATCCACAATGGAACAAGTCTGGCTTGCAAAGACAAAACACACACCCCATTATCCTCTTGATGTAGCTTAAAGCAACATCCAGGATCTTCTGTATGTTTTTCTTGCCTTTCTGCCGGTAGTGACGTAGGAACTGTGGTAGCTGCAACTTGAAACAATTTTAAATACAGAATTTTTTAACCTCCCCCTCTTCTGGAAATCAATATGTATTGCTTCCCCTGAACAGTTTGGGATGGTGTTTATGAAGTCAAGATGATCTAGGTGGGGCAGGACCTGATGAATCTGCTCCCTCTAACATGATCCCTTGGAGGCAGAGCATGTGGATACCATTTCTCAGCTAAAACAATAAAGCTGTTGGGAGTGTCTTGTGCTGTCACCCCCTTTTTACTTACATAGTGCAGCAATCTAGCAGCTATAAACAAACAAATGTTTTAGCTTGTCACAGAGTCAATTTTTATTATTTCTTAAAAGCTAAATAACATGCAGCCAGAAGAACTGACTTTGATGTATAGGAGTGAGCATCAAACTGTAGCCTGTATTCTCATAGTCCTGTCATGCAACTGGGAAAATTAGTGTCTCAATGAGAAATAAGAAAAATCCTATAGCTAGAGCATTTTAGGAGCATATAAGGAGCATTTTAGCACTGTCACAAACTACAGTAGGAATTAACTGCTATTGGTGTGACTTATGCCACAGGTGTATTTAACACAGTCAAGCTAAATCCTTTTCTGTGAAGTCCATCTGTTAATCTGACTTCGATCTTCCTGTCACCTACTTTTGCTGAATGTGGGATGAACTGATCCCTATGTGAACTTGGAAGATAAGGCTTGGGTTTAAATCTCATTATGCTGGTAAAACAGGGATAAATGTCCTAAGAATGGAGCTACACAGGTATGAAACATGGTTAGATCTCTCTAATTACAATACCATGAGTCTTCATAGCTCCAGCTCTTCATTGATCATTCTGTCACACTATCACTAAAGCAAGGGGGTACTGTACTAGATCCAAAAAATATGTATTAGCCTTACAAATCAGTAGAGAACAGGCCTGGTAATTGCAGCACCATTTAAAGGGTTGCAAATGGATGTACAGAGTGCAATATTAAAAAAAAAAACAGGTTAAAATGTAGTTTGAGATAGGGGATTAGATGCCTTGGTCTGCATCTTGCTGTTTAGAAATCCTTAACAGAACCCTTTGAATTATGTGTTTGAATCACCACAAAGAGCAGCTTTTACCTGACTGACTATATCTAAAACTGAGAACATTGCTCCTGTTCATTAGCATGGCACAGTTATTTAGTACTGCTAATTACTTCTAATTCTTTAAAAACATTCAAATTTATTTATTTTAGCTCTACTCATTACTTCCATAGTGACTGCAGAGATGTTCAATAATTAGCTACTGTTATGTTTTTAAGGATGATATATTTTTCATATTTGTTGGATCTGAAGTGACCATCAGAGTGAGGAAAATATCAACTGTCAGCTGGTTGGTAGAAGCTTTGACAAAATCAACCATTCCTTTAAAAAGTGGTACAGAAAATGGTAATGATCTGAACAAAGTAATATAGTTAAAATATTTTGGGTTTCAGGTCGGGGTTTTTTCGTTGTTTCCTAATGAGAAAAAGGATTTTATTGAGTCACAACCTCCATGATTGTGTTTGCTTTGCTATTTCAGCAATGACTGTGTCTGTGGCTAATCCACCTCAAGAAAATTCGAATTCTCTGCATTTCACAGGCAAAGTAACTATTCCAATTTTATTATGATTTGTCTGATTGGTTAAAATTACAGTAATTACCAGCACTAAATCTAGGAAGGTATAATCTACTTTGGCATGGTGGAGATGCAGGTTGAAGTCTCTTAGCCTCATATCGTAATTTCCTACACATACACAACAAACAGGAATACAGAAAGTTTTATCAATGACGTTTATCTATAATCTCTTCCAATTGTTTCACTAAGTGGCCACCAGCCATTCGAACTCAGTTACAGGAGACACCATTGCCAGTTGCTAGTTCATGTTGACTTGCCCTTTTAGCACAGTTCCTCAAAGAAGCAGTTCTAAAGTGTTTCCTGTCTCCAATGACCTAACACCATACACCTCTAAAATTCCTTCATTGTGCATACCAATTTATTGTTTTCCATTTTGTTATTATGAGAGATGAATTCTTTAACATAACTACCAAGAATACACAAGAAATTGCACAGTGTGCAAGTTACTCGCTGAAGTTACTTCATAACATGAGAGCACAATAGCTCAGCAGCAGTACAGGGGGAAATAGTAATTTTAAAATAATTTTTTAATGTAAGTTTAAAAGCAACAAAAAGAGTTCCCAATTTAATTACATCCATTTTCTTTTTAATCAAAAACAAGTCATCTTCTTTGAGAAGTAAAACAGTATTTTTTTAAGTCATAAGACCTAGAAATTTACTCTTTATATTTCAGGAACTTTGGAAGTGCAAAGTGCGTGGATGCATGACTGAAATAATATATCATGTTAAAAGAAAGTAGCAAGTATTATTTAACTTTCACAGTCAAGGATTTGTGTTTAAACAGGAGGTAGGAGAGAAATTTCTTATAACTATTTCCAGAAAGTCATTAAGTAAACGTGCCATGAAAACATGGTAAACAGAAACAGTGTTTTGACAAGGTGTTAATTCATCAGTGTACTCCATGAGCTCAAAGACTGAAAAAATTGTCCAAGCTCCTTAATGCCTTTCTGGTATTCTGGAGGCAGGGGAGAGAAACAAGGTTTGTTTTAGATGTACTTGTGAAATAAAGCATAGTATAAATAATGTTATACTTAAATACCTCTCTGCTTTGTAAGAAGCTAGTGTTCTTCAGGTTGCCCATTTTCAGGCTGTGTTTTGAAGTTCATAAATGAGACTATCAAATAAAGCTTTTGGAGAGTTTCCTGCTGTGCCTTGCCTCTTGTCACTGACAAGTCTACAGAAGACACCTGGGCTTACCTCTGCCTTGTCCCTTTCCTAAGAAATAAATGTAATGCCTCATAAAATCCTTCTACTGTCCACTTTTTCCCCCAGACTACATGGTCTTGATGGTGGTGAGACATAAGGGAGATCTGTTAAAATATGTAATTAGAGGATGAGATATGAACAGGTAACTGTGATGAGTCAATCTTTGTGAAATCTCTTCCCATTTGGATCTAACCAGACTCTCACAGTTGGAAATGTGGAACTCCACTCACACCAGCAGCCTTCAGGTGTTAATAAAAATGATCAATAAAATGATAAAGAATCAGCCCACAAATGTCGCATCATTCCTGTGATGCTGTAGATGCATCCTGGCAAATTCCTTTGGCAAGTGCTGGATGACACTGATGCACATTTAGTGAAGTACTTGCCTTGGTATTGTTATAAATGAATGAGAATCCAATTAATATAAAAGGACAATTTATTAAAAAAAAACAATTTATAGAAAAAGCCACAATAATAGGTAATAACACAGCCGGCTACGGGTGGGGGAGAGAGAGGCAGCAAGTCTGCCTTCTCACCAACCTCCACACCTCAGCCTCGAAAACCTGGGGTTTTTAAGGGGTTTTTGTGCCTCGAGGGCTAAGTCCAGAGTCCAATACGTATGTAGATGAGTTTCTCCATTGTGATTTGGAATTGAACAGTGTCCTGAAAAGGATAAAACGCTTCCTGAGCCAGGTTCTAGGAGTAGAATAGACTTCCTGAGTCGGGATGAATAGTCCTCTTTGGCAGGGTAGTGGAAGCCGGAGATGCTATCAATTCATGGTCGCCTCCCAGATCGATATCAATTTCCCATCATCCGAGAATGTGGGTACTTCACTTGGGAGCTAGCACCCATCTCCGCCCTGGACATCCTTTCTCTTGTAAATAAGAGTTCTCCCATTCAGGTCTGAGCACCGTTGGTCTCCGCCCTGGCTTCATTCTTTATTTTACAAATGGGGTTTTTGTAAGAGGACCGAGTTTACGGGAGAAGGAGAAAAAAACAGAAAACCCCCTTTCTGGGGCTTTGGGGTTTTAGTCCAAGATTAAATATATTACATATATTTTATACACGAATTTATACCATTCATATCCCACAGTATGAAAATCAGATTGAAATATCAGGATCCCAAAAGCTGCATAGCAGCATCTGGAAGGCCTAAGGGCTATTTTATTATTTCTTAAGTGTCCCTGAGATGTTTAAGCTTCCTGACCTTCCTCTTGCATTAGTGGCATTCTCTCCTCCATTTCTCGTGAAATATTCAGTAACTTGCCTTCCACCTCTTAATCCTCTCATTGTCTCTCTTGATATCAACCTTAGCTGCTGATATGACAGCTTTTTCTAATATATATATGTGAACTAAATGATTTGGATAAAAGCCAAGGAACCTTTTGTCTCTTGGAGAATTGTAGTAAACAGGTATTTCATTAAGACCTTTCTACTCAGAGTTAAAAACATATCCTAGCAAACTACTGCCTGAATGACAACTTACTTTTAAAAATCTTGTGGAGGGCACACAGTACTCACAGCTCTTGGTCAGTCCCACTTGCTTAGAAGTGGTCAGCATCCCTCAGCTTCCCACAGATAGGTAGTAATGTCTTTAAAGTATAAATTACATCTATTCCTTGGAGTGGCTTTGTTCCATTCCTACAGATGACTTGTTAAAATGAAAGCTAAAGCTTTTTTGCCTTTTTGTTCTGCTTTTTTCATACGTTTTTCTTTTTAAAAGGACTTTTATTCATTAGTCCCTCCCCACCTGGAAGAGCCAGCCACAGAGCTTTCTGGCACTGCTGGCCTCAGTCAGTGGCCACCAGGTGCTGACAGTGCCATGCTGCAGGGTGGTTTGATGTGCCAGACATCCATGTGCATCCCAGCTGCTCCCTCCTGCTATTGCCCCTGGACAAAGCTGGGCCAGTCCCTGCTTGCATAAGCGATGCCATCAATTTACTGAGGACAGCCCCAGGATGGTGAGCTTGGAAGGAAGCCCAACCTGTCTTCACTGCTGCTTCCCTCCTCCTCAAAGGGGAGCAACCCAATCATCAGTATCAGGATTGAAAGGAGGAAATAGCTCTCTTTCCCCCACTGTTTGCATCTCAGGAGGAGGGAGTGAAAGGGGAAGGAGTTTGTTCTGATTACTCCTGTATGGGAGAGACCGTCAGCTCCAAATCACCTTGCTAACACTCTGTTAGTGTTGACATCTACACAACCCCTCAGAGGTGATGTTTTTCATAAGTCATAGAGGGATTTCTAAATAAAAATCATTTTAAATTGTTCTGTGGATTGCTGAGGATTTTAAGACCTTTGAAGGCATTTACCAGCACGGGCTAACAGCTCCCCCAGGCAGCCTAGTGTTGTCCTCAGGCACTCTGGGGGCTGCAGTGAGGAAAGGGCAATTCCAGACATCCTGCCAGCTGGGGCACCTCGATGTTGGGTTGGTGCTTTCAGATTCCTCGGGGGAGGCCTCTAAGGCCTGGTGCCTGTGTGTTTGCAGGAAGGGGAAACCTTCCACCCCTGCACCAAGAATCCAGCTGCGCAACAAGAAAGGAGAAAATAGATTAGGCAGCCCAAGTGATTCCTTGAGACAGATCTTTGGTTAAACATCTCCTGGTTCTCTTCTCTGGGGATGTCACAGTGGAGTGCAGAGAACTTTCCTTCAAAGGAATATTCAATTAAAATTGTTTGGGTTTGGTGGGTTTTTTGTTGGTTTGGGGGGTTTTTTTTTGAAAATGTATGAGTTAGAAGGATTCCTTTTTCAACCTAAAAGTCCTGTCAGTGACTTTGTAGTGTTTATTTTCAGAGTGGAGTGACCAGACCTGACATATTCACTGGTAAGCACAGTGAGCCCCTTCACAGGGGAAGTGACATTAATTGGCCCAGGGAAACATATGGAGAGTGTACTGGTCTGTGACCAGCTCTTCCATTTAACACTCCTGCCGGCACTCTGTCTCAGGAGTTGAAAGCTCAACTTCAGAAATGTCAGGTGATGACATTTTCATTTCCTTTTGAAAACTATCCCACAGTCATATGGATCTTGCCTGTTAGGAAGCCTTTTTTTCCCCCTTTTTTTTCCTCTAAACTGTTTTTATGCTTCAATTAGAAGGCATGCAAAACTGCATGTTTTGCATTTGTGTGCAAAAGCCTATTTCTTGTTATTATGGACACCAGTGAGGCTGTGAAAGTACTATTTCCAGGTGAGCTGTTTTCCACTGACCTTTATTGGTAGGAAGGAATGTCAGCTCCACAGAGCTGAGCATTCTCAAATATGTTCCACCAGTTATCTTGCTAGAAACTGGAGCTCAGCTGATCTGATTGATTCCCAAAACAGCACTGGTTTCTTATAATAAAGATCCAATTATTATTAATAATAGTATTATTATTATTACTACTATTATTACTATTATTACTACACAGGAGACTTATAAAACAACTCTTTTTATAGTTCTGTGATGTTTCAGAAGGCAGCCTTTGCTTGTGCTCCTCCCTTCTTCCACCATGTGTGTCATTTCCTTCGTATGCTGCCAGGAACGGCATGTGGCCTTGAATGGAGGCCAGGGTTTTTGCGTAGCTCTCATCAGGTTTGAAAGGGATGCCATGAAAAGTTTCCTTTCTGCACAGCTTGCAACAAAATGAACTATGCCCATATGTAAAACAACTGCAGTAAACAGCAAAACATGGAACTAGAATCAGAATATTTTATCAGCTCTCTTTTATGGGTATAAGGGAAAATTTCTAAAAAAAAGAGTGTTAATTTCCTGAACAATTTTTCCAAATTTGTTTGTTTGTTTTCCTATGTGTAGAAATGAGCTACAAGTAACAGCTATCATGTGACCTCAAGTAAGGTAGCTTCTTAAGTTCTGAGCTGAATAGGTAAATTTCTCTCTGCTGCTGAGAGGTAAATTTCTTTAAATTAATGGAATACCATACACATGAGGAAAAATATTTCTAGATCAAGAAATGTGTGTACATTATTTTTACTAGAAGAAAAAAATAATATTATACTGGAGGTGTTGCTTTTTATTGTTTCTAAGATGACTGTGCATTTTTTTACAGGAATGAAATGTCAGATTGATCTTTAGAGAAGCCTCTCTGACTTGCTTTAAACAGCAGCACCACCACATGTCGAGAAGTGATCAGAGGTGCAAAATACCATATTAGCTCTTAAATCCTCTGATTAGGAAATAAAAGTATGCTATAAGGAAAATATTCAGTGGGGGGTTTTTTTAATTCTATAAAAACAGCATATTAATCCCTATTTGCAAGTCAGAATAATTTTCCAGCTAAATATCTTTTCTACAATTCTTCTTCCTTCTTTGCTCAGTTTTAAGTAATTTCTTATACTGTGGCTAACTTGCATAAGGTGGCAGAGAGTCCTCCCTGACTCTCTCCATTGCCCTCCCTCCAGAACTCGTCTTTCATTACTTGTTTGCTGCAGCCCTTGCTGTGCTGTCCTTTAGGTTTATCTCTGCATGTTGGAATCCTCTGGCAGAAGAAGTAAAGTGAAAATCTGGCCAAAACCCCCAGGTGTGTAAAAATTAAGTCTGGGACTCTCATGCGTTCTAGAGAGGTAGCCACAGTGAGAAATCAAGGGAGCACTTGAGAGCACTTTTTGCTCTGGATTCTCCAACTCTCTCCTGCTGTACAGCTATTGCCATGGAGAGCTGACCTGCAGCAGTGCAGTTAGAGCACCAAAAAAAATTGTGGCATAAATGAATGTATATGACTTTTTGCTTTGAAGTTAGTGAGGGAAGAAGATCGCAAGGGATTCTCATTTACCTTCTGAAAAATATGTAGAACTTTAATTGAAGCACAATTTGAGCATTAATTAATGTGCTCAATTGTTACTAAGATGTGACTGGCACCTGAATTCAAGTCCTTGTATTTTGCTTAAACTGAGTGAAGTGTAACCATTGAAGGTCAATTATCTGGACAAGGCTATATATGATCTAAATCCAATACTTTAAAGAAAACTGCCATCAACACCATCTCTTTGTGAGAAAAAAGTCATCACAAACTTGCATCACTGCATATTATAATTTTCTACATGGTCCCACACAGTTTCCTAAAGTTCTTTAGTACAGATGATGGAAACTTTCATTGGTTTGGAGGCTCTGTGGTAAAAATGTGCACTATTTTGCCACTGTGTTTTTTGCAAGATCACATGTGAATACCATTAAAGTGTTCTGGTATGACAGTGCTCTCATGCACAGGTCACTTCTCTCTGGGGAAAAAGCTACACTCTGTTGTAGTGGGGAGTCCTTAGCTGTCTTAAAAGTGTTTTCCAGCTTTCTCTTGCTGTGTCTTTATTTATATATCTCTTTTTAAGACAATATTTGCCCTTTGTCTAGTAGCCAAATAGTGTTGTAATCAAAAAGGTGTCCTTGATGTCTCTATTGTTTTGTACCACTGTCAAGTAAATTATGCAAAATCTGTCTCCTGGTACCTTTAAATTTGACACAGGCCACAAATAAGCTGCTCCTAACATGGTATTACCAGGTATTCTTGCAAGCCAGCTCTTTGTATTTAAGTCTTTAAAAGACATCAAGTATGTGGATTTTCCTAAGAAACAGAGCTCTTTGTTAGCTACAGCAGGTACCAGCGCCTCCCAGAGCTCCTGAATCTGCGTGTTCATGTTCCCCTTGCCACAGGACAGCAAATCAGGCCGGTCTCTGTGAAGCCACTCAGCTCTCTGATCTCAAGGATAAGACACTTGCTGTTAACACTGTTTCCCCTTATGCTAGAAATGGGAATACTGCCCTTACCTCCTCTGAATATGGAAGATCAATATACTCGTGCTCTTGAAGTATCCAGAGCATTGTGTCAAATATAATGCAAATATTGGCTAACTTGTAATTAAAGATTATATATATAATAGTATTAATATAATATTTATGGTTTTCTATGATTAGAGAGTGGATCCAGCCACTGGAATTTGACCTCTTGTCTCTGAAATTCTTCTCTGGCTTCTGTCAAAGACTTAGGACAGGTGGAAAGGTGCACATGTTGGCTGTACCGTGTTTGCTGAGCAGGAGGAAAATGTGTTAGATTCCCACCAAGCTGAAGAGATAATAACGTACACTTACATTCTGATAACTGCTTTGTTTTGAAGTATTGTGAATGATAATAGCACTAAGAAAGTTATGTTTTTGAAATTTTGTATTGCAAATAAAATTTGAGGTATTAGCTAATCAATGCCTCATAGGCACAATTCAGTAAATGAAAAGCCTGTTTGCATTTCAGACAAAGCAAATTATTTCATTTATCCTGGAAAGCTTTCTAAATGAACTTGAGGCTCCAAGATTATTAGCTACAATTGTGTCTGATCTTAAAAACTTGTTCATTTAGTGACAAATTCCAAAAATCAGGCAGAATGAAGTATATTACTGTGACTAGTCATAAACTAATGAGCTATCTAACTCAGTGTTTAGATTACAGTTGTGGCTAATAATGCAGAGGAAGCTCTGGAGTACTTATTTCCTGGTTATCTCTAAGGAATCTTTCAGAAACATATTTTTTCTAATCTTTCTGTTTCCCATTTCCCA
The DNA here is from genome assembly GCA_013400435.1 of Pycnonotus jocosus. Taxonomy (NCBI): domain Eukaryota; kingdom Metazoa; phylum Chordata; class Aves; order Passeriformes; family Pycnonotidae; genus Pycnonotus; species Pycnonotus jocosus. The sequence continues at coordinate 107,684 of VWYP01028329.1, read as the reverse complement.
TTTTCTTAGAGGTGTTCAGAAGAACAATGTCACATGTTATTCATATTCTTGCTTTGTATGGATGGTGTTTCTAACTGATCTAGGTAGGAAAAATTTCCTTGGTACACAAATTCTGCAGGGCAGCCTGGGATTGAAATATTTGTTGTTGCAGTGTATAATCACGATTTGTAAATGGTTCTTCCCTTTCCCCTGACCCCCCTATCCCACCCCCTGGTGGTATCACCCTGTCTTGTCAATCACCCTGCTTGATCCTCTCCTATTTGGCAAGGTGCCCAGGTGCCACCCTTCCCACTGTAGTGTAAAGTGCCCTTGGCCTTGACCACACCCCTCCACCTTCCCATTGGATCTAGACCCCCCCGGTTCAGGTTTCGCCCAAAGTGACTTAAAGAGGTCCAAAGCCATTCTGATTCATTCTGCCTTCCATCCCCATGGAATAAACATCTTCCAAAACCATAGCAGAATCCACTCTTCATTCACCAAGCCTCAGACCACGTGGCGGCTGGAGATTGAACCCCACGCACTTCCAAGTGGAGCAGGGCTGAGAAACTTCTGCTAGCCGGTAGCAGAAAGCCCTCGGCATCCACAGGTTGTTCCCTTCTCCAGAAACTTTGGTTATGCTTGAGTTATAAGGAATACAATAGCGCTAGTAATGCAAATTTAACCTCGACATATTAGAGTAAGTGCATTATGTATTTCCACATATTTTAAAACAGATCTTGATAACAAGCTTTTCAGAGTAATCAGCTCTTTCTTAATTTTATTTCAAGTGAATATTATCCTCTGAAAAAGAAGAGACAATGACATAAATACTACCCTTAACTGTTTTCTCAGAAAGCAGATCCTAATGAGGCAAATTGATTTTCCTTATTTGCCATATAAGCAGTTTGGATAAAGCTTTGAGTTAATTATCTCTTCAATCTGATCAAACTTAAAACTCATAGGTAATTAAGTGAGTGATGTTTCTAAATCAACAGCTTTTCTAAATCAACAGATATTGTTTTGAAAAGTGCTCTCACTAATAACCTTTCTTGCTGAAAGGCTGGGTCACTGTCTGCTGTTTGAGGAGGGAAAAGCAAATGGATATAACAGGCTGCATCTGACCTTTGTGCACCAGAAAAGAGAGAGAAAGGTAGTAGAGATACAGTAGTATAAAGTCTTATACTTTCAGAAGAATTTCTTTATGTTTCTGGCAAATACAAGAGAGAATGGGTCTGTGTCCCTGTTAAAATTCCTGGGGAGCAGAAGTCTGAAAAATAATTCAATCTCTTCATAGATGAGACTCCATATCCCCACAGTTCATATGCTGGTGTGTTTAAATGCTTATGAATAAGCAGTGGTCACCAACAACAGCTGTTGGATATTTTCTCATACAGTCAAGGTCTCAAGTAAGAAACCCACGAAATTTTCAGCATGTGCTCTCCATCTGTAAATGCAGATTTTCATTTGCTGAGGAGAGCTGTGATACCAGCACAACAATAAAAAAATGGGCAAACATATTCATGGCTTAAAAAATAAAACAAAACAAAACAAACAAAAAACCCAAAACCAAACAAACAAAAAACCCCCCAAAAAACCAAAAAAACCCAAAACCTGTCAAAAACATTTCAGGCATGTTGGGGAAAAAATTATAAGCCAGAATTCCCAAAATAAACATCATACTTCTGTAAAACAGTTACCAAGGGTAGGAAACTGTGACTGCAGAAGAACAATTTCTTTTTAGATGTTCTTTTTCTGCCCTGCTTCATGTCACATGTTGCAATACACCAAAGCAGGGATCTAAATTTCAGATGTGCTTTTTGTATGCTTTGTGTTGCATTTGGTAACTTTCCAACTCCAAATATATAACTCAGTAACAACAGCGTTGATAAACTCTTATGAGAAAGAACTGTGGATAGCAGCAAGTATGATCTGGGATGTTCCATAAAATTTTGTTTTATTAATGTTCATAATAACAGTTCATGATGAAAACACTGAGAGCCAGAAAAATATAAGGAATGTTGTAAGAGTTCGATTTGGGGTTGATCTTTTCCTGAAAGCATGCTGTAGTCATCTTGCTTGTTTTTGTTTTGGTTTTGGTTTTCATTTTTGTTTTCGTTTTGTTGTTTCAATTTTGGTTTAGTATGGGATTTTTTTGTAAGAGAAAAATGTTTCTTTTGTCGGAAAACTAAATTGTATCTCTCACCTGTTTAGTCATTTCTCATTGAGGTAATAAAATAGTGCAGCTGCTTCAAGCATTCCAGATATCCTTATCTTAGTTAATGTTTTATAGATTTTGAGAGTTTGGCAATGAAGGCCTAATGTAAGTTAGAAGGCCTAATATAAATTTTAGAAGAACCTTCCAAGACAGCACCCCTGTGAGAAAGACAGTGCTGTCAGCTGACCTCTAGTCATGTTCTTGATTTCCTTATTTGCAGTCATTCAATGGATGTGTGCTAGAGAACAGATCTGAACCCAGTTCTTTAGGCTGCAAGGTTACAACAAAAAGGTAGTTCAGGCATTCTACTGAGGAGTTGTAGCTGATATCCATGGGCTGGTGTCTGGGTGATCAACCAATTTTGCTGCCTTTTTCAGGGATAGCACTGAAAAGATGCCCACAGAAACAGTAGCAGGCAACATATATTTCAGAACTATTAATCACGTCTTGAAAATGAAATGAAAACTATCAGCAGATTTCTCTAAGTTTTTATTTTCCTGAACAAAAACTCATTGCAAATGCCACTCTTCTCATCCCTTCCTTTGTGAGGTTAAATACTTTGAGAATAATTCTTCCATTTGTGATTTCTCAAAGAAATTAAGAGTTCAAGAGTAAGAATGTTTCTTTTCTATTCTTAAAAACTAGTGCATGGAATATACTTTTCATTACTTCTGATAGTTGTTCTGATGCTTTTAGAGCGACCAAGTGCCAAAAACCCAATACAGATGTTTCTTCATGTTGTGGAGATGCCACTCACTTTTAAACAATCTTTTAAATTCTGAGGCTGAATTGATGCAATAGTTTGGTGCCTTCTGTGGTGTAAAAAGTACACAAAGCTCCCATTATAATGGTGATAGTTTTATAATGATTTTAAAATACCGTTTCTATGCAGCCATTTTAATGTGCAGTAGCAATGAAGTACTACTTCTGATGCCATGTAGTCATTGCTTTTCACAGTGTTCAGTTCCTTAATTTTATTTTGGCCACGTTTAGCATCGTTAAAATACTTCCAGCTAAAGCAGTGCTAAGTCACTCAGGCTACTACATAAGAAGTCAGCCAGATCAACTATGTTTTGAGAAGAATTTGTGTAGATGTTATGTGGACACTTAAGGGACTTTTTCTCCTTCACTTACCATTGGGCTCTGTTCCTTTTAATGTCTTTATGTAGGGTGAAAGAGCATTACTTTTTAGATGCTACAAGACAAAAGTGAAAGAAGTTCTTGGGATTTTTCCTGCCTTTTCTAGCACGAAATGATGTATTCTGGCTCATTTGTATGTTTTCCATGCAAAAGGTGTAGAGAACACCAAGTTCACCTTTGCAAGCAAAAGAGTGCACTGAGAAATCGCAGTGAGTGCTTCTTTTGCTCGGTGTGCTGCTAACAGAACACATTTGTGTTCTCTATGTTCCCAGCATGAAAACTGCATACTCCACACACTATCTTGCTTTTTCTAGCACCAAATGATGTATTCTGGCTCATTGGTATGTTCTCCATGCAAGGGATATAGAGAACACCAAGTTCACCTTTGCAAGCCAAACTGTGCACGCAGAAGTGCTTCTTTTGTGCTCGGTTTGCTGCAAACAGAACACTTTTGTGTGCTCTCTGTTCCCAGAAAGAAAACTGCATGCTCCACACACTGTCCTGCTTTTTCTAGCACCAAATGATCAATTTTGGCCATTTCTGATTTTGCAAAGTCTTTTAAGTTTTCGGTGATATCTCTCAATTTCTTCTCTTATTGCCTTGGCCTGAGTCATCATAGGGTGTTAACCTAATCATGGTTTTCCAGATATCTAAAAGAGGCAAGATTTTGGAAGAGAGATCAGAGTGCATCTTCCCTTCCATCTCTACTTCTGCAGCAGGAAACATGTATTTACATCACTAGTGGCTTTCTTAGCAGGACTGGGACCAAAAACTCTGAGCTTTACTTCCACAGTGTTACCTGAACTGAAGCAGACCTTAGAAAATAATAGCTCTCTTTCTGTGTGTTTTCAAGATTAATATTTTTCTCTAGGACCTTTATTTTTTTTTGTATTTCTTAAACTTTGATGCAATGGAGAGCCCAGCTATATACAGAATCACTTTGAACACCGATCTGTTGGGCAGGTGGCATGGCTTCATTGGGCTTCTGGGATCATTTTTTTTTCAGCTGACACAGCAGGAGCATGGTCTGTTATTACAGCAAACTAACAACACCTCTGGAGGTGAAACCTTATACATGGAAATGGTGCTACTTTTTAATGAAAAATGAATATGGAGGTTTGGTTGTGAAAATGAAATTAAGCACGAAGGCAGTAACACAGCTTTGTTGTGTGAAATAAATGGGACAGCATTATGCAAATGTTCAGGCATTTTTCAGTGAGCTTGGATGAACACTAGAGAAAATGTTATAAATAAATAAATCTACTGCCTGTGTTAGCTAGGATTTTTTGACAAGAACTACCTAGACGACAAATAAAAGCAACTTCAGCTCTTAAAAAGTAAGAAGCCACACTGGAAACAGGGAATGCTTTATTTAGTGATTAATCTTTGTATTTATTTTGGTGTTATTTTTGTGTCTTCTGACCCACAAGTGTAGTTTCAGATAGTTTTTCAAAATGCTATTATCCAGTGATGCTTTTAAAGGAAAGTTCAAAATTGCTGGGATTTTTTTTCTTTAGTGAGCATGTCGGATATGACAAAAATCCTGATTCTCAATTCTTAGAAGGAATTTCTTAGAAATCCTGAATGTAGAGAGAGAAGATATAGACTAAACAGAAAGACTGTACCTAGTGACCAAGGGAGGTTGTGAAAAAATGGAAAGAATTGAGGCTTTGAAAGACAAATCCGTGGAAAAGCTGTGGGAGCTGCTGGTGTTCCTGGTGCACAGTCTCCAATCTCCCATGCTTTGGTGCAGATTTCAGCAGAGAGCAACAGTGAAAGGGAGAAGAGAAGGGCTGAATATTTCTCAGGTTCTGGAGCAGAGTGCCTTAAAAATGGGTGAAGAGCTCCCTGAAGTCACACTCAATGAGAAGAAAACACAGCCTTGTCCTTTGTGGTGAGTGTCCCAAAGCATTTGGCCAAGAACTGTGACCAGGAAAAGGCTAACAAAGCAACACAAGCAGGGCAGAGGAGCAAATCTGCCTTGTCTCTCCCAGCAATTCATGCTTGTTTCCAACTTGCTTTTCACTACAACTCTTTTCACAGTGGCAGCAGTTCCTGCTGATTTAGTAATTTATTGGATTACGATTTCCGATATTCAGGTGGTCAGAGTCTTTTTGCCCTCCTAGATGATTCAGGGCCGATGCAAGAAAGAGACAGAGGCTTCAAGGTTCAGTTTTTTCCCCAAGGTCTATCATGGTGTTTATTCTTTCTTCTTATCTCATAGTTCTCTCTGTCCTCAGTGAGGACTGTTCTGAACACTGGCCATTCGGGAACTCCCTGTCCCCCGAAAGCTTGTCCCCTTTTATACAGATTATTACGAACATATTGTTTACCATTTCCTACCAATGTCCACCATCCACATCAAACACACCATAGCCACTTGGCCCAATCTCCCCAAGCCACATTGTGCTAACATCACAGCAGAAAATGGAGGTGAAGAAGAAGAAGAAAAGCCTTAGGAACCCCCCTAAAATCTCCATCTTGTCTCCATCTACTTCTATCACAAAAACCTAAAACTACATATTTCTCACTCAGTGATAAGCTAAACTACTGTGTTTCACACTCTTGAGATTTGTAATTCATCTCTGCTTTGTGCCATGGTCTGTGACCCCTATGGATGGAACTGAAACCCCCCTGTTCACCCCCCTGGACAGGGCTGTAACCACCCTGTACTGGGGTCAATCCTTCTTGCTCAGTTCTCAGACTGTTTGGTCAGGGTCTCCTGAGCTCCCAGGGCAGCCAAAGAGATGCCCTGGGTTCCGACAACAATTCTGCAGGACAGCCATGTTTTGGACTTGCCTATCTATCATTAAATCTCTCCAACTGGTAAATTTTCATGCAGCATATCCCCAGTATTTCTGTTAGATTCAACTCTAGTGAAAGTGCTCAACTGAAATTTCCTTGCAAGGATTTGAGAAACTTACTGTGAGGAAAATTTACAAAATCCTCTAAATTTACACAAAGCTTGTGGAGGTCACCTAGGACACTTCAGTCTAATAACTCTGTGATGATTGTGACCTCTTTGCTTATTATGCACATCATATTCACAATATAATAGAGTTTTCACTTTGTGATCTGCAAATAAACTTATCTACATGTTAAATATTCCAGCCGTCCAGGATGACAATCACTGGAAGACTAGGTAGCTGTTATTGTGTTTTGACCCACAGATGAGAACATTTCTTCAAGCTGAGAAGACAGGTGCAAATCACTTTCTTTCTTGTGTTTTTCTCTAGACTCAGGTGAGCAGATTTGCATTATTGTTGCACTCTTGGATATTTTAATTTTCAAACCAAAGCACTTGAAAGCTTAAATAACCTTTTTTGTCATGGTGGGAATTGACTGAGATGGTGGGGTGACTTATAATTTAAGTAAAGTTCAAATCACATCGGCAGGCAAGTCTGTTTAAGCATAACCATCTGNAAAAAAAAAAAAGAAAAAAAGAAAAAAAAAGAATCTTGGCACTCACTGCAACCTAAGGCAGCAAACATGGTACAAAATATCACCTTAATCATCCTTTTTCCCCCCCTTGTCTCCTCAGTGTATGAAAATTGCCACATAAGAACATGGGTCACTTGTGAAAATCTTTTAAAAGGGACCCTTAATCTTTTAACACATCTTTACACAGAATTGCTCCTGAAGTAAATCTTTCTATACCTAATTAGTGGGCAGATTCCCACTCCTGCTGGGACCTGATCCAGCTCTCTCAGATATCAGCACAAAGACTCTGACTAAGTGTACAAGCTGAAGCAATCCATTATTTAGCAGCTAAGTTGTTAATACAGGCCCTTAATGGAAATCATTGGCCCTATCAGTCAGTACCACAGGTACATATGTAAAATGTTGCTGAGTCTTGTCGAGGAGGTCGAGGACCACACTTCCATTGTGTGAAATGCAGCTCAGCCAAAAGAAGGTATTGGAATTTCAAAACCCAGACAAATGACACAGTGTGATCCTGGGTTTTCTGGGTGTTCAGCCTATGTCAGATACATTCATGTCTAACACACATAAATGCTGGTGGCATAGCTTCTGCAAGAGCTTTGAGTAAGTTTTAGGAAAACTTGCTTCCAGTCCTTTTTGTGCCAAATTACAAGTGTTGGCATGCTGTTCCCTGTGTGATGTATGAATAGACTTGATTTTTATTTTGATCTGGTTGTCGGTTTTTATCAGGATTAAGCTTACTACTGTTTAGATGCACATTTTTCTTGCATCCTTTGTAGCTGGGGAGTCCAGGAGTAGATTTTTCAGTGTTTAACCTTGACCTTATTTCTGTCTTTTCAAGTTAATGGTGTCTGGCCAGTGCTCTTTCCCTGCCTGCTGCTTGTAATCTGCCTGCTTGCTGCGGGGTGAGGTGCAGATTGTACCTGTCATATACACAGCTGGATTTCATAAATGATTCACACCTATTTTCAAACAAGTGCACTTTTCATAAAAGTCCTTATAGTAGGTGTTTTATAAACTCAGCAAGCCAAATGAGTCCAACAATATAAATCAGAAAAGACCAAGGCTCTGTGGGGTTTTTTGTTAAATTATGACCTTGCCTGTCCTTAAACCTAGATTTCAGTCACAAAACCTGCCTTTCCACCTCAAACTTCAGAAACTGGATCACAAACTCACGGCTTTCCTCTTTCTTGTCTCATGTTTTCCCAGTGGATGATTTACTGTCACAAGTAATTCTCGCTGTGTTGCTTTATTTGTGTATCCTGCTGAGCTTGACTAAGGGCTCTTTTAAGGAATTCTTTTGCTTAAGAGATATAAATTTAAATATTTGGGTTCATGATAATGACTTCCTATCTAGCAGTGCTAGCATTTCCTTTTCTAATAACTGCTTAAGAGTAATAAAGTTTCTGCTAGGCAAAGTTTTCCAATCAGAGTTGTAAAAAACTTGTACAGTTTGCTACCATTTTCTAGGTAAATTCAGAACTTATCCAAATATCTGTGTGAATTTTGTAAACATTTAAGCTGAAAGTAGATATTTAAAGTCAACTGCTGAGCCTAGTAGAAAGCAGCACACATAAAACTTGAAAGGTATGCTTGGTCGGGGGAACAATATCAAAGTGTGAGTGACATTTTGGAAAATGCTGAGCACAAACTTATTGGGATAAAGAGGTACATTAAAGACTGCTGGCTTGAATAAAGTGAATGTTCAAGAGTTGTGGTATTAACATAGTGAAATCTTTAGCTCCTGCCCTGAGGAGTTGCTTTTCATTGCTTGAAGTCTCAAGGTGGCTGCCTATTAAGAAGTGTCAAAAAATGCATTGCTGAAGGTTTCCTGCTTTGAATTGGAAAGCACTGTGGCTCAGAAAGGATTGCAGGAACCTAAGCCTTTCAGTTTCTTCAGAATAAAGCAAGTTAACTGATGTCTTCTAGACGACCTCTGAAAGTCACTTGTAATTCTTCAGCAGACTGGAGCCCCTGTTGCAATGCCACTGCAGCTCACGCCACTTTGTGATCTGAGTCTCCTGGAACAATAATCATCCAGAGCCACCTGCACTGCAAATGCTAGGTAAATATTAAAATACTTTTTGAGAGACCAAAAAATCATTCCTGCTGAAAATAAACTGACTATTGTTCTGTTCTAAATTTGTGGAATAGTGACAATATTCACTTTTCCCATCATTTTTGGAGTCATATCAGCTTCTAGGCTAATATTAATTTCATTTGCATGTTCCTTCTTTGTTCAATTACTTTTAAAATATTAAGCCCATTATCTTGGTTCTCAGTCATTTTTAATGGACTTTTCTGTGATTTGTTCTATTTTAAGTACCTATTGGCAGTTCTCTTTTTTTATGTATCATATTTGATTTCCCCCCTTTTTACTTCATTTTACTATGAAATCAGAATCTCTTTAGATCTTATAATGTGCTGCTACATTCTTATACTTGTTACAAATTGAGAAAGCAATATTAGAATGAAATTAGGTCAAATCAACTCCATATATTACCTCCCTCACCAAAGAGTTTAGAGCTTTGTTCAGTTGGTCTTTATCTGCTCCTTTTTTTCCTCCATCAATGTGTGCTATTTCAAAATCTTATTACTTAGTGGGGAGAGGCAGCTGTAAGGCAAAGAAATATCAATCCAACTGATTCTTGATTGCCTTTAATTCATAAAAATTTTTTTGTAACTTGCTCAGTAGTGGAAATGTCACAAAGAGTCGCATTTGTTGCTCATGTCAGCTAAATCCAGTCTGCTCTCCACTTTCTTCAGCTCCTCCACAAAACATGTCAATCAGAAGAGTCTCTGTTGAATGCTGTCTTTAGTGTTCAACAGCCCAAACACTGAGGTTTGAGTTCCTGGCTTTTACATCTCTTTTCCTTCATTCACTGAGTCCATAAGAATCGGAGATGAAAAAGGGGTGTCTCACGCTATAAATATCCAACTTATAAGTCTAGTTTCTCTGTGTCCATAGAAATTGCCATCTTCACCCACTCTTGGCTCTTTCAAGGCTGGCTTCCTTTGAGCTACATTCCTCCCACGCCTGGCATGCCTGCTGGCTTGGGATCCAAGTCTGCACTTCAGACTGTGTTTGTTAAGAAAATTCCTTCATGCAGACAAGTGACAAGCAAGACACTCTATATGCAGGACCAAGATTCTCACAATTGTGTCTACCTTTCAAGGAGTCTGACTCCACATTCCTTACCCACTGATGTAAATGTTTTCTTTTTAGCGTAACTTAAGTTGTTTAATTACAGCATGAAAACATTAGGCATATGTTCAATTTCCAGTTATTATCAGTGTCATTTCTTGTTTGGTTTATGTGCCACAAAGGTTCTTTTTTTAAAAAAATATCATTTTGTTTTGACATTCCAGGTTCTGCATATTTTGAGCTGCACTGTTACCAGTGCTCTGTGGGTGTTTGGACTCTGGGAACCTTCTGGACTAAATAAATGCCTCATCATTCACATTTTATATCTGACATGTTCTTGAACACTGCATTGCTTCAATGGTCCAATATTTAGATTGCCTGATTTCAGACTCAGAGAGAGTAATTTTGACTAACTATAAGAATCTTTCAGATAGCAAGAAAGATTTATGCTATTCATACTCTTGTTGAGCTGTGCTGCCACATTCCTTTGTGCTTTTCTTAGTAAGTGCTAGTTATTGATTAAGAACTTTTGCTGCAACATCTTTCACTTATTTCTCCCTTGTAAATGTGGTCTCAAGGTGTAGGAAATACTTGTCTGAACTCCTGTCTTGAAGGCTTCTGCAATAACCAGAATTTCTGGCTCTGAGCCACTCTGCAAACCTACAATGGTAGCTAGATAGATAGATAGATAGATTAGATAGGATAGATTAGATAGGTAGATGATAGATAGATAATAGATACCTAAAATCAGCATTCATTGAAATAGCATATTTGACTCATGCTTATTGTCCTTAGATTAAAGAGATCTTTTGCTAAAAGCGTAGTTACATGATTATCTTTCTTTACAAGTTTGGTTTTTTTTAACCTCCCTAGTATTCCTCCAGCTCAAAGTGAACTTCACATTGGCCAATCTTTTCTTTAATTTTTGTCATACACATAAAAAGTACACCAAAAGGGTGAGCAAATGCTTGTTCACTTCATGGTCCATGAATAAAAAGAGTATCTGTTGCTTCATCAAAAACACAAGAGTTGCAGCATCCTTCTGAAGTGACAAACCTTGACTTTAGTGCCAGTCAATCACTATAAGAAAAGGCAGAAATGAACACTTTAAAATTCCTGGGAGTTTCAAAAACAAGCTGCTGCTTCGAACAGGGCAAGTTGATTGACTTGCATGACTTTAGTATGGCTTTACTGTATCTGATACTCCCTGATCTTGAGCAGGAGCACAAGTGCTGATCAGACATCTGTGGCAAATCTGTTCCAAGGTCTACACAGATCCTCAGTTGCTCCAGTTTATTACACTGACTAATTACACCTCTTCCAATCATTTCTTCTTGCTTCAGTAGGTGGAGCTGTTCAGATTTTCCCTTGGGCAAGATGTGCCATTGCTGGTGCCCTGAAAAGCACAGCTTCCACTTCCCAGCACTGCACATATTTATCCCTTTTACACATGTTGGCATTTTGCATCATATTGAAATTGCACATAAAAAGGAAATTCAAGTTCTGTGCTTATTCTGCTAGTCGGGAAAAGCAATCAGTCTCTGTTTCTAATATGCAGCCATCAGCTCTTTTATGGCTGTTTTCTACTGTTCAAAAGAACACAAAACATGTCTAGGCTCAATTTTAATATTTTGGGTTTTAAGGAAAAATAATCTCTAGCACAGTACATTTTGCTTATTTTGGCAGTTGATGGTTTGAAACACACTCTTTGGAACAATTGAGAATTTATTAAATCATCTCATTAATTTTTTTTTCAATTTTAGAATCATATCAAATCCACTGACAATTGTTAGTTTTCATGTTCTCAAGCAGTTTATTCTTGATATTGCTGATGAAAGCTCCTTAAATAACACGACATTATTCTATAAATGGACATTACTGATCATTTTTGCAAAATTGCTCTTAAAAATCCAGTGCTAGTGAAAAAAAAAGAAGAGCCTGGTAATGAGACTAATTCACTCTTCAAATGTTACAGTATCATTTGAACATTGTCACATCATCTCAAATCATTCCTAATTTTAAAAACCCTTTTCCATTTCAATTTTCTCTGGAAAGCTTTCTGCAAAAGCAATGAGAATATCCAAATTAATTTTAAAGATCACAAAATTGCTATTTCCTTTTAGAGGAAGAGCTGTCTTCTACATTACATACAATCCTGTATGCAAAATTATCTTAATGGTACCTCCTTTCATCTTAGTATTCTCCCTTGAGCAGTTTGAGTGCTTTCTAGTTCTCTTTGGTTGCAGCTCAATATTTCAAGCAGGCATCAGAAACATTAGAGATTTTAGCTTCTCTCCTTTGAGTTCCAAGAGCTTCTCTGATGGGGTCTGGCTGTTCACATCTTTTCTCAGTGCACGGTATAACCCAGCAGTTCCTACAATTTTTCTGTACATTTTATTTTTCTAGGAGTTTCTAAGGTCCATGAGATTTTCTGCTGCTTCACTGCCCTGCCCATGCAGTCCCCCATCCCTCAATGCACGGTGAAGTGGCTGCAGTGAGTGTCTCCAGCCTTGGCCCTTCATCCTTGTCCTGTCTCTTGGGCACACTGCACTTCCCAGGGGTGTGAGGATGTTAAGGGAGTGGGTGAGAGGGATGGAGAAAGGAGGATTCATTTTTAGATTTAGTATCTCTCTTGGCCAGCCTGTGTTGCCAGCTCCAGGATTCATACACCCATCAGAGCTCAGCAGCTTGTACATGATATATCTCTTGATTAAGGTGTGCATCCCCTAGAAACCTCTAATATAAACAAAGACTAGGAAAGAGCCAGTCTTTCATAAAATACCTGCTTTTTCTTGTTAGCTCTTGTACAAGCTTTTTCATGATCTCTAACAGCAATCATGCATTCATTTTCAGCTTGAAATACAGCTGTCCTATTTGGAAAATGTAATTATCAACAGTGAGGTTATCCAAGACACTTTATTTGTCTAATCAGCTGAGTTGTCAGGTTGAGTTAGCAAATCCATTTGTATGAATCACAGAGAAGCTTTCAGCTCTGGTGTATTTGTTTATGATATTCATTAGGTACGTGTGCTGGATAGTCTGCGTGCAGAAATTACGATTCCTTTGCCACAGTCCTGTGCAATTCGTCATATGCAAATACTTCTGAAAATCCCTAGGAAAATAGTACTGCAGAGATGAGAAAAAACTTGGGGATTCTACATTGGAGTTGGGTGACGGGCCGCATTTTGAAGAACTTGTTTAACATTATGGCTAGCAGGTGCTGTGCATTGTAGAGCTATGTGTTATTGCTTTGTCAGAAGGTAAATTAGTCAAAACTGTGGTAATCCATTACAAAGGCCTTACTATATTAAGAAACATTGTATGTGCTTGCAACTGTCTTGAGGGGTTTGTAAAATCCATCCTTTGAAGGAAAGGTTATAAAGATTTGCTGTACTCCTTCATAACATGTATCTCTTCACCTCAATCATCAATAAAAAAGGTTGCAGTGAGTGAAGTTAAAAGGCAGAAACACAGCTTGATAGAAGATTGATATACAGTATCATCCTGCTGGCACTGTTTTGTTGCATTGTGGGCATTCTCACATTGCTGATTCTATTGTACATGCTTGTGGTTCACAAAGGTGAGCTAAGCTTAACTGACGTTAAAACTCCGTAACATTTCCCTGTGAATCTTCACACTTTGTTCGTAGATCTCTATACTTTCAGGATGTTTACAAACAGCATCAACAGTGATAAGGGATCAATCACTATTTAGGGATACCTTATTTTAGAGAAGAATTTGCTTATCAAGCAAAACTGCAGTGATTGCTCTTGGAACTGGTAAAATACAAAGGGAGGGGAGAAAGGTCCAGTGTAAAGTATAAACAGGAAAATGAAAATTTACAAAATATATCAGTTTGTTAATGCATAGAGTTCTATATACCTCCAGTTTAAAAAAAAAAAAAAAAAAAAAAAAAAAAAGGCAAACTTTTCACTTTGATCAACTCCATGGCAATGGACCTGAATTTTAATAGCAATAATGAGCAACTGCTTTTTCTGTGGAACCATGTTTATTTTGTTTTCTCTTTCGCCATCACTTTTCTCATCCTTAAAAAAAAAAACCAAACAAAAAACCCCAACAAACCAAAACCATAACCAAACCCAAAAATACCTTTCTTTGAAATGTGTATATCTGCATACATATATATACACATATGCACATGTGTATGAATTACAAATAACAAACATGTTATTACTTCATAATTATAGTAAAGAACTGAATTCCATTTTTCTTACAAGAATTGGAAAGCAATAATTCTTAAGGAACCAAAACACATAGTAGTTAATCCCCCACCATCTGGAAGCCATGAAATCCCGTCTCTGGGAGGCAGCCACCTTTTCATCTGTACCTACCCAAGTCTGCCATCTCATTCCCCTGCACTTCCCCTCTTGCTTTTGTAGAAAATATTCAGAAGTCAGCATGCTCCTTAGGAATACTTTGGGCTTACTGAACAAATGTTTTCTGATCGTTGCAGGTTGCATTATTTGCTACTCTTCCTGCATCTCTAGGTCTGCAACTGAACTGCCTTTTCTCACTCAGACTGGGGTTATTGTGAGACATCCTGAAAGGTGAGTGGTGGAATACACCACTCAGAAACCTCTGGCTAATTGTTGTTGGGGTTGTGCACATGGCTGGAGTGGGGTGGCAATGCCCCTGTGCCATCCTCAGTGGCTGTAGCCACGCTCAGCACCAGGCAGCTCACATGGAACAGGTGCCTCCAGGCAGTTCAGCCGGAGCTCCTGGTGGCTGTGCATGCCCGGAGGTGAGAAAGCACTCAGCATCTCACAGATGCGAAACTAATGACTTTTAAATCTAATATGGCCAAGTTGTCATGCCAATTACCAAGTGAATGTCCCTATTTCCGGTAAAGATGTGCTTTATAATACTCGCAGCTACGCTTTAGCTGACTACGTGGTGCAGGCTGTCTGGGTGAACAGGCTGTAAAAGAAGCTAAGTGCCAATTAAGGCTTTGAGAAGCAGCTCTTTTGCACGAACCCAGCGAGGCACTGCAGTGTACATAATCTCTTACACAAATCCTGAATTGCTGCCTTTCATTTCTAATACGCTGCAGCAACACCTGGCTTATAGGACCCAGGACACTCCTGTGGAAAATCAACAATGGCAGGCTGATGGAAAAACTGTTTATTTTTAATCGAATTGTTCCAAACCATACCAAGAACTAGCTGAAGGAAAGGTTCTTCACATTATCCCTCTGGCAGACTTAAATGATAGAGATCAACAGAACAGTTTGCTGTTAATTACATATTTACTGTTACCAAGCTGGAAGTATTTAGTAGCTTAGGGATCAAATTCTGTCAATCCTCCAAGACAAGATCTTAAGGAATTGGGCTGATTATAATTCCCTAAGTTTACATGTACTGAATTTTTTATACTTCCTTATGTTTAAATCAATTGTTTTGTGGGAGACAACAAATAAATGTTTTTTCTCCCTTTACTTCTTTCCACAGTCTCCTGTCTCTGTATGTACACAGACTAGAATTCTCTCTGCAGTTTCTTGAGGGATGATAACAGAAAGGTTTTTTTCCTCTGCAAACATATACGACTTTGCTGAATTAATAGAAACATGGAAAAGGAGGATCAGCAGTAGATGCAGGTAAGTAAACAATTGCTAACCATTGAACTAAATTACTTTCTAAATTATTTTTTCACAATATTCGCACTTTTCAGTATTTGAAAGGAGTCTGCCATTTCTACCTGTGTTTGACAGTTTATTTTATGTTTACTTGTCAAAGCCATTGATTTTATTTCATATCTACTCATCAAAGCCATTGGTTTTATTTTTTTCAATTTTTTTCTCATCTTTTCAGCTCACAGGACTGGTTTTGGTTTTTCTTTTTTTCTTTGTGGAGAGAAAATTCCTTCAAGAGGCCAACATCAATGTATCCTGCTGTTACCTTCAGCACCATCTCCTCTTCTGAAAGGTGGGAGAAAAGGCTTGGACGTCTTTTAAATTTATTTTGATTCAGTTTCCAGCATACAAACATTAAGAAGAAGCACTAAGTCAGCTTTCAGAATAAGGATTAGCTTTGCAACCAGCATGAGATCCAGATTGTATTCTCTTTTTACAGTAGTATGTAACTTGCTCTGTTTTACTTGATGCAAAATTAGATTTATTTTCCTCCTTCTTCCCCTGAAAAAAATAGCCTGCTCATCTGTACTAATATCTGTACAGGAAATGGTAGAAATAATACATCAGGAATTTGAATAGAAACAAAGACAGATGCAAAATATTAAAACATTGATTCCTCCATCTAAGGGCCAGAGAAAAAATGCTCTGGGATAATTGTAATGCATAAAGAAAGCAATGTCTAGCATTTTGGTTCCCTTTGTTAGAAGTATGGGGGAAATTCTTCCTCTGTGGCTGGGAGATTAATTTAAAACTCTGTCAAAGTGGGTTCTGGAGCCCCCAAGTGCAGCTAAGCCACTCAGGACAGCAAGTATTCAACAGGAAAGGCTGCTGGTAGTTTATAAAGCTGGGAGAAAAATATTCTGCTGTTAGATTCCAACTGGTATATTCCTGTACTGGTTTCTGGATGAAGCCTGTACTTGCTTCTCTGCAACACCCTGTCAAAAAAATTTATTTTTGTGATTATAATCTTGGCCCATAATCCCTGTTGTTAGGAATATTTTTATTCATTTAGTGTATTCTTTTGGAAAGCATGAAGGAAATAGAGACCCTGGATTGTCTTCCTTGGCCAGGTCATCTTCAGAGTAGATCTTGGATATCCTTGAGAGTACCACATGAGGACACCAGTATTCTGTAGGAATGCTGAACCTTCTTATCTCCTCCTCAGCAGAGCTGTGACTTTGTGTTCTCTGCACAACTGAAATCTAAAGCTATCTCAGTTATCTCTTAAAAAGTCTACTTATCTTCCCTTTCAGCCAAGTGCTTTGATTTTTCATCAAGATTGCAGTAGGAATTCTTTGGTGGTTCATATTCTCTGTATCAGTTACCAGTATTCAGAAATCTCTGACTTTCCTTGCTATCAGAAAGGCTACATTAGTAATATTTTTCTTGATTTTGCTATTATTTTCTCTCACACATTGACAGCTATCCAATGTCAATGAACAAATTCTTTCCAAACACAGCTTGGCAATTGCCATTAAGCAGGAAATATGTAAAGCATTTTTAAAAAAATAAAAAAGGAACAACCTGTTCATTTTTCACTATCTAGAAAATTATGTAAGTCAAAGAAGTGCTATCAAATATTTGGAATAAATGTAGAAAACAGAATTTAGGGTGGATATTTAAATTGTAACAACATCTGTGGGATCAGAATGCATGAAAAATTACAACCCAAAGATAAACCACAATCTTAGCAAAGTTTGTATTTGGGAGATTTTTAATCATAAGACCTTGCTTAAAAATTTACATGTGCTCTCCCAGGAAACAGCAATTTTTAGTTGGTGACAAGACATTTGCCAACATTGCTAATATCTGAAATTTGAGATATCTAAGATTATGCCAGGATAAAATCTATTGTAGGAGAGCTAAAAAAGAACTAATTGGTTCTTGCTTTCTACCAAGTCATCCTGCCTACAAAGTTGTTCCTCTCGATTATGCTGTTTCAAGTTGGGGTTTTTGCCAGGGCAACATAAAAGCAGAGGCAATGTCTTTGTTACTCCCTCAGGCTCCAAAGGCTCCTCCTTTCTCTCATCTGCTCTACATTTTCATGGTTTTGCTTTATTCACTGCACTTAAGTGCTTTGGGTTCCAGCTGGTTTTCTTTGGGTTTGGAGCTCCTGTGATGGTTATGGTGGGTGTGCCTTTGGATGTACTGTGAGCAGCTCCTGGTACACAGACATTTACTGGGAATGAAGCCCCTCGGAGTCATCCTCACAATGTATGCTCGTGGATCACTGGGAGGGCACAATCACAAACAAGTCTGACCACTTGGTCCAGTCAAGCAGGGTTCTTGTCTTCATGTTTGGTTTTTTCTCTCTGGATGTCATTGCTTATCCATTAAATATATTGGGTAAAGTAGAAAAGAAGCACAGGGAGAGGGCATAAGTCAAAAATGGTACCTGTGGCAATTTCTGGATAATTTTTGCATGCTGAGCATAAATGGTAAACAGATAACTGATGTATTTGCTGTGCAGCTGTCACCTTGTCTGGGAATATATGTAGGAACAAAGGCCAGTAAAATCCCTAACACCTCTTAAGAGGCATATTTCGTGTAGAAGGATATTAGCAATTCAAAAGCTAAACTGGGATCTAAGAAAGGTCATTGTCTGGTCAGCCAGTTTATTTTTGAACTAAGCAGTGTTTAATTTAAGAAGAAGAAGGAGTGGGATAAGCAAGTACAAACCTAAATGGGCAGCTGGCTGCCAGGTGATCCTGAAGCTGAGTCACCCTAAAGGGCAGCCCATTTGTACCCTCAATCAAGAGAGGAGAAAGGTGAAGACAAGAATGAGAGAAAGAACACCCTCTCTGTCCATGTCACTTTGGTATCAGTGAAATCAAGCCATTTCTGTTCCAACAGCAAGGAAAGAAAAAAGGAAGGGCAAATAGAGAAAGATGTAAATTTTAAATAATATCTGCCTACATATGCATGCAAATTAGCTGAAACCCTTGGTGTGTCCAAGTAAAAGCAATGTTTTAAAGATGGTAATCTGGTTTTTGTAGTATTTCTTAATTCCAGTGTGTATTACAAATTTATGCAGAATTAATAAAACCTGAGCGTTCTCATAACAATTCAGGAGTGAAACTAATGAACAATCTTAGTATGGCTTTCTTATAAATAAAACATCCTACTATATTTTGTTTAGGGTCTTAAGTCCTCAGCTCTGTGCTGGTGACTGGAATAATCTGGTTTTAAGATCCTGATTTTTTTTCAAGATAAGCATGAATTTGTCCCTTTTATAAAGAAACTTTTTTCTATTTCAGATAATGTGGGTTTTTTCCTGTTTCAGATAATGTTTTTTCATTGTTTGGGCCTCTTGCACCACCCAACTCTGTTTCTTGCCAAGTCTAGTTTCTTCATCCTTCACTACCATCGAGAGTGCTCGTTTGGGGAGCAGATTTTGGCTGCCTCAGAAGAGTTGCTGTCTTTTCTATTTCAGTGTAGGTTTCCCATATAGACTTCCTTTTTCCACCCTGGGCACAGAGTTGCTGTTGCAATACTTAAAAGCAGTATCTAATAGATCAGGTGTGACAGAACTTCCCAAAACCTCTGTAAAAAGCTTTTCGCTCACTTCCCTCCTGAAATATCACTGAAGTGGTTGTTTCACAGATTTGTGTAGCTATAAAAGCTCTCAATTGCTATTATTACACAAGTCTCTAAAAATATATTGATAGGCTTAAGTCTCCCTATTTCCGATTCCACCCACGACACACAGCCCCAGCCTGTTTCTGTGGCTGACTGCCTTTTTCCTCTCATCCACTTTCATCTGTGTTTGACTCCAGAGTCAAAAAAAAGAAATATCGTCATTGCCATGGTCTCAACAATAGCTGGGAAAAAGGGGGCAAAGGAATGAAATAGTTCCAGCGCTCCAATGTATAAATCATAAAAGCTGAAGTGGGGTACCTGCTTATTTCATCCCAGTACATCAGAACCCACTTCTGATGACTTCCCCACAGCTCTGACCTGTGTCTGAGAGCCCAGAAACCTGTGCTGAGCACACACTGAGTTTTCAGGGACAGTAACGTGGAGTGGAGGAGAAGATGCTATTCATCTTCTTAGGCAGCCAACACCTCTGGGTGCAGCATTATCGCCTGTTTCCTTGTTGCTTATGAGATTTAGAAAATTAGTAACAGTTTCTGAGTCATATGGATCACCTCAAAAGCAATTTGCCTTTTGTAAAACAAAATTAGACAAAAGTCCCTGCTTCAAACGCTGCACAGAAGCCCATAGATAACTTGGTCAGATGTGCAAGGATGTTTTAAGAAGAGAAGGGCTGGATTTGGGCAAGGAACTACCAGTTCTGCTGTCACAAGGAACAAGGGTAGTAATGGCAGGGGTAACAGTCACACAGGGTGTGCTGTCACTAACTTTTCCTGCCTGTCTTCACCCCATCATGCTGCACAGCAAAGCTGTGGACTTTTGGTGCAGAACACAAATTGACCGAACTGTCTGGACACCCAGATAATTGGGAAAGTCAAGTCCATTCACTTGGGACCAGGGCAGAATTTTCAGCAGATCTCAATGAGCTTCGAACCTAGAGTAAGAAAACAAATTATAACCGTGTATGCCATGTACACTTATCAACACTTCCTGTACTGCATGTTCCACATGCTTCACCAAAACAAAATTGTCTCATTCTTCTGAGACACATTCTGTTGGACACAATGAGAGGATGACAAATATTTTCTGGAAATTTACTCCATTATTATTCGTTGTTTTGATACAGACATGCCTACAGAGCTCCTCAAAATTTTATTTTTAATCCCTCGGTAAAATTTCCCAGAACTTAAATACATCTGCACCATTTCTGTACATACCAGAAACCTGGTCTGACACTGTTTTTCATCAGAGGAGACTGGAATATATTTAGCTTCAAGAAAAATGATTTAGTGAAAATGTAGTTTGAAAGCTCCCATGGCACTGGAGGTGTTTTAGGGAATGTATTTTAGAAATTGAGGCTAAAGAATCTTATTTTGCTTACATTTGTGTCTTGGGGTTTGGGCAGGTGGGAATGGCTTTCATTTTGAAAAGAAATAACAACACATCTCTGGAGAGTGCTCTACTATCCATACATCTCCATTTCTATTTTGCACTACGCACTTAAAACATGTCTTCAAATTATAGGTATGCAAGAGTTTGCAACCTACCCACTGGAGTTTAATGATGAATAGATGCTTCCCGCGCATTTAAGGATTTTCAGAGGACTTAGCAGAAATGAGATAATCAATCCTGCTGCAACCCTTATGTCAGGTAGGCAGTTAATTGAAAAGAAAAGACAACCCTGATGCTTCTGTGGCCTCTGGGATAAAGCCCTTGAAGGGCAGCATAATGTCACACAGGCCTGTGTCCCAGCAGCTACTTGCTTCAGTTAGCCTCTCGTCCAGGTGTGCTTCTTGATACGGATAAAATTTGCTTCCCATATGTACATTCTTCAGCCATAATCTCTAAAAACTACTCACACATGGTGCTCATGCACAGGATAACTGGCTGGTTTTTTGGGTTTGGTTTGTTTAGAAGGTAGCTTCATTCTGGAACATGTTTAGTTTGTAAGTGACAAGTAGTCTGTGAAAGCCTCAGAGGCAACTCAGTGTTAATGAGGCCAGGCAGCAGAAATCCCCATTGGCACTCAGTGTGGTGAACCAGTGAAATTGGAACTACATAAAGTGAAACAGAGTTAGAATTTAACAAGGTAGTACCCCTAAAAAGTTATAAAAATAAAACACCTTGCTTCTGCTCTTTCTAGCACCTCAAGAATACACTCCCACTCTCTCATGTGATTCTTTCCACATACGTTTTATTTCTTAATGCCCTCTTGCTTCATTTTTCATCTCTGCCTAAAAATTGTGTCAACATTTCATAAGGGCTGATTTGCTGATTTCATTTTTGTCAGTTTTCATTTGATCACTTCTGAAGACACCCAAGAGACTGCAGCAGTTCAGAGCATCACAGTATACTAGGACTCATTACTTCAAGAAAAGAAGAATGGAGGCAAAAATTTTAATCTAAAAAAAAATCTAAAACTTTAAAATCTAATCTAATTTTTTAATCTAAGTCTAACCATTTAAATATAACATTAATCATCATTCTAAACTCTTTTTTACAAGTATTATCTTACAGAACTGTGCTCCCTTTAAAGTTGTCTCACTCTTCCTTGCTTACCAGATGCGTGCAAGGCTGGACTCTTCATATTTGCAGCACACTGTGAGCAGAGGCCTTGCCAGTTTTGTTCAGGTTTAATTTTCAATCTTTTTTTCTCACAGGTTCCAGCCATCCCATGGAAATATTTATTTTACAGATGGTCAGCTTAACCTGCTGGCTTTATAATACAAAACTCTTCCTATGTCTCAGTTTATCATAATATGGTTAAACAAGGGCAGCACAAGTCATTCTGAAGAACTGAGGAGACAGATGTTCCAAGTCAAAAGTTTAATAATTGGTGTCTTCAAGGAAAACCTCCTGTAACAGGGTGGGTATACTTTCCCCTCAATGTCTTTGAAATACAGTATTTTCTTGTTTAGGTTGTCTGTTTTTATGAAAGAAACTACTGTAATAACAGTAAGAGTGAAGAATATGACATTTAAATTGCCTTTACAGTTAAAAAGGAAAGATATGGTGTATGAAATTTTAAATGTCTCTATCTTATATATGTTCCTCTGCTTCAGTGTAGAGTCAAAAATATAAAATTATTTTCTTTGTCCATTAGATATGTATATTTTCATACATGGAAGATTAAAAAATTGTTGCAGAAGTACTGAATATGTGACTTGTACTTGTGCTTAATGCTCAGCCTGTATCAGTGGCAGAAAAGTCTCTGCTGTGACACAGAAAAACTAGTGATAAACACCAAATGAACAGGACTCACCAAAATTTGCCTTACATCATCAGAACCTCACACTGTTCAACCTCAAAGCAGCATGCAAGGTACTCCTTTTCAGATTCAGAAAGACACCATGACTTGAATAATAAATTACAACTCCTAAAATTTAGTATCTGGATTTTCCCAGGGCACTTGAATTCAAATGTAATTGATCACCTTCTGGAGCAAAACCAGTAGAACAGGAAGTTAGCCAGGGCTGAAGACAGCGAGCTGCTGCTTTCACAACAGTACCACAATCCTTTGTGCATTTCTGTGACTTCTGCGACACTGAGAGTGTTGGAATTCAGTGGAGTGGGAATGAAAGCCAGCAGTGTGAATTGCAATATGACATCCTGACAGCAGATTTACTGGTTAGTCATTTCTCAAGTATCTTTAAAATGTTGGACTGATAATTAGAAAAAAATTGATTTCTCTCACATAGGAAGCAACATTTAAAAAATATTCTGCTCCTTTCATTACTATTTAAATCACACAAAAAACTGCATACAACAACAGATTAACTCAGTTTTGACCAAGTAGGAACCAAAAGAGTGTAAGTATTTAAACTACTGCTAAATATCAATGAGTTTACAAAAATTCTACCAGGAAAAACAATTCACATGGTTGAGCAGTTTTGTTTTTAAATTTGGATGTGTGAAGGAAGGAAATTATTCTTATTTTGAATAACATATATTATGCAAAATCCTGGCATGGAATGGCCTCTGTAAGCAAAATCATACCTACATATCATTACCCTCACATTTTTATTAAGGGCAAAAGAAGAAGCATGTTATGTGTAATGCCAAGAATTTATTTTAAGTCCAAATGGAACACTAACTGTCTAATTAAATAATGTTTATTATCCCACTGAAGTCATCATGGAAAAAAATAAGTACTTTAAAAGGAAAAGCATAATACTATAGAGCTGTCATATTCATGCTTCCTAGTATCTGCTACTTCTCCTGATATTATGTTCAGCCTTCCAGTGCCCCTTGGTCATTGAAATTATCAGAAATAAGAGGGGATCGTGCAGCTTAAATCTTTAGTCATGAAGAATATGATCTTTTCGATTTCTTCTGACTCATCTTGGGAGACTCTTGAATAATATTTCTGTTTGCTAATGTGTCATGCATCTTGCTTGCTCTTTACTGAGTAGTTCATGGTGCAATTGAATTTCCTATCCATGGTCTATTTCACACAAGCTGCATGTTTGTTTTCCATTCTCTTTGTGCCTCTGCGTGAGGTGTTGCTCAGCTCTCAGACTGCATTTCTCCATCTGACCATTGGTGAGTCGTGCATAGTGCTGGGGGTCCTGTGTGAGACTGACTCATCTCTTACCACCCTATCCCTGCACTTCTCCAGACCACCTCCTGTGTCCCCACTTTCCAAGGTGCCATCATACCATGTCTTTTACAGAGAATATCTGGATAAAACTATTGTACCATACAAAGATAATAAAAAATAAAGCAAATTAAGCATAACCACATGGTCATTAGAAAAATTTCTGTTATAGTTAAGCTGAGAAATTGCAGACAGCTCAAGAGAAGCTTAGACAAAGTAAACTTGAAAAGCTGCTGCCCTGAGGCTTTGCAAACTCAATATTGCTCAATACACTATGTACTGGCCACCAGGGCTACACTGCACCAGCTATGAAATTATATATGTTGTCTTCATTACTAATGGGATTCCTGATAGGGACATCACTCTTGAAAATATTTTGGAACTACTTCAGCTAGTTTTTTGTATGTCATATTTCTATGGCACCATATTTTCTCTCCTTGAAGGATTTATGGTACCAGTTCTCGACTTTTTAATGAGAAGTCTGACAGCAGGTTTCAGTCATTCCTACTCCTGGATGGGCCATCATCTCTCACACTTCAAGTCATGGCACTTCATCTGCTCTGAGTGTTACTCATCCTGGGATGTGGCAGCAGGTCAAGGAATATGAAAAGCAGGCTCCTCTGAGATGGGCTACTCTGGAGGTCTGCTTTTGTTTTTAACAACAGCTGTTTGCTTACATTCATCTTGATACATTAAATTAACACAAGGTCCAAGAAATGACAGGCCGAAGAAATGAAAAAATGGTGCACAGGGTTAGACAGTAGGTCCCACATTTACAATGATTTGGTAACTGCTCTGGTTGTCCACTGATTTGTGTCTTACATGGAAAGTTCAAACATACTCCTCTAGTGTCGAAGGTAGAGATTCCAAGGACTTGTGCAAAAATCCCCAGGGCTTTGGAGGACACTAATCTTTCAATTCATCCCTTGATTCCTTTTGATGTTGTTGCTCCTCCAGTAGCTACCTTCAGTGTCGTTACAGTAATAAATCACACCCAGTAAAAGTACATGTAGAAACTACCTTTGTGTTTATGTGACCTTTTGTGTTTATGGTTTGCTCTGTTATTGTGTAAATATATTGCTATACATGTCTAAATGTAGCTATAGGGAATAAAATACATAGCATCTTTTGACAAGGCACAGCAGACAGCAAATTCCCATAGATATGTTCACTTTAATGACCTAATAATTGGGCGTGGTTTTGTTTCATCTCTGCAAACATGCATCAAATATTGATGGCTCCTGTTGAACCCAGCCTAACAGTGAACTTAAACATTTGAATCACCCAACTCTTTCTCTCATGTTCATAGTTTCAGTTCCCAGGGCCTTGTCTGGTGAGGGGAAACAGATATGTGACCGAAAACCATGCAGCTTTGTGGGATCTTATTAAAAAACTATTCTATGTGGGAAGTGGAGGAGACACAAATCCCATGGAGAGACGTGGGGACCCTTTTCTTTGGGCAGAGGGTACAAAGTCATGTTGGAGACCTGTATGCATGGTGTAGTTCTAGTCTGAAAAATTACATTTGCAAACAAAATTTCAAATGAAGCCTTGCTTCTGGTTGCTCTACTAAAAGAAATTAAGTGACAAGGAAAAGCTGATGTCCCTGTGATACTCAGCCAGTCTCTTCACATCAGTGCTGTACTGTGGCTGTATAATTTTAGCACCATCTTTACAAAAAAGTGGCTTTTACCTGCCTTCAGTGCAATTAACAACTAGCCTTTCTTGAAAACCTAGTAAGCAGTGGCACTGTGCATGCAGTGCCTGTGTCTGAGAAGTGTATGCTTCCTAGAGCTGACAGCTAAAATTAAAAATGCCTGTTTTATCATTTGATGTTAACAGGAGTGTTGCAAAGTGCATTCAGAGAAGGATCTATTGTATAAAACAACGCCTTTCTTCCACTCACTCTGGAGAACAACACTGTGCGAGAACAGTGCTGTGCTTTAAATCATTAAAGAGAACTTTTTGCCACGTAATGCAAGATAATGATAGCACATAACATTCTTCTCTTGCTGCTTCTTTCTCATGTATCGATTGGCTCTATCCTGTAGGTGGGATAGACCAGGGTGCTTACCCTCTATTCCTCTGACCACTTTGAAGAAACTACAACATTTGTCAAATGACAAAAAAAAAAGTCATCTTAAGAGAGTCAATTGAGAGACATCAAAAACAACTGGAAAATCTGCAGTCCCAGGTGAGCTGTTACTTGAAGATTATCCAGCTTTTGACTCATTTGCAGTTTGTCTTTGAAAAGATCTGCTGAACTCAGTCTGAATTTGAGAACTGAGCAGTGGATATTTTTGGTTGTTTTCTGGGCTCCCTTCCCTCCCTATCTCCTGGCAAGAAAAGATTAAAAAGCAGCATGGTTAAAGGGATTTAACCTGTGGGCCACAGGTACTTGTCCCATGGCAGTTAGGGGACAACAATCTAGTTAAAGATTATTTGTTTGAATATATTTTTTGTTAAAAAAAAATTACAAAAAATCTCTAAATCCATCTGTTTTCCACAAAAAATACTCTAACTGTATAAACATTAAAACAATGATCCTGCATTGAAGGTATGAATGTTTTTTAAAGTTTGACTTAACTCATATGGTGTTTTCATATGGGCATTAGGAATCTGCAATCAGCTGCTGTAACCTCTTATCCAAATGCAGTGCAGATGTCAATAACTTCTGAAAAAATTATACATTATTGCCAAACACCAAGTTTGCTGGGAATGAAACAGTTATTGACAAGTTTGAAGGATGTAGACCCTCTTCTTCCTAAACCTGAAATATAGAAATCAGTGTTTGCTTTAAAGTAGTAATACATTTATGGAATTTAGGTTGTAAGGAAAAGGACATATTAGTAGTTTACAGCCAAGTTGTTTCCTAAGAAATTGTTTTCCTTAGTCCATGGAAGAAGTGGTCAAAAGTAGTTCAAACACAAGTATGTCTTTCACGATCTTGAGCCTAAGCCCAGCACATGGTTTCCAAGGAGAAATCTCGCATTGAGAACTGTTGCATTAGATCAAGGGGCAAACATTTGCTGTTCATAGGAATTTGCATCACAAAACTGTATAGTTTAGTGGTTCTTCAGATGACAAAGTTCTTGTTCTCAGAAACAAACTTCTAATAGTGTGAACTAGGACATCTGCTTGTTTCTGCCATATTTAGGGAACAGAAAATTGCTGTTTGGTCACATTATCATTTTGTGATGCATAATACCATTCTTTTAACCCTGATTTCTGAATCTGTCTTCTCTTGAGAGAAACAGAGATCATAAGACTTTCCTTAAATATATTTAATGTCTAATTGCTGTCTTAACGGTTGAAATTTTCCTTATCAACTAGATATGCAGTGGCTGCATGGTTCTAAAAATTACTTGGCATGTTCATTTTTAGACTATCTCATTCCATCTTTCTGTCACATTATGCTCTTTTTCAAACTATTCCACTATTTGCCAAGAAGAGGACTGACAGAGTTGTTATTAATAATCAGAGATGAAGGCACAGCACCTCAGGTAATTTCTGCCCTTTGCTAGGTAGCAATAAAAGGACAGGAAATTGCTTCACATTTTATTTGTCGTTATAGCCCCACAAGTGTATATTAAGCTAATTTTGGTAAGTCATATGAAATCAGTTCTGTGTTCATTGTGCTGTCTGCCCGCAGGCTGTCACACAAACCCCTGTGCCCCGTGCAGCAGCTGGAGCTGCAGTGTGTGTGCCATGGCACCACCTTGCTCTTCAGCTGCACAGCGAGCACCTCCAGAGTCTAGGTCTCAGCCCTGCAGCCTGCTCTGTGACAGAGGGACAGCAACTGGAACTTCCATCAGAAAGTGGGACTTCTCCACCCTAGGCTTTCCAGAGTGCTTAGTGCTCTCTTTTCAGGAGCCTCATTCCATTGCTGGGACTCTTTTGTGCTTTGTCTCTTTGGACAGGTGTGATAGTTGAAGAAGGTGGATTTTGCACATCATGTCTTAAACATTTGCTTTCTTTCCAACTCTTTGGTAAAGTGGGTATTGAAAAGCGCACCATTCTGCGATTCGTCAATGCTTGCAGGATATGGTTTGATGTCTTCTCACATTAATTTTCTTTCCCATTTTCATTTACCCTATTATGTATCACTTCAGAAGATCAGGCTTTCTTTCTACAGCATAAAGCCTTCTCTCTGCCTCACTGTTAACCACATCTTTGATTTTTCAAATTATCCCTCTTTGCCTGTCCTCAGTCTCATAACCCATGTGTTTTTTATCTCCATAGTGACATTTATCTACCTGTTGCTTCATCAGACTTTCCATTCAAGTCACTTCAAATCAGGGAAGTTAGTTTTGTTCAGGGTTTCATCACTGCACTCTGGGCCATATCTGTTTGGCTGATTGAGGATTTCTGACCAGAGTTTATATAAGGAATACATGCTTGGACACATCTCAAGTCTTGCATAAGTTGCCAGCCAGAAACATGCTCACATAAGGATGGTCAGTAGTTGTGTGGATTATCTTTGAACCTGTTTCTAATTTAAAAAACCTGAAATCACTCCAGCTACAGGAAAGCATATTGACTCCACCTCTCATGATGTTCTTTGCAAGGCTGGTAATATTCTCATCTTTTATTCCTTCAGCTCATTTGTATATTTGATCATTTTTCTGCTCTTGTTAAGGGATTTACAAACAAGTTCCTCATTATTGAACATCAAAGTTCCTATTTATATTTCTTTCTTTCTTTCTTTCTAGAACAAATTACATTTCTCTATATTGTTGATACATTTATCAAAAATTACCAATAAATTAAGTTAAAAGTCAAATTCTTTGTATTTCAGAATTTATCCTTCAATTTGCCAAATGCACATGTTTTCTTAGTATAATATTGTTAAATTTTCTTTTGGGAATGTTGCTTTTCACCAAGTTAACCAATTAGATTACTCTTGTCTTCATCTAGTTTTCTTTTTTTTCCTGAAGCTTGTCTATTCCAGCACTGGGTATCTTTGTTTTTGTTGTGCATATCTTTTATATATTGGTATTTAATTGCCTGGTGTCATAATCTCTGTATTCTATTTAGCCCAATGTTTTCAGTTCTTACTTAATCCTTGTGCCAAGATGTTAGCTCTCCCAAAAGAACTATGAGACAACAATGTAGTAAAATTAAGATTTTAGAGCATGTAGAATATAGGAATGCACTGATGGTCCACAAATGAGGCAAATAAAGGTTTCATGAGTCACCATGCACAAGCTATCATAGAGATGCCGAAACTTTACTCTAAATTTTAATTTGATGCACTTCTGTTACTGTCATACTGACTAATTTTTTTTCCTTAGAACTTCTCACATTTATCTAAACTATATAAACTATTGGCTTTTCAGTCTGAGGGCAGTCTCTAGCTCCTAGAACAGCCTCTCCTAAGGGTAGAAAGGGTGTAGGCATTGGAGCTACCTCTGCTGAACTGAAAGCTTCCTGCTATAAAGGTATTCTTTTTGTTCTTTGGACAGATTTTTTTATTCCATATTCTATTGTACCCTCTTTGATTGAAATCCCTTGCCAACTGCTCTTGAAAAATCTAAATATAACTCCATCCATTGAATTTGCTTTTATCTTAGTGGTAATACCTTCAAATGACCCTTGCAGTTAAGATAAATGTTTGGGGTTTTTTTCCACTGTACAAACGAATAAAGAATAACACTTCAGTTGTGCATGGATCCAAAGGAATTTTGACAAATGTGTGCATTTTATCATGGTGGCTTTATACTACCTCTTTATACCACAGTCTTTTCAAGTAAAGGACCATTGCTTTCACTAGAGTCCCTCTTTTCTAAATTCTCTCTCAAAATACAAAGTCTTTTGAGGATTTCCAAGTGAAGAGGGGCTAAGCTCTTTATTGCACACTTATCAAAGAATAATAAATGAATTCCTAAAATGTAGTGATAGCACAATCCAAAAAAGTGATGCATAATATATATACTTTTCAAAATGTAACGCAAACATTTATTCTTAGGAAAGAAAAAGAAAAAATAAGAGAAAATAGGCATTGTTACACATGGCTTAAGTGGTACTATTTTTTTTCCCCAGAAAGAAAGTATAACTGCATTCATATTTTTGAGAATTCGTGTTTGTTTTCATGTATAAATGTCCTTTAGCTATTTTCTAAAAAATAAACGGAAATTTCATGTAAAAATTTTCAACTGAAAGTAGCTGAAAGCTCTTGCAGCAGTATTACATATGGCTTGCCCTGTTCCTGGTCTCCTTTTAGAATTTTCTTGCAGCCTTTCTAGGAACAGACTAGGTGGTGAGAAGGGACCTTGGGCTGAACCAGATGACAAATTTACCTATAGTGTTTTGGCCTCACACTTATGAAATTGATATATGCATTTATTCCATCAAGAAACCCCAAATATAATTTTATGCTGAGTGACCACTCTTACAAAGCCAGTATTCTTTGTGCAAAGAATATTATGGAAAAAAATTCTGCACATAAAGTGTTTTCAATGTGTTGAAAATGTATGGAAAATAGCTCCTAAGGAATCACAAAGTGAGATATAATTTAGTGTTGAACTAGTGTGATCTGTGAAAATTTACCATGCAAATTGCTCATATTAAAACATATTTCTATTCCCAATTTTGGTAAGCAGTTTTATTTGATAAATTTGCATTCTGCTCATCTTCCAGTCTTCTGGAGAGTCTAGTTGGAGTTAACACCCAACCTCAAGACCTTCGAGAAGAAAAAATGAAGGGACATTTCATATTCTCATTTCCTAAGTTTCCTAAAAACAGAAAATACAGAGTTTGATGGTAATGCCCAGGAAATTGTATGCCTGCAGTTTTTGTGTTTGCCTTGCGTGGGAGTAGGGAGAGGTGATTTGATATCACCAGAACATGCCCAGGATAAACGATCTCTGAGAAAGCAGGTGTCCACAGCTGTAGTGACCTTTTTTTTCCCCACCTGCTTGTAAGGGTAGTTACACATTTGGAAAAGGGGGTTGCACCTTATTTCTGTAGCTGTTTCTCTGTGCTGCTGCATCAGGGGGCATGCTCAATCTGAGCATTAACTTAAAATGTCAGTAGCTAACCTTTTGAACAGTCTTTCAGTGAGTATTTACCATTTTATGACAGGCATATATAAATGAGTTCCAAAATTTCATGCACCTATTTCCTAGAGGGCTTTTCATTAGGACCACAAACAGCTAGCTCTTCATTCTGGAGGCAGCAGAGCCCCAGGAACAAATGTATTTCTTTCTTTGATTTCATGCTTTCTGACAAATACTTATGAAACAATGCTAGAATAAAAACGAAAATACTCCATGCACACAGTCAGCTTTTGGCTTTACACTGTGCAAAATAGAAACTCATCCCCAGAAAAGTCATGCTGTGTCTCACAGGGATAGTCTATCTCATTGGAAACCCATTTAGTTAGCAGGGAACTAGAAAAGGTCAGACTCTACACTTATTCATGAGTTACTCTGCAAAATCAAACATGGATAATTCTTAAGTAGACTAATCAAGCAGAAGTGGTGCAGGTCTCAGCATAGCTGACTTCCTTTCTCTGAGGAGGAGCACAAAAGCAAGCACCGAAACTAATTTTACTTGAGGGATCTGTTCTGTCATTTCTCTGCCCAGAGAGCTGTAGGGGGAAAAGGGCCACATGCAAAACAAAGGCTCTAGAAGGTGCTGTACTTGGGATAAAGACTTTCCATCTCCAAAGAAAACTAGATCACCTGGATGATGAGCATATTGTCTTCTCATTTGGACCCATGAGGATTATCCCTCTGCTCCTGAGATACAGTATTGCAGACTCTCATTCTCCACCTCACCTTTAGCTCTGCAACGTGTTTCTTCTGTTAACTAGCAGGTTCTAATGTGCTTTCAGAAACACTGAAGATTATGCAAATGCTGTCAAAAGTGATTTACCAGACCTAATTTGAGGTAATATGTTTATTCCTTCTTTGTGAGCCATGCTTGGTGGCTGGCACACACCCCTGGAGGGAGAGGCGTGCAGGTGAGAGCCACAGAGGTGTCCCCACCAGAGCTGTGTCCTGGGCTGCTACAGAGCTGGGTTTGTGCAGCTCTGGTGCTGGGCCACCATGGCAGCAGGCACATGCTCTCTAAAGTTCTGTGCACTAAACACCAAGGGATTAAGGCAAGGCAAACCTTCAAAAGGCATTTGTCACAAAGCAGGGGTTGATGCAAGGGGGGCCCACACACTGAATCTTGCTTGTTTCAAACTCTTCATTGAAGAGAGAGTTTCTTGAAGGAGGAATTGTTCTCAGTATTTTTAAAGGGGTTCTTGCACAAACAAAACAAACCCTGGGCTGAAAGTGCTGTTGGAGTGTGTACCATAAATGCTTTTGTGCTTTCTTTTCCAAGAGTGTGAGAAACCTCATTTCAAATTCTGAGGTAGTTTTAATATAATTAAAGAACCACTGATTTTTCCCAGGAGATTATTTCTGTGCACACGCCAGAGTGTCACTGAAACACAAGTTTTTTCCTTTTGTCATTTGACAGACAGAAGCACATGGAAGAGGAAATACAGTAGAATGGAATAGAATAGATAAAATAAAATAAAATAATAAAATAAAACAATATGTTCTGTTAAATACCACATAGGGAAGACCAAAAGATCAGATCAAACAAAGGGTAGCCTATGGCACAGTTGCAGGAACTTCTGTACTCTGTAAGTGGTATTTCACGTTATAGGAAGAATTAACACATTTAATATTGTGCTGGTTTGGTTAGGTTTTAATGCATAAATTATGACATTCCTTAGCACTACTAACTTCCCTGGAACAATCTCCAATTCCCCTAGAAAAGGTGAGTGCTCCTTTTGCCGTTGTTACACATCTATTTTCATGTAACTATTGTTTCACTCACATTTGCTGCACATCAAAACATAAATGTAAGGTTAGCTCTAGCTGCTTTTATCATAGTGGTCGTTCAGGGAACCATTAATATTTTTCCCTCAAGCTTACAGAATGTGATGTTTATTAAAAAATTTCTCTCCTAGGAGCTGTACCTGGCACACTGATCTTGAAATTGTAAACATGGTGATTTAATTTTACTCTATCTCATTTCTCACTGAAAAGTTTTCATGTAATTATACATGCTGGCTTTCAGAGCAAGACATGAAATTTTTTTCTGCCATTGACAGAGGCTGTGTGAAACACCAAATTCAGGGGCACATGTTTGGTATATATAGTGTACAGTTAGCTTTGGAAAACGGAATTCATTTGCTGAACCACAAATATTTCCACTCGTCTTTTAGCTCACATATGATGAGGAAGCCCATCTTCTGCAGTGGTAATTTTATTACGGTGATTGGATGAAGGCAGGATTAATGCTTCCTAGATTTGGCTTTTGAGGGAGCACTAATTGCATTGCTTCTGTGAACATTTGGTTATATTTATGTTTTTCCATTAGAATAGCTCCCAAGCCATTTCTGAGACAGTTAGCTCATTGTATTGTGCTACCTTTTTTTATTCAGAACAAAAAAATTAACTTTTCTTCAATTAGATTGTTCTCACATTCCCTCAAGTATCAAAAAGATAGAACAACTTTTATTTCAGATGGCTGAAAACTCCACCCACACACACATCTTGAAAGATTAAAGACGGGAAGGGTGTATGTGTGAACTATGAAAATATCTTTGCCTTGTACAGAGACCAGGCCTCTCTCACTATAGATTTCTTTCCTGAAAGAAAGGGATCCGAATGTTAATGTATATACAATTGGAAAATAATGTGGTGCTATAGCTCCTATAATTCACCTTGCCCCACGTTTCTGTGTTGTGCTAGAACAAACAGAATGTCAGAGAGTAGTAAATAAAGCTGTATGTTAATACAAGCCTAAATTATAAGGCATAGCATGAGTAATGCTTTTAGTTAAACTGGCTGGTATAAAAACTTATTGGTGCTGTCATTCTTCATGCTTTAGGATGCACACTGATCTATTAAAAAGATTGGGGAAAAATTTATCTCCTCACAGCCCATTCTTCCTCCTTTCACTGCAACCCTATTGATTATGAGCATGATTGATTGCATTCTGGTTTGCTTGCTTTTCCCTATTGTTGAATCCAGCTTAAGATTACATGAAATGTTGGTTTAACCTGATAAAGTAATGCCTGGTCATTTTAGCAGCAAGTAGTAGGAGAGGTATTATGTAGCCACATGTGAACTGATTAGGCTTTCATTGGTATTCTGATTTCCTGAAAAGGAGGTGTGTCAGATCTGTTTTAGGAAGATTAACCTGTCATTAACCTAAGTGCTAGGAAGAAGGTAAAGGCTTGCCAGCCAATAAGCTGTTAATTGAAAAACTTTTTTTTTTCCTATAGCAGTCAATCAGTGAAATGCAAAAGCATCCAGTTTCACTCACATTTTTCTACAAAAATTGCAAGCAGGATGTTGCACAAGAAAATGATGCTTTAAAGACACTCCTCTCTCCTAAAAGCTTGTCACTCAAATCAGAACTGTGAAATGGCATTTTTTAGCATTTACTCATAAATGTGATTTAAGATCTCATCCATGCACCCCAGCCACAGAAGTGCAAGTCACATCTGGAATATCCTCTAACAACCTCAAGACTTTTTTGTAAGGAAATATACTCTGCAATGTGATGCAGAGAAAGAGACATCCCAAAGATTGATTTCAGATTGTGAAGGCATTCAACACGCATGTTTCTAAGGTAAAAGTACTTCCAGCCTAGCTTGGCTCCTATGTAATTTTGCAGGTACCTCTTCCCAATCTACAGGAAATCACCTGTTTTGTGAACCATGGATACTGCTAAAATTGATGTGAAAACAGTGGTCCAGAAATTATCTGTGTGAGGAATTTCTTTAAAATGCCAGAGATGTTCTATGGTAACAAATTGTATCAAAATTGAACACGATGTGATGTTAAACCTCCTGCTGCTTAAAGAAAGACCTTTTAAACTGGTGTCTTACAGTGCAGTTTGAAGACATTTGTGCAAAATATGAATTTACATTGGTTCTTGTAAACTATGACAAAAGACTGTGCTGTGGCAGGAAAAGTAACATGGATGGACTTTCAATGTCTTAAAGCCAGTAATACTCTTAATACAGTGACTGAGCACTCTAAATCTCTGGCTTGGGATATCATTTGCCTTAACTACTTGTGGATCATCTGTTTTAAAGTGCTGACTTGTTCTTGAAAACATAAGGCTGGTGATGCAGTGAAAGTCAACTGACAAATCTGATATATAACTTCAAT
Organism: Pycnonotus jocosus; assembly: GCA_013400435.1. Taxonomy (NCBI): domain Eukaryota; kingdom Metazoa; phylum Chordata; class Aves; order Passeriformes; family Pycnonotidae; genus Pycnonotus; species Pycnonotus jocosus. The sequence continues at coordinate 72,734 of VWYP01028329.1, read as the reverse complement.
TAATATTTTTTTACAAGTACTTACACAAATATAAAAAACTTAGGAAAACATCATACCCTCTAAATAGCACGTTTGTCTTTCCTTCTTTCTCTTTACCTTCCTTTACAGGGGAAGGAAAAAAAAAAAAAAAGTAAGAAAGAGGCAAAGCTTAGATGGTATTAGCAGGTTAAGCTCATTGATCTGTTGTAGCATTTCACCACAGTAAAGAATGGGATTTTTTAGAGCACAGTGAGCATTAAAAAAAATTTCTAATGCCATTTTTTAATTAACAAAAGAAATCTTCACCAATTTCTGGCAAGTTTGGTGGAGAAAGAGAAAGGCTTTCAAATCGAGGAGTAATGGCAGTATGTTGGTAGGTTTGCATCAGGAATTAGCAGTTAATTTAAGAGCAGAACATTCCTGAGTTAATTGAAAGCAATATAATTCCATTAAGCTAAATGTCAGTAAAGTTTTGAGTGCTTATAGCACACAACTGTTTCTTATAAGGGATACAAACTTTGGCACTGAGCAAGGCTCCAAGGGTGTGTTGCATCTCTTATAAGACCTTGGAATTCATCCATTTTGGGGTGATATCACAGGAAGCTGTTTAGGTTGCAGTCCTTTTTGTCAAGACGAGCCATTGTTGTGTTACTTTTGTTTACATTTTGTTCTCTGTTTTTCCTTCAACTGAATACCTGTCTGTATGCAAATAAACTCATTTTTAAGAGGCCACATGCATGTTAGAATTGCAGTATAAAGTAGTATCATTTGCCCCAATTTTTGCAGATCATACCAAATGTTACAAATGAAATTTCCCACCAGCTGTATCCTTTCTGTAATAGATGGCCTGTTCTCCTGTTATGCAAACAGAAGTTGAGTCTATACAAAATACTTCGTGCTGTGGACAGCACCAAGAAATCAAATCCTGAGGACACTTTATTGTATTATACTGATTTTTTCTTGGTTTATTTTTTCAATCAAGCAAGAATTCACCATAACATGAGTTTTACCCATCCTGCATCATTCAATTCCAATCTGTCTTTAATTCCTGTTTAGATACTATTCTGGTTGTCATATAAATTGTGAATAGCTATAAATTCACCCCAAATGGTTATGCTTTAAACATTAACTTTTCAAAATTACTTCATAATTCTCTCCAGGTATGCCACCCCCATAATGCTTATGTTTTGTGATTCCATGGGAGTTTCTTTTAGCCCTTTATCACTGTCTGAGTTTGTTACACCTCTTACATCATGATTTGCCTTTCTGCATGGTTCTCGGCAGAGTCTTTCTCTCATTTTTATATTTTAAGCCATGCAAACTCTGCATTTTGGCAGAATAAAAGAAGGCAGTAATTTTTGCTACTACTAAGCCCAGGGTCTTTGTGAAAACTAGCCTGGGTTTTCTTAAGTTCCTGGATATCTGGCAATTTCACGTGCACTGAGATCAGCTATTTAATCTGTCACATGGAGTAATGTAGGACAGCTTTGATGGATAGTTTGCAGAACATGTATTATCCCTGTTTCAAAACTAGCTGAAATGTCTGATAATCATTATAGCATGCTTTGCCTCATTCTTATGTGTTCAGATAGGTAGTTCATTACTTTTAACGCTTCTCATCATGCCTGAGTGGTGACAGTAATAGCTTCAGTATTGCTTTCTATTTGTAGGAACGTGTTGTTAAGAACTGAAGTAAGTTACATCTGTCCTGATCCTTTCCTTCCTTGGAAAGCATGACATCGCTTCTTCACCTCATCCCTTTAATCATCTTTTGGGCCTTGTTGGCAATAGCTGCATCAACACACTTGGGGAGATGGCATAGCTAAGCCTTGTCAAAACTGGATTGAAAACTCACTGTGGCCACAAGAGAGAAACAAGAGCACAGATTGCTCTTTCTCATGCTGGGCCCTTTTCATCCCCTGACAGCACTCTGCTCCCCAGGAGCTCTTTGTTTTCTTTCCTTTAATTCTGGGGTTTGAGGTGAGTTTTGGCGTTGGGTTTGGAGTTCTGTTGTTGTGTTTGGGGGATCAGCAGAGGACAGAGTTTGTTGGGTTTTTTGGGGTTTTTTTTCACTTTAAGTTAGATGTTTGCCTGTCTTGTTTTGTGAACTAATAATTCTTGACTTTCTTTGACTTGTACACCAGACATCTAGGTCCATGACTAACTTTTGTAGCTGGTCAGATTTTGTTGTGGCTGAGAATCAACTTTCTCTTATGGCAAAGATTCAGTACTGTGCAAAGACACTACATAAAACCATCTTTCTGGGGCATCTCTACTGATAAGCAATAGTGCACATGGACAGACGATAATCAATGCCAATTACACATGAAAAAGAATCTGCTATTCTCAGATGGTAACTACTGTCACCTCTATAATAAAGGCCTGCTACTACCTCTATTACAAATCCTTTTTCTTCTGAAATACACAACAGTTCTCTAAGACAAAGCTTTGTATAATAAACCTAATATTCAAGAGCAAGTGTGAAATCACCTCCTCACTTTTCAGTAGGCAATTAAACCAGGCATTTGAAGCAGTTCTGTGCTATACATAAATGACTGGAAATTGTAGGCCAGTAGGAAAATGTACGTCTGATCAAACAGTGGTTTCAGTTTCTGTCTCCAACAGACAGCCTGCACTCCACTGAGAGTTTTCCCTGCAAACCCAGTCTTGTTTCTGCCTGCTCCTTTTGGACTTCACATGTCCAAGGGCAGAATGAGCAAAGAGATTGACCTGGCAGTGCCCTGGGAGGTTGAAGCTGCTTCTGTCAGATTTTCACAGGGGCTGTGAACACCCTCATTAGTTCAACCACTCCTCTTAGAGGGCTCTATATCTATATGATGTTATTTAGTAACCATCAGCAGACAGACATATTTAAGACAATTAAGTCAGTCAAAGAACTTGCAAAAAGTTTACTTTTTTTCACCTAATCTAGTAAAATGTTTTATGTGTACTTACATATATATATCTATATATATCTATATATAGATATATATCTTTGTTCTATATTGTGGCCAGCAACTGGATACCCACCAGCCACTTTCTCACACCCTCACCACCTCTATCTTCTAAGACCTGGAGGAGAGAATAAGAAGAGAAAAAGTGAGAAAAAAAAATTTGGTTCAAGATAAAGACAGTGTCATAATCTGTTTTATAATAATGATGATCTGGTGTTTAAAATTGTTTTGTATTAAACTGGGAAATAACTAATAAGGAAATATTTATACCTCAGCTCCCCCATTTTAAACCCATTAACATCAGTGGACTTGCTTCTGATGAAAATAGAAGCAAAGGTGTAGTAAGATGCAGTTGTACCTGATGAACCAGTAGCATCTGACTCTTGTTAGCTACAGCCTTGTTTTTAATCAAAAGTAAGATAGGTTAACACATAGAAAACCTGAATTTATTGTCCATGGCATTTTATAAACTTTGCCTCAAGAGGAGTTTGAAGACTTACTTTGGAATGAGGCTTTTCCTAGATTTGAGCATGATCTCAATTGAGCCTTATGCATGGGATTTTGCCTTCCATACCCACTGAAATGATTATTTTATTCTTTTAAAGATTTAAATCACAAGTGCAGTCAATTTTGAAAACCTAATAATAATTTTACAAGCCACGTTTTTCTCTAAATAAATGCCTCTTGATGTAAATTATATCTATAGAATTCTTGTTTATTCATATTCTTCTTCATTTACTGGTAATTTATTTTATAAATATAGGCTTAAGACAGTAAATCTGACATTGTTGATGGAAAACAGTCTCAACTATTTTCAGAAAGAAGACTTTAAAAGCAGTGATTAAACACCTATTCTCTAAACGTTTAAAAAAAAAATAGTTTTTTCTAAGACCCTGCTATTCACCCAGTGTATTAAAGTCTAGGGCTTGTCCAAGGCTTCAGATCCCTTAATCATACTGGCTTAGTTTCAGTGGTATATTTTTAGCATGTAGTTAGAACAATATAATTGCTACTTTATGCAGCTGCAAGAAAATGTAGCTGCTTAACTCCAGTGTGTCAAACACAACATGTAGATTTGCAAGGCTTGGAGCAACATCTGCTCTCATAAATTTGCTATAATAAAACTCCCTAGGCCAGAGTGTTGGATGTCTGACCCTACTCTTGTCAGGGTGGTTAAACGCAATGTAGCATTCAGCCAGCTATCTTGTTCTTTTTTTGATGGATGAGTGTAAAGACACGTAAACTGTGGCTGTGCAGAAGTAAGATAAATGGAAAAGGCACTTCAGTAACACTAATGCAGGTACTAAAATAATATTATATCAGAATGAGGTAGTATCTGGACAAATAATTTTCCCGCAGTACCTCAATCATTTATCTTTATGTGGTATCTTGAACTGCTGCTGTGTGCAGCATCAATTTCTGCAGTTTACAGCACATATCAAAACTGGGAATTTTTGCTTTGATTGTTTTTTATGTGCTTCTCTTAAAGGTTAGTGAAAGGAAGCTCGCCAAATAAAATTTGTGTTTTAGAATATTTCTCAAATAATGTAATATTTCTGAAGATGGTAAAAGTCAGAATATTGGCACAGTACTGAAATACTAGATACTGTAGTGTAAAATATCCAACACTTTTTAAAAATCCAAAATACCGAACTCTAGGTGTTTCTTAAAAGTTTTAGTCTGTTTAACTTTATTTTGGTGCAAAAGTGCCTATTCATCTGTTAATTGTTTGATTTTGCATGTTTAAGCTGATTCATTTCTCAGGTTTCACTCCACCAACCACTTCTTATTTGCTCTTTAATAAAATTTACAATTTGAATTCACTTGTCTCCCTGCTACAAAAGCACCTGTCTTCTGCTGGATGAAAGAATATGTTGAAGGATGAGTTCTGTTCATTCCTGACTGATGAACTATTGAACTCCAGTGGGCAAAACAAACAATTTAATCGACATTTATCTGGCTTGAACTGTGTGTATTACACTCTATCCTGCACAGCCAGGCTGTCAAGGACTCCATGCTTTTCCAAGAAACATATGCTCTTGTTCCCAAAGCACAAGCAGATATTTAATACCTGAGCTGTTTTCACTCCACTTCTTCCAAACTCTTCCAACCCTTTCTCTTCCAGAGAAGTATTAGTACCACCATCATTCGGAAGGGCTCAAACCTGCTTGAGCTCAGCAAGTTTTCTGTCAGCTCTTTGCTTTCACTTTGCTGTTATGGCTAATTTTGCTCTGCCTAGCTGAAGTGGCTCGGATAGTCATCCCTTGCTGCCTGCTTTTCTGGACCAAGTGGGCTTTAGGACTGTGCTGCAGGGTTGGAGAAAACCAGAGTTCCCCAGTCCAGAGCTCTGGGAACAGCATTCTCAGCCCAGTGAGGTTTCACCTGATTTCAGAGCCCTGACTCAAAAATAAGGACAGCATAGTCTCCCTGATTTCAAATTTTAGTCTGACACCAACTGTGGTAGCTTTAGCATATGAACAGCCAAGAAGCCACAAGAACTGCTGAGGAAAAGGACCTCTAACCTTCTTTAAGTTCTTCTTCTTCTGCTCTCAGCTTGTTTAGTGTATTGAAGAGGTCTGTACCATCACACAGAAGCTGGTGTAGTGACAGCATTCACAGGATCTTGGGGTCTTTCTTGTGCACATGTAGGACGACACTGGAAATGCCAATCTCTCATCCAAGACAAGCTTTTCTATGCAAATGTTTTAGGAATCTTGTTGCACTTACCTTGTGTACAGATTGTTTTCAATCATTTTTCAGTCTGTTTCAAAGCCTTATGGGCAAATAAAAACTAAATTTGACCACTGTGAAAAAGAGCCAGAACATAATAAACCTCTGACGAAGTTTCCACCAGTCTAAGACATGTACAGTTTTATACTAAGCAGAAATTCTCAGGCACTCAGTGATTGCTCTGGAATGTGATTTTGTAACACTATGCTTGGGTGAGAGTTAGTTTTGAGGGCTTGGCTGTTGTTTGTTTCTATAGGGGCAATGCTGTTCATCCGTGTGAGCAGTGATTTTAATAGGGAGGGAACTGAGCGATTCCTCCCTTCGCACGCTGAATTCCTATTTTACAACATTATATAACTCTAATCCCTGTTTCAGCACTTCAGCAGGATGAAAGTGGCGGGTGTTTGGCTCTTTTCCTGTCACATCACCACAGTGTAATGGTGGATTTAGCAGGGTGAAGTGAGGATTTTCATCTCTTACCACCTCTTATGACTGTCTCTGAAGCCAGTAATAGTCATGCCCCCTGTGGCTGTTCAGGACTGGTGTTTAGGGGCTGAAAGACTGCTCCTTTTTGTGGACAGTGAGTTGACTAAGCTACCAGTAGTTTGTCTTTGCATGAGGGAGGAAATCTTGGTTTAGTGCTGAACTCAGTGCTTAGGAAATTGTATAAGTTGAATATGTAAGTTGCTGGCAGATGTTGTGCTTCTACCAGATTTGGAGGAGGAATGAGGATTTGACAGTATAGCTTTGAAACATTGCACCTAGAATTTAAAATGGATGCCTTGTGGCAGCAGTGCTATCTAAATTGTCTTTGTAACTCTCTTTCACTTTTTGCTGCATTTTTAATTTGGCTTGTGATGCACTACATGTTTTACAAAGGAATAAAATACCAAACTTACTCACTTGACAGATCTGTCTCATAAGACTGTCTGGTCTGTAGTAAAAACCAAAGTGTTGAGTCAGGTTCTGAAGACAAAAGCAGTAAGAGTTTTTGATATATTCAGCTCATTTACCCCCTGAAAAAAAGGGAGTGGAATACTAACCAAGTGACAGAATTAGGGGCATATTCCACACTCCTGTTAACATTGACCATTAAAACTAAGAAGCTGTAAGTCAGGTCTAAAGAGCACCTGGTCTCATAGTAGGTTTCTGCTCTCCAGGAGTCTTTTACATTGAACCAATGGATAAAATAGAGTTTAGTAGGTTTTTCTTCAAGTAAAGAAAAAAATACAGTCAAGAACTAAGACTAAAATGTCAAAATTTAACCAGGCTTCTTATTTAAGGATTATCAACGTGTGAAATAAAAAAGTGGAGATATGAAGAAGTTTTAAAGGTAATTATTAGCAAAATGGTGACATTTCTGTTTCAGTGAATGTAGCTGCTGTGGCCAATTAAGATTGTTAATATAATTACTCCAAGTTATTTGCAGAGACAAAAAACCATTTTTTTAATTAGAAAAAATGTTGAAGTCACTCAAAAACATTTTAGTCATTTTGACAGAGGAAAAACTGCTGTTTTGTTTTGTTATTCTTTTATTCAGTAAATGCAGTTTGTAGAAGAGCAAGAGCACAGTGCAATTGAATCAGATTTTATTTCATGAATTAAGCAGTCGCTTCAAATGTGTGTTATAAGCATGATAAAGCAGCCTTATCATTACTATGTGCCTGAAACTGAGCAGATGTCCAATTGCCAGAAATACCAGTGGTTCCCTAAGGTGACTTTTTCTGCCAGTAGGGAAAAATGCACTAAATCCAGCCTTGCAACACAGCTCTGTAGGAAAAGACAACAACCTTAAGGCCAGAAGCACTGGCATCTGAAGTGCTACCAGTGTCAGACCTGTTGCAGGTAACACTAAGCTTGCCCAAAGCTGACTTCCCTTACTCTCTGAGCACAGTGGCATAATAATTCAGTGTGTAAGGCACGGTCTCACACAAGTTTGTATTGCAGTTTCTAGGTGTGTTCGACTCTATTTGTGGTTTTGGTTGCACTTCATTTATTGAGTAAATACACCCTAAAATGTCCAATGGGAGCTGCTGCAGCCCTGCAGCAGAAGGCAGATCTTCATCACTCCTTCCACAGATGGAGACAGAGCTGTGGGAGGAGACCCCACTCCCAGGATGCCAAGTGACTAAGTCAGGTGTCAGATCTGCACACACTCTGGCACCAGCATGGTTTTCCTGCAGCTCTAAGACAAATCTCTTTCCGTGCTGCAGCTTCTTATCTGAAATAAAGGAATTGTTTTTTAAAACATGGACTCTTTCCATCATTGAAGTAAAATTAAAATAAAAAAAGCTTTCTGTACTACTACTGGCACTGTGTGGAAGACACATTGATGGAGTCAGATTGTACAGACACAGTGTGAAGACACGTGGGAGAGCAAAAAGACTTGGCCTGAAGTCCAGTTCTTTAATTTTAATCACAGCAAATTATACACTATGGTGGCCAGATGGTTTGGTTTCACTTTATACAGCTGGTTGAAAAAAAATGGAATTAATTATCATAAAATTGAGAAGTTTTCAGCTAGTTAAGAGTGTACTAAATTAAAAACTGTCCATTAAGGACATTTTCTGCTACTTCTAGTGGAATGGTGTGCACTAAAGTCTTGTAGGCACACTTTGGATGTATGATTTTAATCTTTCTCCCTGACCAAGTAACAAGAAGTTAAAGCCTTGTGGCATTTAAAAGCATTGGTTTAATTTGTTGCACACAGTTTTTCCCTCCACGGTATGAGAGGATAACTATATTACAAGGTTCTTAGTAAGATGCCCTGACTGAGTGACCAAGACATGGCTTTCCTGGCCTTGGTGCTTTGGAAATCTTCATCATTGATGTGTATTTGCTCTTACGGTCATTGAACTTCTCAAAGATCTGCTGTTGTTTTTTTCCAAACATAGGCTATGAAGAGAACAGTTTGCCTGCACACCTGGAGAAAATCTTCCATCTATGTTTACAGCCTGGGAACCGACAGCTGCCGGATTGCATTCACGAGAATGCAGAGATCCTGTTCCATGGGGAACCACAGTGACCCTGACTGTGGCATTGTCACAATTTTTCCAGTGAGTTTTTTATGGGAAGTGACTGGTTTCTCCTGTTTTTCCATGCTGACAGAGTCTGCTTTTGTCCCCATCCTCAGCTGCATTGAAATTGTGTTGAAGCAATGTACAGGGTGCTGGTGGGAGGCTGCAGAGTGGCCTTGGTGAGGGGTGGTGGGCACTGCCCCAAGCTGAGCACAGCCAGTTCAGCCCATTCCACAGGACTGAGCACAAGGCACAGCTGCACCCTGCAGCCACAATGGCAGTGCCTCAGGAAAGTCCGTGTGAGAAAGGGCAAAACGCTGCACGGCTAGTGAGGAGTGCAGGGAGGGTGTGGAAAACAGCCCTGCAGACACCAAAGTCAGAGGAAGAGGAGATGTTCCAGGTGTCCAAGCAGAGATCCTCCTTGCAGATCACACTGGAGCAGGCATCCACACTACAGCCCATGGAAAGGAGCACACTTTGGCAGGTGGACATGCCCTGAAGGAGCCATAGTCCATGGAGAGCCCATGCTGGAGCAGGCTGATCCCGAAGTGCTGTAGCCCATGGGAAGGAGTCACCCTGCAGAAGACAAGAATGCCGAGGAAGGAGAGAAAGGAGCTGCTGTGGACTTACCTCAGCCCCATTCCCTGCACTGCTTGGAAGGAGGGAGTAGAGTCAGGAACAAGAAAGTGAAGTTGAGCATGTCAAAAAGAGGGACTTTGGGGAAGGTTTTGGTTTGTCTTTCTTTTCTGGTTTCTTTTCTATTTTAATATAGAATAAACTAAATTTTCTCCAAGTCGAGTCTTTTCCTCATGAGAGTAATTGGTAAGCAATCTTCCTCCCTTTAACTTGACTCTTGGCTTTTTCATCTTCTTTTCTCCCCTGTCCTGCTGAGGAGGTGGAATGAGAGCAGCTGGGTGGGCAGCTGGCCATGGACAACCCACCACAAACACAACAGAAATTGTTACACTTGAGGAGTCACTCTGGCTAAGTACAGCTACTCAGCTTGATGATTTTTACCACTCCAAGTTACATGTGCTTAGTTGCTGTGTTTTGCCTCTGTGGACAGATTGCCACCCAGTTGTTTCTACAACTGTGCAGATGATGTGAACTCAGAAGACAGGGCTGCAGCACCATTCAGAGAAGCTGCAGCTCACTCTGTTCCCATTAATAAGTCGCTTTCTTCAGCTTCTGCAAACTGCTAACTTGATTTAGAATTAAAAGCTTTCAGATACCTTTAAGGTGAAAAGTAAAAATCAGATATTTGCATGCAAAGTTTGAATTGTTTCCCCATCAAGGACCCAAGAATATTTTTTTCAGAGATATTTTTATATTTTGTCCTATACTGACTTAAAGGATTGTTTACTACTCTGAGTGCTTACTGGGAGCTTATGTTGCGGGGAGATGCCAGCAGCTGCTTGTCCAAAGTGCACACTCACATTCTTAGAGGTTTTTCACAGAAACAAACTTCAGGCTTTAAAACTTTTCCAGGAACTGCTCTCCAGTATTAAACAGCCTTTACCCTTCTTCTTTTAAGTTTCCTTTTAGATCAAAGAATATGGAACTTGTAATAGTACTAGAGGGCATATTTATCTGTTGTCCTGGCCTTTTACTCCAGTACTGCAGACTTTGTATTTTTAAATACTCCAATGTCACCTTTAAGGCATAAGAGGACAAATCAACTGTCTTTATTCACCTGCTGATGATAAAGACTTAATTTGCTCAGCTACGGCTTCTATATCCTCCTGAATTTAATTACTGTTCTCTCCTTTCTCTATTAGCTTTTGTTTCTTCTTTACAAAATTTTTTGACTCCTTTTATACCCACACAATACCTAATTAGTTTTCTTTCTAAATAAGATTCCTCCTAAACAATTGAAATCATGCTATGTCTAAGTAAAAATTTTTCTTTAAAGATGTGCTATTGAATAGGCGCTACAATGCCTTGTGGATACTCTTTCCAAGAAAAAGGGCATGATTTTATTTCTATTCTTGAACTTATTAACAAAAGTATGTTTAATACTTCAAAGACATTTCTTAAATTATGTGAAGTAGATAAACAGGTCAAGCCAATTCAGAAAACCTGAGCATGCCTTTAGCTTTTAGTTACTGTTGCAAAATATTTTGGCAGTCAAAACTAGCAAAAGATTAACGAAGACAGAATTTATTTCACTTAACTGATTTCTCTGATTCTTTTCTTTTCTTTTCTTTTCTTTTCTTTTCTTTTCTTTTCTTTTCTTTTCTTGTTTTGGTGGGGGGGATTTGAATGCATTAATTTCTTTGCTCACAGCCTGGAAAATTGGTCTCAAACTCATTAGTGCAAAAGCAAGGATTAATTTTGAGTAACTCTTCAGACTGAGAGGAATTGCTCTAACAGACGTATCTTATGTTTTAGACAAAACATATCAGCATGGTGATTTTTAAGAATTGTGATAGAAGAAAAACTAGTCTATTAAAAGGTCTTAGTCTAACAGCTGAGGGGAACCTACCTAGTTTTACAAACACAACATGAAACTCCCACTTCTTAAGCTAAAGAGCACATTTCTTTTCATGGAATTAAACCTTCAGACAGCTTGGAACCCCAATCTGGTTTTTTCCCCCTTCGTTTGTTTTCAAATTGTGGTTGCAAGTCTGGGTCAAATTTTTCAGAGTTTAGAGTTCAAGTGACTTACTCTTAATAGTGAATGTTGATATTATGACCTGTTCCATGATGATGAAAACACTTGAAAAATGCAAAAAAAGAAGTTTGCAATAGATCAGCAAAACTGTCTGGAAACAATGACCTTTGCATTCTAAACTCTAACAGATTTTCTTGCCTTTATTTTAATTGCATGTGCTGATAAAGCACGTGCATTCCTCCTCCAAATACAACACAAGGAGTTGTGCCTTACTCATAGAGCACAGCTCCTCAGTGTAAGTTCTCTAAAGTGCATTTTTATCAGTTTTTCAGACTAAAACACAAAGCAATACTCAGTTAAAAAATCATTTGAATAAATGTTGTGCCTGCTGGTATTTTTTCATATCTTAAAAGTTTGTCAAGAATTACAGCAGCTAGGAACTACCTTGAGATTGCTGTGGCAGCATGAGACAAGTTTAGAACACAGCCAGAGCTGCATAGTACAGTGGTGATGAAATTCCTCTTGATAAATATAAGCTGTAAAAGGTTGAAAGACCTCCTTGCATCTTTCTTTTAAATTAAATTCCATGCTGGTTTTATTTTTGTGCATTGCCTCTCAGGATGTAATATCAAATGCTGAAAGTAAGATAAATAGATATTATTTTCCTCTTTGTTTTCTTTGTCCTATCCTGTTATTATACCTTTCTCTCAACTCTTCAAGGTCCTTCTGACAAAAAAACAAAAAAAACAAAAAACAAAAAACAAAAAACAAACAAACAAACAAAAAAAAACCAACAACAACAAAAAAAAACCACCAAAAAAAAAATCACCAAACCGAAAAAAAACACCCCAGGAATAACAAAAGTTACCAGGTCTTTTCAGTCTGAACTCTCTAACATAAAAAGTTGACATCGGGGCTGACGAAAGGTTTTGGATATCATACAAAGTTCCTGGAATCACACAAGTCCATTCTACATCAGTTGCTGTTGCTCAGGCGTGAACCATGGATGGACCTTACAGGCCACCCTTTGCATGTCCTCTCTTAGGGATTATTAACCATGGTGAGTTAATAGCTTGTAATTCTCTGCATGCTGATGAATACTTATAGGAATTCTAGGTTGTTCTCACTAGAAATATATTTTAAAGGGACTTTCAGGCTGTCTATATTCAGGATATAAAAGGAAATGGGTTGTTTAAGTTTGAAAGGTCTCATACTGCTTAAAAATAAAAGATAAAAAATTCTATCCATCACCATATCCACAAAGCAGACTATGCTTGCAAACTGCAGCAAAGCTGTGAGCTGCAAACATAGCTCTGCAAGGAAAACTTAGTAGTCTGAGGGGAAAGGTGGCAGAATTACTTCACAGGGTAAACTACAATAAATAACATTTAATTTTCAATTTTTTCTTGTTATTTAGCAAAAGAAGCAAAATGTGGCCGGTTCTGGGCTTCCAGAGTCAGTAATACATTCAGCTATAAGCACAGATGCATGTAGATAGCACAGATATCCATCTTTGGATTTTTCATGGGGAGACATCCCCTGCTGCACTGGACTTGAACATACTTGTGTTTTCCACTGAGTCCCTCTGGCTCATGAGAGAATCTGATGCTTTGTGTGCCATGAATTCCTCTGCCTGCTCACACTACACTAATCTTGCCCTTTAGATAATCCTATTCTCTATCCCAGGGAGGGACTGACAGATTACATGCAATTACTGCTATCAAATCATATTGTGACTTATTAAATGTCAGAATTCTTTTCAAGGTGGTAAAAGCATGTTATATACGTTCTTCAAATTGCATTTATATAATCACTTACCAAATATTATTTGTTAAATTGTTTCATTAATTCCTTTTGGTGAATTTTATGATGTTTACTGTCATTCCAAAGAAGATATAAATTTTTATTTATCCTATCTCTTTTTTCTACTTAGGTAGAGGAAAGGGGATGGTTGCCTTTTTTTTTTTTTTTTTTTA
>VWYP01028329.1:48672-59449 GCA_013400435.1 Pycnonotus jocosus | reverse complement strand
TTTTTTTTTTTTTTTTTAATACAGAGCAATGTGTGTTGTGTAAGAGTCCCAGGAAGATTATGGTGTCACCTTAATACTTTATAAAGGGCTTTAGTAGCATTAGAATATTACTTAAGTAACCTTAACAACAATTCAGAACCCACTTACAAAACTAATTTTAAAAGACATCTAATGAAGTTTGAGAACTACAAGAAGTTATTATTAATTATAAAAAGAGAAGAGGAAGAATTAAAGTTTAATTGCCATCTAGTCATCTCCTCAGTGTAGGCTATCACAACAATTTATTCTCTTATTAGTTGATATCAGTAGAACCTTGTTGTCCCTTTATGCTTCACGACTTTGGTAGCAGACAGATTTCTGCATAAGTATTTTTGTCATGTAAGAAAACAGATATGGGATCTAAAGCAATAACAAGGCACTAATTTGCAGGTTTATTATTGTGTATTCAGAGTTGTGTATTTTCACATACAAGCACATTGAGAAGCTCACACGCAAATTAAATCAGAAAATGTCTGATTTAATAAAGAAGCATTAAACCTGTGTGAAAAAAATTATAGAAAGATGCAAATAGAAACTGTAGAGAAAATATAATTTACATTAATGCTTTTATGATAAGTATGCAATTTACTAATAAATCAGGTTTGCCTGCATTTTACACAACATCCATCTAAGACAGGACCTTCAGAACACCATAATTTTTCCAAAATGATTGATCTTCAGGCAGTCAGTCTGACCACCAGCTGGATAAAGGTAAGCCAGTTAAACTCTCTCTGGGTCATGTCTGGTATAAAAATAGCAACACTTCACTAGACAGATCTAAGATACTCAGGTCCAGGACCTCTCTTGTCTCTGCTCTCCTGTCTCTAGCAAAAGCCAGGAGCATTTGCCTAGGGAACAGGACCCCTATCACCCTCCCTGCTTCCAGCAGCCTATGGCCACTCATTCAAAGAAAAAGTTCAACAAATGGGTTAAATGGGCTCTTTCTCCCCAAAATTATCTGAGTTTTTTTAACTCATATTTACTTTTAGCCTCCATACCACCTTGGGCTAATCAGTTCCACACTATAATTGCACAAGCATTCTTTTTTTTTTTTTTTTTTTAATNTTTTTTTTTTTTTAATCAAATTATTTTGAAGGAATGTTTCAAAGAATTCCAGAAAGGTTGCCTTGAGGTAAAAGGAAAATAAGAATTTTCATTTCAGTGACCGGTGTTTTTTGTCTATGGATAAGATCATTGCCTGTCACGGTAGTAAGAGGATCAGATAAAACTTTTAAATGGTGCTGTCTTCCTACACCTTTAAGTCCAAATGTTTTATTCCTGTGACTTGCAGATACTGATGGGACTAATATATAACAAGGAGAGAGACTTAGTGTGACTTTTGCTTTGGGGAAAAGCTGGGGTCAGAGTTTAGTCACTTGAAACTTCACCCTATAATAGATGTGGATTTCTCTGTCCTGATATTGTTGTCCTCATTGCCTACAATTCCTAAGTTTCAAATGATTCATTAAACTTTCCCCTATATTTTATAGCATCATCCATAGAAAACTTGAAATTTCCTAGATCCAGTCTAGGAACCTAGACTCTCTATCACACCCTTAAGGGTTTTTATTTCATAACCTATGTCAGTAGCCTTGAGTCCCCACCATCACATATGAAGGTCTAAGTGCCATCTGGAACAGGGCTAGGAGGTTCCAGGTGACCTGGGTGGTTCTTTACAGTCATATTCAGAGGCAAATAAACACAATAGAGGCACAATTGCCTATTGCTCAGTCAATAGGTTTCTGTGGGTGTAATCGCTGATGCTGGATTTAAGTCATCCAAAATAAATTTCTGTAATGCATAAGTTCAGGTTTTTTTCTTTTCAGGCCTCACATTTATGGCAGAATTTAATATATTATTTTTTTATCCTTTCTTGAAGCGCCTTGCATTCTCAAATCCTGTGATAGGTGTTGCTTTCCTTTTCCATCTGCCTTTCCTCTCTTTTGTATTACATTGCTTGCAGACCTACAATGAGAGTTTTCTGCTTCTACATTCTCCCTCATTCTACTTCTGAACTTTGCTGGAGGACAACACGCTCCAGAATACAGAAAAAATGTACTCCCCAGCTAACCTGGATGTGGACATGCAATAAGTCTGAGACAATTGTGCTTTAATTAGAGAAGTAACTTTTCCTCAGAGTGAAAGTGAGGATATTAAATGGCTAAAAAGAACAGTGTTGCCAGCCTAGCCCTTCTAATCTGTGTGCACTTCATCACTATAATCCCTCAGTAAAGCTATTCTAGCAGGAACATGGCCAAGACCTCCTTGAAAAACAGCTTCTTCTCCTACTTGCACCTAATTCTAGCTGCCATGTTTCCATTTTAATCTGGTTTATTTCTCTGCTTCTTCAAGTCTTCTCATGTTTTCTCTTAATTGTTTTTAAATAATAACCTTTGATGATAAGCATGTCATGCTTGTTCATATGCTTATTTTTTCAAAATTTAATGCTTTTTTTCAGATTCATAACACAGACAATTTAGAATAGCTTGATGATTATCTTGAAGAGTTATTTAAATAAAATGTAGATTTTTCTGACATTTTAACCTTGTCTTCCAGAAGGACAATAGCAACAGAGTTCAGAGAGCCTTCCATGCCATATGAAAGAAATATGCACATTTTCAAGGACTGAGATGGCTTATTTTTTGATATTCCCATTAATGCTGTTGTTTTTTTCAGAAGAAGGTTTGAAAATGAAAATGTAAAAAACCAATTGCAGGCCACTTTATTTACCAAAAAAAAAAAAAAAATTGTCTACAGCTTCTGAAACCTGTGGTTCAAACCTTTGATTTTTTTTCCTTTGAACACTGCTGTTATTTCAGGAGGGTGGAGGAAAAGAATTCTGAGCAACATTTGAGTTCTTTAAAACTTCCTCTTTTCATTGAACAAGAAATTTGGTAGATATATACTTGAGAAATTCTGTGTTGGCATTTCCAGTGCCTAACTATTGAAAATATAGATTTTACTAAAAACAATAGAAGACTGAGAATTGCCATTTTAAGCTATCTTTCCTTTGCATGCTGTTCTTTGTTATTAAAAATATGGCATCCTTTGCCTGCTAGGAATATTTTGAAGTGACATATTTCCAAATACCATTTCACATGTTTCATATTCTGATTTCGTTCAGTATTTCATAAAGAAAATTCCTGCTGCTTCTCAGTATTGAAGGTCTTGATCTTATAACTGACAGGATGTTAGTGGGCAGCTATTTTTGCTCTGGGGAGACTGTTAAAAGTGATGCAAGGAATGAGTAGAGATTAGGAAAAAATCATCTTTTAATGATAAGTACAATACATGTCTCTGTTGAAGTGCTCTAGGCATCCATGTATCCTTTTTCCCCCCTTCTCTCTCTCCTCAGCAGCATTGCCCTGACTGGCTGCAGACTCTGGTTTATGCAACAAAGGTGCAAATATGTGCTGAAAGTCTGTTCCAGCAACAGCCCAGCTTGCTGCCCTTTCACACTGAACGCTTGCATCCCTTTCCCAAAAATATCTTGCAATTCTGATCTTACATGATTAGCACATCACAGCTCTTTATTTGTCTAAAAATACTGGAGGACCACGTAAGCCTGCATGCCGTGGCCCTGCACCTTATGTATCGGGGCAGCTTGCCCAGCTGGTTCTGCCCCCAGAGCACACCCCATGGATGCACCACCACAATGCTCATCACTCCTGGCACTTGAAAACCAGGTCTCATGACATATCCAACAGTAGTGTCCAGTTGCTTCACTGTCTTGAGACCATATTTCTCTCCTGACTGTTGACACTGCTCTCGCAACTGAGCAAGCAGCAGCCTTGGCCCAGAGGAAAGTTCATCTCAAGCAACTGCACAGCACTCAAGGGCAATGGGACTGCACCCTGCTCTGCAGAGCAAAGCTGTTCCAGTGGTGCTCACCCTCCTCTGATGAGACATCACTGGTGGGACACCACCTTTGCAGCAGCTTTAGGGGTAACAGCTGTACTTTTACATTCTGCCAGTTTAGTCTCTAACTACTGCATGCCACAGTGTCTGCTGTGGGGCTGAAATGCTGTAAACCTGTACACAGCTGTGTAGTGCAATGTAGCACAGACATTATGACACTACAAGTTTCCACAAACAATATGAAGCAGCAGAAGCAGCAGTCCTGCACCCCCCATGCTGCTGGCCATGCTTTTCCACCCTCACTTTATCTGTCCTCTTGTCGAACCTGGTATTGTGACACCAGGCAATGTAGAAAGGTAAGCAGTATTTTCTAAAGCTAACTATATTTATTGGTATTCAATCTTATTGCAAGCTCTTGCCTGGATCTGTTCTAAAGCTTGTTCCCAAGTGCAACCACAAACACTTCTGCTGGCCTAAGGGAAGGGAAAGAGCAATGGCAGTGGGGAAGCAATTTTCAAGACAACATTGGCTTACAGCAGATTCAGATGCTTGCAGAACTGCTGTCTAAAGACAAGAAGTTTTTTGCAGTTAGTGTATGGCCACTTTAAGTTTTTTCAGGTTATCCAAGTCAAACTGTGTTGCAGTTTTGACCTGTAATTACGGTAAGACTTGGAACATCATATATACAGAAATAATAAAAGTGAAAAATCACTTACTTCAAGATAGCTGCATAAAATGTATCCAAGTATTAAAATGGTTCTAAGTTTTAGTTAAAACTTAATAAATTGTTAAAATGAAGTTTTAGAAATTACCCTCAAAGTTCCTGCATGTTGCTTTTTCAATATTCATCCAGTTTAAATACCTTTAGCACCACAGATGCAGGTGCAAGATGAGAACTGGTATAATCAGTTCATCTGAGGCTCTGCAGACTGACTGTGCACAAAGACTGTAATTAGCTGCTAAAACCACGGGGTACTAAAACTGGGTGCCAGTAATCTTGCTAGGGTGCTATATTTACTTAGTCTATCTTGGTTGTGATCTGTAAGAGGTTTAAAGTAGCTCTCAAAGGCAGAGTTGGTGTTTGAATGATCACTGCTGGGAAGCAAGAATCAGCATTTGGATGAATAAATACTGAAAAAGGTTACCTGGTATGTTTGATGCAATGGGTGCTGCTGGATCAGCAGATGACATTAATGCTATGGAAATTCACCACTGGTACACAAAGTTTATGAAGGAGTGCCCATCCGGACAGCTTTGCCTGCATGAATTTAAACATGTCCTGGATCTACATGGACTTACTCCTGAAGCTAACAACTATGTTGAACAAGTATTTCACACATTTGACATGAATAAGGTAAGAATTCATTCTTGACTTCCTGGCTTTCTTATGGCTGTATCACTTGATGCACTCTGAGAGATGTCTGAGAGAGCTGCAAGCTCCCTGCTCAGAGGTAATGGAAGTGGTTCAATAGAAAACTTGAAGCAGTTAAACAAGAGTGACTGGCAAACAATGTTGAATGCTTTGTTCCCAGTATATTTTGCCAATTTGAAAGTTTCATACTGTCATTCTAATACATGTTGATGGTTTCTCCTCTTTGAAAACCAGATTTTTATTGTTATTTCCAGTGTGCATTAATGATTGAAATTTTTATTTATATGGCTGCTTGAAAAATCTTTCTAAGGCAGTGAGTGTTCATCTGGATCCACTGGTATTAATGCTTTCAGATTATGCAACATAGGCACAATAAGATTCCTTCTGTCGCAGGATTCAGTCTAAACACCTTCTGTGGCCTAATTCGGTACCAGTCAATCCCCCTTTTCCAAAGGCACAGCTGTTTGGTTTTGATCCATCATCCCAATTTTACTGCTTAACATCCTAGGTCCTCCTAAAGATATGTCCAGCAGCTGTTAGACACACTGCTGCCTTCTTATTCCAATGCAGTGTTCATACAGGTTCCTTCTAGCCACAAGACCCAACCAGAATTATTTTCCCCTTAAGCCAAGATAACGCTTTCTACCAAATGTGACAACAGAAATGACGAGTCATCTGTAACCCCTAAAAAAGTCACAGAAATTAGGTTTAGGCTGAATTGTCAATAACACAAACTCAGCTTTTGGCTAATAGAACAGATGGACCCATCTTGGTATAAAGAAGTATTGTAAAAAAAAATAAAGCATTGGTGTTCTCTACCTACATTATTTATCTCAATGAGTTCAGAGATGTATAAAAAATTTGTTATTACATTACACAAATTACTCTAACAACAGGTTAAATCTGGTCCAAATAGTATACATAAAAGCTCCATACATTTCCCTCTTCAAGAAATTGCCTTTCTGTTCTTCATTATGGAATTACTTATATTTGTTTCAGAAAATCCTGAAAATATCATGTACCTCATGCGTTTTTACATGCACTCTATTACACTGTTTTCTTGTGTTTCCATATATATCTCCACTCCCAATTCAGCTTGCTTTTTTGGAATTATGTGATTCTTTCTTCCATGATCCTCAAGGACTCTTCCTATAAAACCAGGCTCCTTGCATGCTCTTTTCTTCCCACAGCCAATTACCAGATGGTTAAACATACTGAAATTTGATTAAGTAGTATCACCTAACTCAATAAATGTGCTAATTACAGATGATGAGCAAACTCCCAGTTTATAAAATGAAATCTGACTGGCAGAAATTGTTATCTTGCTGTGTTCTTTTCAATTAAAAATTTGATGCCTTAAGTTCCCCAGGAAGGCTTTATGAATAATGCTAGCCTTCCTGCACAGTGCACAGGGACAGTGTCTGAGCTCACCCAAGAGCTTTTCCAGTTCAGTGTTAATGTGTACTGCAAAAAGCCCTTGACACTTCAGCGCTGTTGAAAATTGGGGATTTTGGCCTTTTATTTTATGGGAGAGCGTCTTTGGCTTCCCTGTACTTTAAAAGTTCCTAATTGCCTTTCTCCCACTACAAGTAGCTTATCATCCACAGAGTAGTTTGCTTGAGTTATCTGAGGAATATTAAGATGTATGCCTTAAACTTGTCAGGTTATATACACTATTTATCAGTTTTACTACCAATCAGTCTTTCATCTCCTTCTCTGATATCCCCAGAACTTT
Organism: Pycnonotus jocosus; assembly: GCA_013400435.1. Classification (NCBI taxonomy): domain Eukaryota; kingdom Metazoa; phylum Chordata; class Aves; order Passeriformes; family Pycnonotidae; genus Pycnonotus; species Pycnonotus jocosus. Next base: position 52,445 of record VWYP01028329.1, on the reverse strand, counting down.
TTAATCAATTCACATATTTTCACAAAATTTCAAAGAGTAGCCATTTCAGTTAATCAGTTCCTAATGTTTTCATAAAATTTGGCAGCTGGATAGCAGGGACAGACCCAGAATGAATGCCCTATTCATGCAGAATTAAGCTTTTACTCATTGTTTATGGCAACAGTTGGCTGACAAAATGATCAGGCACTTGTTTCCTATTGCCTAGACAAAATACAGGTGGAGCTGGAGTACCAGTGTTTGGGGTTTTAGGGTACAAAAGAGACATAGTTTGTATGGCTCTAGGCTTTTGTTTTGCTATTTCCAGAAGGTCTTGTTTAATTAATGTTCCATGTTAGACTGAAAAAGATGCTTCAGTTTTTTATCAGTTTGGAAGTCTTCCTCCCATTTTAATGAAATTTAACAACGATTTGGCCTTCAGGGCTTCATAAAATCCACTGTAAAACTGTTAATGCTAGGCTTAAAATCTCATTATTTAATAATGTGCTCCCACTAAATATCTGATATTCATTTCCTGTTCTGCAAGAAGCTGTAACAATCCTCCATCAGCTACCACTAATCTGAGGCATAGATTTTATTGTGTGCTTTCTTAATTGAGCTGTTGCTCAGCTGCAGCAATAGGACCAAACAAAGTTATTTAGAAGGCAGAACAGGAATGGCACATTTAGAATTGTCAATTACATAAGATTGTATAGTCTATATCCATTTGGAGATGGAAAGAAGATGAAGAATGGGGCTTCCATTCCCAGAAAAATGGCTGGCAAGTTTTAATCCCTGACCAATCTATTTCTGTAATTTAGTAGTTGGAAAGGCTTAAACACTTAGGGAAATGATTCAAGTGAACCAGAATATTTTATCTGAATGTTTTACTTTTTTCCTTTAAATACTAATAAAAAAAGCTATTTTTGATTAAATGGCAACAGTATAGCCACATTATTCAGATACAACACAGAGCATCTAGATAAGCTGTAGCTCAGTTTTACTCTCCTCTTGCCTTGAATAAAGTCTTGTGAAAGTCTCCTTGAAAAACCTGTGGCAAATGAGAACCAGGACCTCTCAAACAACGTGCCAGGATTTCATAGGTTTCCTCTTTGGCATCCACACTGCATCTGTTTAGTTAGACATGATGTGTATATTTATCTGTTGTAACTTAGGTTTCCTGTGAAGTCATTCTGTGGGGCTTCAGGCTGGTATAGGGAACTGATTTATGTAACAAGCAGAATGAACTGCGGCCATAACAGCTTGCCAAGAGAAATGCATTTGGGAGTTTTATGGCTTGGCATGGGTTTCCCAGTAACAATATCCTCATAGTATTCTTGGTCATTCTGACTGCACCAACACTTCTAACAAGAGCACGGCTCAGACAGAGTACAAAGGAAAAGTATTTGTCTTCTGGATTCTGGTCTTAATTCAGAAATCCAGCTCAAGACTGCTTTCCATGCTTATCAGAGACAAAGGATCTTACTTCAGGATGACTCAGCTCTTTCCAAGTTATATGAACCAAGTCTCTCTGTCCTGCCTTATACATCAAGGGAAAAACAACTTACCTGAGTCAGTGGAAATCCTTTCTTAACAGAAGATATTTTTTAATCAGTTTATTAAAAAATCCTACATGTAAATTAAGGTTCTAAAGTGGCATAACACATACAGATGCAAAAAGCCATAATACCATTTTATTTTGACGTTGAAAATTGCAGCATTAGTTTACGTTTGTTTTCTTCACCCTGTCCTCTCCAAACACACTCTGCCCCAAATTCTGCATGTTAATTTTCTCTGATAGAGGATCAGATTTTCTCTGCTGCCATAGTGGTAAAAATCACTGCAAGATCTGTGACATTAGTGGATGAAGAAAAGAATGCAAGATGAAACTTCTTTATTTTGCAGGCATGTATTTAGATTTTAGGAAGTGAGATTCCAAGCAAACAACAAACTTATGTGTCTGCAAGCTTCTCCCTGAACCTAAAACTGCTGAAGGTGACTCTGTCAGCTTCCCGTTTCTATGATAACAAAAGTGCTATGCTTTAAATATTTAAATTTCTATCACTGTTATCTGAAAACCCATCACTGAGCCTGTGAACAGAACATGTGTGTTAAGTGGTTTATGCAAATGAAGTAAAATGATTACTTTTTAATGTCTCCCCATGCTCTTGCTGCTTCAGAATTATATACATAAAGACATGTTGCTAGTTCTTTTTAACCTTAGGATTATATTAGGAGAAGTATTTATACCCTGCTTGGTTTAGATGGGATGTTAAATCAAAATGCATACTTTTAACTGGAGAATCATGAAGAGTCTGTTTTCAGTAAGAAGTCCCCTTCCTAAATTTCACTAGCACCCTTTCTTCAGGTGCTGTCATGTGAATTTCACCCATGTTTGTATTTAAATAATCTGATATTTTCTGTGAGAGATTCCTGTGAGATCTGAACACTTTTTTTCCCAATGCTAATGATGCTGTATGGTCTATTTGAAGTTTACCAAGAGTACCAAGGCTGCAAACCTGACACAAACTCTTACACAACATGAGCATAAGTGTCATGTTTTGTCTTCAAGGCAGTCCCTGCAGAAGCACCTGAGAACATGTCAACGTCACTCCAGACAAAGAGAAGGACCCACCTATTGACAAGCTCTTCAAAAATCTCCTAATCGAGTTTGTTTCCTTATAGGTGGGGCTGGATGACAGTCTTATAGCCCTCAGGTTTTCCCCTTTCACTACTGGTAGGTTGTGTGAATATTTTTGTCTTCACTCTGCTTTTAAAAATTACTTTCCCCACCATTTCTAAAGTAAATTCTGTTCAGAGCTGCATTTTCAGACAGTTACAATGAATCTTTTCTGTTTTTCTTCTTTATTTTATCATTGCCATTTTTATTCTTCTTTGGAAAGCTTGTAAAAGAGTTATACAGCTGTTTCACATTCCTATCCACCTCCTATAAAAAAAAAAACAACAACTTTTAAAGCTAGGTAGTGGAAGGAAGGCAGACTTCAATTTTTGCATAGATCAGAAAGAAGATTTTGTTACTTCAAGAAGATAAATGGAAAGGATTGATAAATGGAGTGGAAAAAGTGCAGTCAAAAAAACAGGAATAGACAGGAATACACCGATAACAGCTTTTGAAGAGAGGGAAGAAACAAGTGAAACGTAAAACAAAAAGCAAAATTTATGAAATCGAAGCACAAGTATAAAGAGACGGGAATAAATGTTCAAGGAGTGGAAAGAAAAAATAGTGCCTTATCCTTTCTTTGTACATTAACTGAAGACCTTGTGGAACTGAAATGTCAGCTATGGAGAAAAGTGTTGAAAAGAGAGTTAAAATCTCAACACGAGATTCATTCTCCATCAGAAACAGAGCCAATAGTTGGACAGAAACAACATATGGGACTAAATGTGGTGGTTTGCTCACTGCAGTGAGAGAGAGGGCGCTGGTGGTGGCAGCCACAAGATCCAGCCCCTGGAGGTGTCTCTCCACAAAGCCTCTCCTCCAGTGTCCCAGAAAAGCACTGGAACAGGGATTGGTGGACAGAAATATCGCGGTGCTCCTCAGCAAGAGCACGAGCCCTCTTGTCTTGCGAGCCCAGGCCACTAGGAGATGCCAGCGGCTCAGGGTCTGCAGGCACCAGGAAGGAAAACATCTCTAATCAAAACAACGGCACCTAATTAGGGAAGACAGCCTCGTCTTTTAATTAAATGTTTGCTGATGACTCTGTTGGCTTGGCTTTCCTTTTTCCAAAGTGCTTAACTCAGAGGATTCTATTGCTAGTAGGGAAAAAAAAAAAAAA
>VWYP01028329.1:951-48606 GCA_013400435.1 Pycnonotus jocosus | reverse complement strand
AAAAAAGAAAAGAAAAAGTTTCAAATTTCTTCCAAATAGCTGTCCTGTGTAGGCAGATAAAAACAGGAAGCCAGGATTTAGAGTTGCTTAAGGATCTATATGTAGCATTATTAACTGGAAAAATCCAATTTGCCTAAGCTGAAATGCTTCATGAAAGCAGCCTGTGGCATCAAAACATTAAGCATTAATTTAGATCTATTACCATTAACATGAAGATTTCTGGGGATCCTCACATCTAGTTCATCAGCATGAAAAAGTTCAGCAATTTTTTTTTTCTTTTTAGTTCTCCCAGTTGGAGCCAGGACATTTCATTGGCCTCTCAGATCTTCCCTGGATGAGAGGACTCCTTCCCTTCATTTCTAGTAAGACCACTGAAAAGCAGCAGGTTAGCAGTAGCAGGGATTGTTAGTACCACTTGCAGTTCCCTGATGCCCACCAGACAAGGTGCAGCCCAAGATCTTGCCCACTGTGAGTTTAGGAAAATCAGTGAATCCACAATAGCTACTAAAAGAAAATATTCCTGACTTATCTTCCTGACAAAGGAGGATGCACCTCTTCAGGAACTAGAAACCTCGAGGAAAATAACAGCTTCAGCAGTAGGTCCTCACTGTAAGCCATGAACTCCAAATGAAAAATGTAAAATTGGTATCTCAAAGCACTTCCCATAATCATTAAAACTAAAGGAACAGCACTACAAATTGTTCTGTGAGAAGGATAAGACTTGTTATTTCATTATGCATGGTTTGCTGGTTATTTATAGATACAGGCACAGCGTAGCATGCGAGGCAAACAACACCTACAAAATTACATCTGTAACTGGTTTAATGACAAAAAACCTCCTCCTAGACTGGGCTCTGCACAACTAGAGATAAGCACAGTTGACTTTCTCATCACCAACATGTGTATCATTGAGCTATACTCATAATCTCCATGTGAGGAATAATGAAACAGTACTACTAAAAGAAATCAGACATAATAGGCTCTTAGATGTATTGTTTTAATGGTCACTGCCTTCTTTTTTGGTTTTAAAGCTGTGCAAAACCCGAAAGAGTTAATTGTTTGTACAACTATAGTAGCAGGCACACAAGGAATGTGGCTGTGAACTAGCAAAGTTGGGCCAGTGCTTGATCAGTGTTTTCAATGAGAGAATAATTCAGCAATTGTGTGTCCCACAGTGGTGCCAGGGTTTAAACACCACATAAAGCAGCAGCAACCTCTCTTTTCCCCATCCCCACACTTGAATTAGCAAGAATTTGTGAGTCCTCTTGCCTCAGATCAGGGGGTTGTGTCCTACTAGAAATTTGTCTGATTAGGGAAAAATCTTTCTGGTTGACAAAATACAGCCCTCAAAAGCAATCTTCATTCTGATGAAGATAAAAGAAAGAAAGGTCATCTTGGTCTTCCTCCTTGTATAATGCATAGAAGAAATGCAGAATTGAGAAGCTAAACACTCATTCAAATGTTTAGAAAACTGTAGAGTCGTCCAGAAGGAGAAGATGGTGATGGTTGGGACCTAATAATTTGGGTATTAAAATAAAATAAAAAAAAAAAAAAGCAAACAACAAAAAAGCAAAAGCTCCTAATACTGAAAGCCTTCCTAGGTAAATTTTCTGACTAGGATAGGCTGATCCAGTTCTTCTGGGAAGATAGCCTTCTCTTTCCAAAATTTTCTCTCTTGTCCAGATGACTCTCTTTCATTTGGGCTGCCTAGGTAGTGTCCCACTCAGACCTGCTTGACCTGGGAGGGAGGTTGCATCTACCTTAAGAGACAAAAATGGACTCTGAAGTTGGCTACAGATGATGAGTGGCTACGTGCATATGGGGATTTGGAAGGTACTAGAGGGAGATGGCAGGACAGGGGGAAGGAAACCATGCTCGGGGACATGGGAATGCCTGCAATGGTGCTTCCCCTGGTCCTGCCCACACAGCTCCCCTCTGCCACTGAAACGAGCAGTGACAGATCTCCATACGCACCCAGCACTGGTAGGATCCAGCACCTGATAGCAATGGAGTGCTGGAAAGAAAGGGATGGAGAAAGAGAGAAACAGAGCAAAGTATAGAAGCATGAGCTGAGTCACACAAGCAAGAGATGTGGCTGTTTTCAGAGAAGACATAGAAATTGCCACATAGGAATTGCCAAGGAAAGAAACAGAAAGTGGAGCTGGATTGAGCTGGAGCAGACACAAAAAGTTAATTGGCAAAGATGACATGAAAAACTGCAGATAAGCTTTTTATTCAAATACATGTAAAATTTGGCATTTGCCACTTCATGCAACAGCAGTTCTCTTTTTTGTATTACACTTCAAAGAGGTAGCATTCAGCTGCATCTATCAGAAGGGAAATATGTGTGTCCTTGTTTCATAACACAGGGATGTAGTATGGGCTGCCTGCTGCCAAGGTATCACTTGGGTATTCACAATACCCAAGAGAAAGAGAAAGTCATCTTTATTATTTTAATTTTCTGGGTTTTTATATTTCAAGTTAGTTTATGATCACCCTCCTGTGAAGTTTTGTTTTGTTGTGATGTGTTTTGATTTTTTTAAAAAATACTCAACCTCTATTTTCAACTTCTTTCAAAAAACTACCTTTTTTCACTTGTAAAAAATCTAAATTACATGATCCTTTCTAAAACGAAAAGCTTTTATACCATTTTCAGGGCAGAACTAAGGAATCTGATTTTTTTTTCTCATGGTTCCCTACAGAGACAGTTTTGCTTTACCTGCAATGTGCATTTTCTGTGTGTCCATGTTGTTGCATTGATTGTCCTTGAACCAGCAATCTTCATTATAGGACTATCATTTTTGCTGTAAGTGCATAGCCCTACTGTTACCTGTTTGTATGGTGGTTTTGATTTCCATAATGTTGTATAGATTCCAGAAAGCTTGTTGGCATCTCAAGCGATACTGTAATTTTATCTTCACCTTTAAGAATCAACTTCATTTGGTACAGATAGCCCATTGGGAATTGTTTCACTGGGTTTTCTATACACAAACCAGTCTCTATACTCATTGTTTCAGCATTCTTTGCAATATTAATTTATTCAGTTCAGCTCCACATTGTTATCATTTTTTAAAATTTTTATTTATAAATAGAAATGCTCCAATGCCTTTGGCTTCTGGAACAGGTGATTTCTATAGAATTTCTACTATCTCAGCATATGCTTTGTCTGCAGCTCATTAAGTGCCATCAGACTATGCAGAGGGTTATAAATTTTAGTCTTTTTGTGCCCCATAAAACTCACTTTCATTTTATGTCTGTTGTTACAACAACCAAATTATACCATTCTAGTCCCCTACTAGGAGTGAAGGATGCTGTGAGACTGAACTATAAATCAGATAATTTTTTAGCCAGGCGTTTTTGCTGTCTTTACAGGTGTTTTAGTTATTCTTATTAAGCTAAGGGGATTGTGAAAACATGTACTACTTTAAAAGCATTCCAAATTTAACTTAACATTCTCTTACAAATCTTTTGCCAGAATGTAAAAAATCTTTTAATTGTAAAATGTCAAACTTCTAAGGCCCTTCTTTAAGGCAATGCAGCAGTCTCTCCTGTGCCTTAATCACTGTGGGCACACTTCCTCAAGACTTGCATTTGGAAGCAACAAGCAGAAGTAATGTATGGTTTTTGAGGGGGAGGAAAGAGGAGGGAGGGGAGAGCGATCAATACATGTGAGCAACTCCCAAGTTCCCTGATCCTAGAGTGAAATCCAACAACCAGCACCAATACAAAGTCATGTGAAGGGATGGGAGGCGGCTGTTATTGCCCAAGTGAAAGAGAGAAAAGAGGAAGGATGATTAGCATTGGGTGAGTTATTGATGGACAGTCCTTAACCTAACCATACCACGTCAAATTTTCAGCCTGCTTAAGTCTTGCTCGTGATACTCTATTGTCTTCGTTTCATTTGGGATAGGGCGCATTTTCTTCCTTGTATCTGGTACAATGCTGTGTTTTGGATTTAGTAGGAGTAATATTAATAACATAGTGATGCTTTGGTTGTTACTGTGTAGTGTTTATCTTAAGTCAAGGACTTTTCAGCGTCTCGTGCTCTGCCACTGAGGAGGAGCACAAGAACCTGGGAGGGATCACAACCAGGACACTGACCCAAACTGGCCAAAGGGATATACTCCATACCATAGAATGTCATGCTCAATATATAAACTAAGGGGCAGTGGCTGGGAGGGGCCAATTGTTGCTCAGGGATGGGCTGGACATAGCTCAGAGGGTGGTGAGTAATTGTATTGTACAACACTGTTTTTTCTTGGGTTTTATTCCTCTCCTGCATTATTATTATAGTTGCTATATTTATTTTATTTCAATTATTAAACTATTCTTATCTAAACTCACTAGTTCTACTAGTTTTTTTCCTATTCTCCTCTCCATCCCACCAGGGGCAAGATGGGATGAGAGTGAGAACACAGCTGTCTACAGTACTGTTGCCACTTGGCAAACCACAATAGCTGTCTTTGCTGTTTGACACAATCACTGCTCATTCTTTTGAGAGTAGGGCATGATGGCTGAAGAAGAAAGTTCAGAATTGTCATCAGAATGTGCATCCACCCCCAAGAGGTCTGTCTGCTTTCCTTTCAGCTCCCTTATCCTTGCATCCCTTCATTTACCCTCAGTGTTCTAGCCAGCACACATCTGCAGATGAAATGCCTGCACAGGGTGGGTTCTCATTCTCCCTCAGACACTGGGATTACACAGCAGGCCTAGGGGTGGGATGTGGTCTCTGGAGGAAAGGCAACACACATGCTTATCCACTTTGCCCTATGTTCTTTGCTTACTGATCATGGGCACTGAGAAGTGTTCAATATTTCTTACTCATATGCTCTATTTTGAAGCATATGACAATAAAGCTGTTGCTGTCCTTGTGGAGAGAACTGAAGTACAGACCATTTGGAGTGTGGGGGTCCTTCTCAAAAACTGACCTGATCCTATAATATTGATTGCTCTCAGGCTGAAGTCAGGCTGGAGGATGGTTGCCATTTTTCATTGGCTGTGCTCTTTAACTCCACTGTGTGTTTATAAATGACAAGGATGAGTGGCAGTGTCTTGTTTTTGCATCACTAACATCCTATCTGTTCACGCTGGTATTTATAGCTCCTAATTTCTTTGTCCTATAGTAACACTCCTGAGCCGCTCATCTCCTTGTATAAAAGCTAATCAGTACAGAAGCATTACTGATACCTAACCCCTTCCCTGAGCTTATGGAGGAAGAAGGAATTCAGCTCCTAAAAGCAGTAAAATAAAAAGCAGGACTACAGCACTGACCAAGAACAAACCTGTTTTTAATTTACTTACCAGACTAAGTTGATTCCTGCTAAGAAGGTTACTGTAAAAGATTCCTCTTCCACTCAAATTCTGTGACAAGGCTGGTGACTAAAACTGTGTGTTATATCTGGAAACCCATGCTGAGAGGGAAGAAAGAGGATGCAATTTGCACACAAATACAAGATCCCACACAGCATATTTATGATAAAAAGTACATCAAGGAGGAGTACAAAGAGCTCAATTTTTAGAAAAGCTTAATCCACTTACAGCAAAGAGGATGTAATAACAGGTATTGCTGTTTGCACTCTCAAGTTTTCCATTCTTATTTGCAGCAAAAATTATAGCTATTCCTGACAGCTATTCTGGAATTACACTCTTGTGTGTAGCTAATGGATTGTATATAATTCAAAATCAGTCACTTTTAGAATATCCTCTTTATTTTTTAAATAACAGGTATGTTTGTAGTCAATGGAAGAGTGACGAACTATAATTTGACCATGGTGCTCTTTGCTTCTACTTTAGCCACAATTTGAAATCCCATCTATTTTAGACCTGGGCATTAAAGGTAATCTCATGAGTAGAGATAGGCACAACATAGAAATAGAAACTTACGTTGTAAGATGTTTAACGTAGCCGTTTAAAAGCCATATTAACCCGAGTTGTGGTCATGAGCAAGGCTTTGGACCTGGGATATAGAAATGTGAACAGACAAAAAGGGACGCTCACTGTGCAACAACATGGGTTCCCAAGAATCATTACCAGATCCCCCTGCTCAGATGCACCATTACTACAGCAAATTTATGAGAGAATGTCCATCTGGGCTGCTTAGTCTGCATGAATTCAAGAAACTTTTGGATCTTCAAGGGCTGGATCCACAGGGAGACCTATACATTAAACGAGTGTTTGATATCTTTGATCTGAACCAGGTAAACCTTGTTTTCTTTATTTCTTTTTAAATCTCATTCTATTGCTTTGTTTGTGACTTGTAGCCTGCAGGCTCTTTGTGCTATTCTCCAAAAACTGCTCTTATGGACAGGTTTACCATTAAGGCGCACTAGAGGTGAAGGAGTGAAACTGTGCTTTGAGGGTTTGGATTAGGACTTTTGTTAGTACTTTCTGGGAACACTTAAAAATGTCAGGAAAAAATTCTTTAAAAGATATGTGATTTCCAGTTCACTGGTTATTCTATTAATTGCGTATCCTGTGCTTGTATATAAGCAAATGAAAACGTTGGTGTGCTCAAAGTTAGTAAGTTCTCACAACAATGTTAGACAAAGGGGAAATATGGTCTGCACTTAACTGAAGATGCAGTGCAGTGTATATAAATGGATTTAAATGGATTTTCTCAGAGTACTATATTGAACGTGTGGCAGAAGGGAAAACAATCCAGATGAGGAGCTTACACTCAGTGTACAAATCACAAGACCAAATACTACTGAATGAAGAGGTCAAGCAGTTTCTCCAAGCTATACTTCTAATTTACCCTCCTTTATACTGCAATAACTCCTCATGATTGCAATCAGCTCTCTGTAATGGAGCTGGGTCCCAGACAGACAAGCTATTTTCCTTAGTAGTATAGACAAGGCTGAAGACATGGTCATCTGGTACTTGTGTGTAGCACCCTTTTCTAGGTCTGTCTGGAGCACTGCCTCATGTCTGTAAGGTCCTGGGGCTGGCCACCTTGAGCCCTCCACTCATCGTGATGCTGAATGGCCTGGGGCACGTGCTCTGCAGTACTGTGAAACCTTCCAGTGTGTTGAGACCTTCAGATTCTGGATTAAAAGTGATGAGAGTGGAATCAAAGCAGGTTAGAGAAAGAGCATTTGCTCACCCTTTGCTGTGGCAGTGGCCAAAGAAACTAAAACCAAAATAGGAGTAATCTGCTAATTGTTGCTACTCTATCTGGTGTTACCGAGTTGTGTCACGCTGCTCTGCAGGCTGTCATCACTTGCACACAAAGCAGTTAAGTTGCCAGATACTAAAACAACTGCTTTTATGAGAAGTAGAGGACAGATGCTTGGGGGGACTTAATACACATGTTAAATGTAGATGGGAGGTACTCATGGCATCAAAACCAGAGAGCCATGAAGAGCTGCACCAGGACTGTCAGCTGGAGAACACACTGCCTCTTCAGCACAGCTTTTAGGGTTGCTGTCCTGAAAGATCTCAGCTGCCTCATCTGTGTGACTGAACTCCCTATTTTACCAGGAACTTTCTTGCTGCATCTTCCTGGACTTTTGTCATCTTCCTCAGATGAGCTAAACAATGGGGTAATGACCAGGAATTCAGTCTCGCAGGAAAACTGTTTCATCACCCATCTTATTGCTGACCATCACAACTTTCAGGAGCACATCCTTGGGGGACTGCAGGGTATGGCTGTATAATCAGCACAGGAGAAAGCATTTCCCCCTACTGTCTTGTCGGTATGTTTTAGTCCCCCTTGTCTGTATTTTGTAATTATTGGGGTCACAGATACAAGACCAGTGCGGGGTGGCCTGTTTCATTAAACTAACTGGGTGGGTTGGAATGCAGTCCCTTCACCAGAGAAGGTCATGTGTGTCCAGATGGTGTCTTAGTGTAGCACCTCTACCAGTCCCCACAGATATCCCTTTTTTCAGGTGTTTCATAACTAGTTTTACTAAAAAATTCAGCTTTCCACATAATGTGGAGTTGAATTGTGGTTACAGCAAAGACATCCCAACCTCTAGATAAGTTTCCAAGCTAAAAGAAAAATGAGGAAATAAACCCCTAGAAAACAGAGTAGAGAAATAGGTATTAAACAATAGAGTAGCTGGGAATCAAGCTGGAGCGCAGCAAAGTTCAGAAATCTATGCTGATCAATAGCCTGTGAGCATTTGGAAAGGTATGTTAGATATTGAGAGGATCAACCTTGCTAGGGAAGGGTGGCAGGCAAACAAAACTAAAACTGGCATATTTGAGACCAATAGATATTTTTATTCAGAAAAAAATGGAAAGGAGCAATTTAAGATGCAGGACGCAAGATTTATATCCTGTGTCCATGACAACTTTTTACAGAGCTTTACAGATTTGCTGTATTTTAATCTCTATTCAGTATAATGACTGTATTCCTTTTCTTTTGCTAACATTGTTAAAAGCACTCTGTTTTCATAAATTTAATTTCTTTTTTTATTCATTACTAAGATGAATGGCCACTATGTTTAAGGAATACTTTTAGAAACAAGAAGCAGTGATCAAATGCTTTTCAAATACACAACTGTAATATTTTTTATGTTGATTAAGCTGAGAATAAAGTGGCAACAGCCAGCTTCTTAGGGCAAGAAGAAAGTAATGTTGTTTATGAGGTAAAATAAGAGGATCTCTTTATTCCATGTACTCGCTTTTTGTCCTAGAACCTTTCTACGGATTTTCCTCTGCCCCAGGATTGTTGAAAAAAAACGTAGGATTTGATCCTGAAAAGTTTTTAGTTAAGTACAGATGCATGAAGAATGGTCAGTGGATGGCTAACTGGGGGTATCAGACTGTGGGATCTGAAACTGCAGCTACTACTGTACAAATAAGGAGTCTGTGACATTAAGTAGAACATTTAGGCACCGTGCTGTATTAAACAGATAAGAATCATCTCCAAGCCACAGAAGTTAGTGGATGTAATAATGCATAATGCACAAATTCAGACATAATTTGGTCATTTTTGCTTGCATTCAGTTCCTTTAGTACTTTAACAGCTTCTGAAGTATGAAGATCAAGATTTTGTTTCCTTTTCTACTGCATTCTTTTCTGGTTTTTGCTTTCTAATAAAGGGGTCACCATCTCAGTGATTGGTGGAGTATACAAAACTTCTTGATAGAAATTATGCCCTTTCTCTTAAAAGTGCTCTTCCTATGTAAGTGCTGTTATAATTAGATGGTTGGCAAACTTGAACCTTCTCCCATGCTTCCCCAAGCTGACTTTTTATAGATATATGACCTGATTTTTTTTCTTGCTCTAGCCATGATTTAATAGTAGACTTTTACAGTTAAAAAATGTTATGACTTTTATTGCTGAAGCTTATAAAAATCATACAGTTTAGGGACTAGCTTACAGTTGATCTAAACCTAGAGAAATCCATTATGGAAAACTTGAGTCATTTAATACAATCTTCTCAGCATAAAATATATCTTTCACATGTAGGCTTCCATTTTCTCAAAATAGGAATCTGCTCAGAAAGCTCTGCTAAAGAGTTAGTCCCGCGATTAATCTACAATTCCAATTATAGCAGCCTAATGCCTTGAGTTAATCTGAGGACGCCCATGTTTGGAGGTATATAACATAGAACAAGATGGTAAAACACTCCTGAAAGGTGCATAGATTTTCTCCCCTGTGCTTCATGCGTGCCCAGTTTAAAACCTCTAGCATGTAAGATGTGGAATATTAACCTCATAGGATGCCAATTGGACTGTGGGATGAAATTACAGTTGTAAATTTCATCTTCTCATCAGTTTTGCTGCTTCCAGCTGAAGCCTGTTACAGACACTCTTCTCCCTCTTAGGATTTCTGGTAAATCCTCTAAATTTCCAGTAAACTGAAAATAGTTTGAAAATAATAATAGCAGCATGGTAAGATTTTTTTTTTTACAATTTGTGATAGATTGAAAGCCCAGTCAAAACTCATTTCACTCAAGTCACCCATACAAACACCAACAGGAATTCAGTTGCAAGCCAAATCTTATCATTCCCTGCCTTTCTCTAGGTTGGAGATAAAAAAGTAGTTCAGCTCTCCACTCGTGGAAATTAATGGCCAGTGGACAAATGACAGGGAAGGGGTCATGTTCACAGAGCAATTAAATGCTATGTGGAGATTGTGGTCTCCTCTGGTCTCAGCAGCAGGCAGATCATTTTGTGCCAAAGAGGCAACCATGCTGTGACTGTTCGGCTTCTTAGGCTCAGTTATCTCAAGTGCTAATGTGTGCACAGGTAAACCTGTGAGGTACAGGTACATTTATGAGGTACAGGTACATCTGTGAGGTTACAGGTACATGTGTGAGGTACAGGCACACTCCTGAGGTACAGGTACACCCCTGAGCTCCAGGCACACCCATGGTGTACAGGCACACTTATCAGCACTGTATAGGTATTCATGGCTCTGGCTCAGCAGAGTGCACCTGTTCAATGCACAGAAGCCATTTCCAGGCAGGACCTGTTTGTCACTGAGCAAGTTTAGTGACAAAGGCTGTGTCTGCTCTTCTCAGAAACATACTAAATAAACACTAACCCTTCCTAGTGTGTCTCTTGTGCAGACCACCAGTGGTTTCAAACCTAAGTGACCCAATAAACCAAGAACACAGATGTCTTTTGAATTTTTTTAAGTTTCTTAAAAAAAGGGATTAGCATGTGAAGGTTTTTCAGCCCTTCCTTGCCCTTCCTGATATGCTTTGCTAATAGTTAAATATACAAACAAGCAAACTAATAAATATGCTCGTGAAGTTTGAAAGCCGTTCTTCATCATTATTAACAGCATTGAAAAATAAAGGTGCTGAACATTCAGAATTGTAAAGTTCACTTTCCATGAGATTATCACAAGGAGTGCAGAAGGCAGCATTTCAGGAAACGTTTTATTGATGACTCATACATTAATACGTGTAAGCATTATTTATATAATGGCATTGGCAGAATAATGAGTTCTAGGTTTATCTTTTGCCACAGCTTTCCAATGAAAACTTTCAAAAATAATGTGTTTATTAAAATACAAGTGCAGCCAAATTAATTTTTTAAGGATCCCTTTTCTTAGATTTGGAGAGTCCCTTCTTAGGGAAAAATTATCTCAGTCTTCTTCACCCTTAAGCTATTTGTAATACAAAAAGGGTAAATCCCTGCAAGCACATACAAACACATTTAGTTCTTCCTACCTTTTGTCCTTCCCCTGTGACTCAGTCCATGCATAACTGGCAGTTGTAGTTCATACATCCTAATGATGAACTTTACAGAGGAAACGGTTATTTTCACCTATAATATCTCAGTAGTTGCCAAGTATACTGATGTATATTTTGTTTTCAGTGAGAACATGTATCATATTTCAGTGCTATTATATCTGTAAAAATGAGGTTTCACCAATGTTAAAGGAGAAAACATATCTGGGAAAAAAAAAGTGTGGTATATCCATAATACATTGGAAGTATTATTTGCTCTTAGGCATAAATAAAGAAAAATTCTACAGTCAGCACTGCTACTATTTAACACTTATTCTGAAACATCTTCTTTTTTTAAATCTGAAACCCAGATCACTGTCATTCATTTCCTGTTAGCTTGCAGATAGGTTTTGCCACCACTAAAAATAAAAATTGAACACTGTTGATTGATTGATTGATTGATTGAGTTCTTATGACCCCTGAAGGACAAAATTTGCATAGCCATTTAACATGTGAAGCAATGGACTGAAAATGGGGTGCTGCTGTTGTAGTTCTCTTACTGCTTCTTTTGGTATTAATTGAAACTAGCTACAGGAATAAGTGGCTGTTGCTTTGTAGGAAAATTGGATTTTAAAAGGTAGGTTTACTGTGAAAAGAAGATTAATAGATGCATGGCACTGAAGGAAAATTATGCAAGTTCAAGGATTTTCTGTTAAAATTTATAGAGCATTGGACAGACCACGTCAGAGAACATTCTTTTCTGCTATTTCTTATGCAGAGATAAAGTTGGTAGATGCACAAAAATGGACACTCCACAGCAGTTTTAGAAATCTTTAGATAAGGAGCCACCAGCTGATGTCAATCTTTAATCATTTTTCTACTTTGTATTTTTCATTTAAAATGTAAAGTAGTTCTCTGATAGAGTTCATCTGACATCAGTATGCAGATTAGAATGATAAAAAAAGATTTTAAAATGAATCCATTTAAAACATTAAGAAGAAAGTTTTTAAAGGATGTTTGATGTAGAACAGATAATAAGAAATGCAAAAATATCTTACTTCAATAGAACTTTGTTGTGTGTAGAGATGACTACATTGCAATGTAAACTAAATCTCAAGTTAAATTTTTTTTCCTTTTTTTTTCCCTGAAGAATAACTGTTTCCCTTCACTCCTTGTACTTTGAACAAAGCTAAGAAGTGTTGGGAGGCAGACCACCTTTCCTTTTTTTCTTATCACTATCCTGCTGTATCTTTGTAATTCAAATTTTCATGTAGACTTTTCAGCATCTGATTTTGTGTTCTGGATATAAACAGATGTTAGCTTCTTTTTGTTATAGTGACATGAATGTGGTTAGCCAAGTACACCATCTTTGGTATGGTACTAGAAGGAAATGAGAGTCATTTGGCATGAAGTTCTTTATTAAAGCAGTGGTTGCATTTCATATTCCATGAAAAGCGTACAAATGTCCACAGAAAGATGTCTTATTTTTCAGAGGTCTTTTGCTGCTTATTGTAATTTATTCTTCATTTGACCTTCAGGGGTTTTTTTTCTTCCACTTCTTCCACCTTAAGAATTGTGAGACAGAGAGAGGACTGTTATTTTTATTTCTATTAAGCATCTAGTCTAGAGATTCTAGTGAAGATATTATTTTGTTAAAGACTGCAGGGCCCAACTGAGTAATTGTCCCCTAGCACGATGTGTTAGTTGCCTTCCACATGATCACAGAAGGTATGAAGACCTCTTAAAGGACCAAAAAAAAAAAAAAAAAAAAGGGTTCTAGAGAGCAATCCTTTGAAAACTACCTGGAACCTAAATCTTAAGCATTTCCACTTCTTGTGGGATTAACTATAATGTCTCAGGATAACTTTGCTAACTGTCCTTTCCTGGAAAATATCATTTTCAGTTGGGCTTCCTTTTGCAGACTATCTTGCTCTGCTGTGTCCTTCGAAACGGGAATTGCAGCTGTGATAGGAATTGTCAGGCTGCCTAAGGAACCACTTAGCCCCTTTGCTACATTCCTACATGTTTGCAGGCATTACCAAAGCTGACACAGTAAAATTGGGTGCAATAGTTAATAGAAAGTAAGGACGATAAGCAGAGAAATATTTTTCCAAACTTTCCTGAACTACTTTCCTCTTTTGCATTGTAAGTCTCTGAATAATTGAGCAAATATAAGTTCAGCAACAAACATAAATTTAGGGATGTCTTCACCCTGAAATGACTCCTTGAACACTTTTCTTAGCTCACTCTAACCAACCAGCTTAGCTAAGGCAACAAGTTTGCAGCAGCAACATCTACATTACACTATGGGGCAAAGAACCATATAAAAACTTTTGCATCAAGGCAGGATATTTTACATTATTCCTTTTCCATGGTTCTTGTATTGGCCCAGTAATTCCACTTTGCCCAGAGAAGTCTAATTCTTGTTTTTTCTGATTTTGAAGGCTTTTTCACTCTTATAAATATCCCCACAACAAGAAAAGCCTAGAAAACTTATTTTTGTTTTATGACACTCATTGCTATCATGTTGTAGTCAGCAATAAAAGTCTGTATGTCAAAAAATTAATCAGCTTCCAAACGAAGGGCTGGAAGAAAAAAAGGTTCTAGATATGTCTTAGAAAGAATTCTGTTGGAAGTAACAAAAATCTACAGCTTCCTGATATGTTTGGACTTTTTGAAGGTGACATGTAAAAATCCTGTTCCCATTAGTCTCAGACACAATCCAACAAAAGCAACAAAAACAACAAAGCCAAATCATTTGCTTCTCCTTAATTTGGAGTAATGGTGCACAAAATTATCTTAAATGTAAAGTAACTAGCCTGATTACTGTAAATGAGGAGGCTAAATTATGCTTTGCTTTGTTCAAGGCAGTATAGTTACCTAATTTTTCTCACTATGATTAAGTGCCTTTGAAAGGTGCAGTGCCCTAAAATCTCTGCTGTGGTTAAGGACCTCAAAGAGGAGTTTAAAGGGGAGATTAGGGAGGTGAGGATGCAGGTAAGGAAGAGCAGTGCAGCACAAGCGTGAGTCACAGACTCCCAACACAAAAGCCTGATGTCCCCCAACTCGGGATAGAGGGTACACCCCATGAGCTGAACTGTTGTTTTTTCTGCACAACCATGGGGAAGACATGAGACAGTGGGATGGGAAACCCACTCCTGTCCTGGCAGCACGGGTGCATCAGCTCAAGGAGGGAAACACTCACCAAGGGTGTTCAACTAAAATGAAGGTAGCATCAGCCTCCCATAACTGAGTCACCAGGTATTATAGACGTGAGGATGATATGTCGGACCCCCTTGAAGGAACCTCTACTATGGAAGAAAATGATAACCAGTGCTAGAGGGGCCCTGCCTCTAGCCAGGAAGAGGTATGGAAAAACTGGATCTTTTCGACAGTGTGGATCCAATGGCCTGGCACATCAAAGCCACAGAAATACAAAGCTTTGGTTGATACTGGGTCAAAGTGTACCCGAATGCCATCGGGACATGTGGGGGCAGAACCTATCTCCATTGCTGGGGTGACGGGGGGATCACAGCAGTTGACTCTCTTGGAAGCCGAGCTGAGCCTGACTGGGAAGGAGTGGCAGAAACATCTGATCGTGACTGGCCCAGAGGCCCCGTGTATTCTGGGCATAGACTTCCTCAGGCATGGCTACTACAAAGATCCTAAGGGACTCAGACGGGANTGAGGCTCCAGAACATCTACAGTACATCGATAACATCATTGTGTGGGGGAACACTGCAGCTGAAATGTTCAAAAAAGGAGAGAAGATCATCCAGATTCTCCTGGAAGCTGTCTTTGCTATCAAGAAGAGCAAGGTCAAAGGACCTGCCTGAGAGATCCAGTTCCTGGGAGTAAAGTGGCAGGATGGATGGCGTCAGATTCCCACTGAGGTCATCAATAAGATCACCACAATGTCTCCACCAACTAGCAAGAAGGAAACACAAGCTTTCGTAGGCACCGTAGGTTCTTGGAGGATGCACATTCCTGAGTACAGCCAGATTGTGAGCCCTCTCTACCTGGTCACCCGCAAGAAGAACGATTTCCACTGGGGCCCTGAACAGCAGCAAACTTTTGTCCAGATCAAGCAGGATATCGCTCATGCAGTAGCTCTTGGCCCAGTAAGGACAGGACCAGATGTGAAGAACGTGCTCTACTCCGCAGCCGGGAACAAGGGTTTGTCATGGTGGAAAGTGCCTTTGCCAGGTGTCTGGGGAGACTCAGGACCAATGGGATTCTGGAGCTGAAATTACAGAGGGTCCAAAGCAAACACTGCTGTGATAGTACAAACTTATGCTGTAATAATTCGTCATTACCAACTAAAAGCCTACATTATCATTAAAATCATCACTTGCTTAATGCAAGTACAGTTGAATTCTTGACTGTAGGATTTAACATTATGAGTTTTGAGTTATGAACTTAAAGTTTTAGACCGTGTGAGGAAGACGCAACAGAACTCACAGCACAGCACCCCCTGCAGCCATGGAGGAATCATCGCACCTGCCCTGCCTGGCTGGGACCGTGACTGCACGAAAGGGAAGAGTGCTCAACAGCCAAGAGAGGGCTGCAGTTGGGATTCTGTTTTTTGTTTGTTGTTAGTGCTGTGGTTGTTATTTGTTTGTTTGCCTTGTTACACATGTTAGTAAAGACTCTTATTTCTTATCCCACACATCTGCCTAAAAGCCCCTTAATTTCAAAGTTGTAATAATTCAGAGGGAAGGGGGTAATATTTTTCCCCGCCTTCCTTGGCAGATATCTTTCTTTAAAAACAAGACAATTTTTCCTGGAGGTTTGTCCTGCTACACTTTTGAATTTGTCAAATAAGAAGAATCTGCTAGGATTTTTAGCAAGGAATTAGCTGGAAAATGTGTTGACATGGCTGTGTTTTTTAGTGTTTTTCCTTTCTTGCCTACTGCTTTAAGTTGGGAAAGATGTTCCTAAAAGCACATGCAAAGGCTCAAAATTAGGAGTGCAGAAAGCTAAACGCCAGCATCCAGGAGAGCAAGGCAGAGGGCAGAGGGCTAGCACTTTTCAGTACAGCCCTCCTGGGCAGAGGCCTCAGCCTGGTGATTTTCCTGTCTTCTCCAGTAATCTTGAAAGAAAATTGTCAATGATGGTGGGGAATTAGGTGGTAGTTGTTCATTTTAAAGTAATAAAAATGCCATCTGAACATTTTGGATTTCACCAGGTTCTACCAGGGTAGCCTACAAGTCTGAGAGCCAGGACACACAGCTGGCTCTGCATTTCCAAGTCCTCCAACACAACTGCCCTGTTAATTTCCAAGTCCCCAAACCTCACAGGTCCTCTTCATATGAGCAAAGCAGAACCTTGTGTAACAGTCTGATCAATACAGCCTCATCCCTTTACGTAACAGTGAGAATGCAATGATTACAAAACCACTTAATGATCTGCAGCTCCTAATTCCCTGCTTTGTTCCTCATCCTTATTTAATAATCTTTGCTTGCTGAGGTCTCCCCCGCCCCATGACAAATACCACCTCTGTTTACTTACTAAACCTGTGAGTCTGGCCAAGCCCAAACTCCAATATAAGATCCTGGGGAAGTATCAAAATAATACCTACAAGTAGCTCTTTATTTCTTCAATAACTGCATTTGCAACCTTTGAGGATCAGATAAAATACTCAGAAGGAAAAACAAACCAAGGATGGTTGGACTCGATGATCTTTGATGCCTTTTCCAACCTACATGATTCTATCATTCTCTAATTCCATGAAATGAGGGCAGAAGAAATGGAGTGAAATGAATCCTCCTTTAGGTTTCTGAGGGCAGAGAAAGCAGGGCTATATTTGAAATTGGACCCAAAGAGAAAGAAAGAAGCACATGGGATTAGCTATAAATTTCACAGTTATTCTGAGCTGTTTGACCCACACCTCCTCCCTCTGCCTTAAGAGGTTTAAGGACTATCCTGAAAGACAGGCAATTGGGAAAGAAGGTGGCTTAATGACCTAAGCCCCAGGTTTGAAATACCCGGACCATCTATGTTTGCACACTTATAAACCATTTGAACAATTCTCCTGCTCAGATTGAGTTTAGAGATTCTTCAGGAGCAAATTTTGGAAACAAGGCACTGCTTACTGTGTATAGACTCTTCGTAGAGCTCAGAGTGGTCCAAATAAGATCATGAGTTTACTCAACATAGGGTTTTCAGATACAGAAATTGTCCCTTTCCACACGTGTGGCCACAGCATGTGGTGTGGATGGCTGACTACCCCTGTAGGGGATCCCTGCCACTGCCAGAAAATCACTCTCAGGGAAGAGCCAGGCAGCCAAAACACCAAGTTCAGATCATTCTGGCACAACCTTGGATAACCGTGCTGTTTCAGATCAGCTGTGTATTTATAGCTGACAAGTCAATTATTTTTAATCTCTATAGTTGGAAGTCCTAAGAGTTTTTTAAGGATCTGTGAAGATTAGCAATGCTGTTCTGGAAGCCAAAGGGTAATGCTCTCCTACAGCTCCAAGGCTGGGGTATTAATTGCTGTTGTGTAATGTGGCAGTCCCTCACTGCCCAGCCTTGGCCCAGGGGACACACATCTCTGTCCTCACCAAATAATGGTGAGCAGCCTCCAGCAAATGTACGTAGACTGACAGCCTGAAGCAAAACCCTCTCATAAAAGGACAAAATTAAATTCCTTTTTCCTCAGGAGATTCAGTAGCTAATGAAAAACTGAATGGGCTCTGGGCCCTTGGCAGTCACGGATGGTGATGCCCAGAGGACCAATTTCATACCATCAGCAAGCTCTCCTTCCATCTTTGGAGCCTCCTTTTGTCTTAGTTGTGTGAATCAATCTGTTGCAAGTGGCTTAAAAAATCATTCATAAGTGAAAGCAAAAGAAGTTACAAAAGCACAGTATCAAAGGACACAAACACATGCATGACCATAAAGTGTCCTTAAACTTCTAGCTCATTCAGTCAAGCTGTTAAAAGAATAAAAATAGATCTACATTTTTATTAAGCCTACCATGTATAGAAATACAGAAGATTTTGAGACATGTAAAAGAAGATCTGAACCCATTTTTTCGGTATGTCTCCAGCTGCCTCCTCAGAACCACATTAGGAGAGTTCTATCCCTCTATTTTACACCATACCTGGAAGAGTACCCTGTGAACTGACTCCATGTGCCTCTGTTTATTTGGGCAGGGGAGGGTGCAGGACTTCACCATCCCTACAGGTGCCCATGGCAACATGCTGCAGACAAGGAAGGCAGAGCCAGCACCACAGAGACATGGAAAAGAAACCTTCACATACCCAAATTTGCCTTCTATCCCAACCTGATGAATAAGCAGGTTTCACTGGCATACAAATATTTGACAATTACAGTGTTAAACACCAAAAGTAAATAATTTATATCTTTCACCACTGGTAATCACCTCTGCCTATTATGTTGTTGGGCATTATTTAAATTTATATTTTATTATTCTTACAGTAGCCCTTTGCTTGGGAATAAATGACTTCCTAACAGGCAACAGACACATTGCTGTGCATGCTGCAGAGAGGTGTTTTATAGAGCCCAGAGACACATAAGGACCTACCTAGGTACTTGAATTGAGAATGATTATAGAGCAGCAGATGGGCAAATCAGCACAGCAGTACTCTTTTAATAACATCATAACACATTTATTGCATTATTTGTTGTACTCACAGAACCACGAGATGACGATCTTCATAGGTTATTGTTATGATGTTTTTCTCTCTTTAATGAAACACTCTTTAGTGTTTTGAGATGCTACTGTAAAAAGTGCAGTATTTCTCTTTATCTCAGAAAGTTCTGTACATGTGCAACAAGATCACTGTAGCCTTCTGCATCCCATAAATGTTTACTTTTTTATCTGCAATGTATGTTTTTGGTAAGAAAAAGAAAACATTACATTTCTCATCAAAGCTTTTATGAAATGCTTCTGGTTCCAGATCAAGTAGACAAACATGTCTACCTTCTCAGTATTTCAATGGCTGAAAAATAGAAACCAGCTGCTGGCTACCATGTCACCAGTAGTTTCTGCATGACTGCAGAAAGTGGCAAGGGCTTTCCTGACAACTAGAATTTCTCCAGGTGTTTTCCAGAGGTGGGAGTTTTTTGACCCTGGCCTTCAGTCCTTTCCTGTTTGAGACAGGCCATAAAATCCATCAGATCAGAATTACATACCCAAACCCATTAGACTGGTTATTACACTGTCCAAACTTCTGATGTTTTGTCAGAGCAACAACAGTGACACCAAGATGCAGAAAGAAAACAAACAAAATTACATTTTCCAAAATCCCAAGTGAAATGTAAGGGAGAAAGAGGAAAATTAATCTGGTCACGGACATCCAGCAATCCTAAAATTAATCTGTAGTTGCAAAAAGCAGTATGAAATGCAGTAAAAAAGCAGCAATGTGAAATGCATTTAACCACATTCTTAATAGATATATCAAATCAGATGATGAAAATGCAATCAGCAAAATACATTTTGACCTCCAGTAAAATACTTTATGAGATCCTTCTTGAAATAATACTCGCAAAATGGAAATTTAAGCCAGTCTGCCAAAAAGAAGATTAAGCTTGTAGTGCGTGATATGTCATTTTTAGTTAAGCATCTGCTTTTAATACTGGGCCTAATTTTGTTTGAAAATTATATGTAGTTACTGTCAAATTTCATTTAATCTTGAGCAGTGGTTGAATAGTATCTTTGCTGCATTTCCTTGTGATTGCAATTAGAGTAAAATAAGCAATCACCAGAGAACCTGCAGAGGGTCTGTGAAGCAATGGTCAGTCTGCACAACTTATGCACACACCATTTCTGCATAAAGACTGAATCCAGTGTTTGAATACATTGGATTTATGTCTAAGGTGCCACTCTGCTATTCAGCCTTGCACAGAAATCTAAACAAGCACTACAAGGGGCTCCCAGGAGCTTTGACCCAGATCAGCATCATGATGGCACAATTGTGAGGAACCTAAAAGGAGAATAAAGAAAGGAAAAAAAAGAAAAAAAAAAAAAAAAAAATGGACCCCTATTTAGAAAAATATATCCAGTCTTTGAGAACCCACATTCACTTCCACAATCCACTGCGATTGATTTCAGGTTTTAGGCATTTTGGTTTGTTTTCAGTGGAAGATTGGTCAGCAGAGCTCTCAATTTCAGTATATTTTAGTCCTTATAAATTCTTGTTTGTCGTCATTCTCTGCTCACGTTTGGTTCCTTGTCACAAAAATATACTGATAGTGCCTGGAAGGTCTTCAGAAGACATGTAAGGTGTGGCATTTACGGACACAGTTCAGTGATGGACTTGGCAGTTCTGGGTTAACTGTTGGACCTGATGACCTTAAGGGTCTTTTCCAACCAAAATGATTTTAGGATTCTGATTTTGGCAATGAGTCACACCGCATCCTTACAGGTCTTCTTTTCCTGTAGTACAATATTGAGGACTGACTAATGCCTGCTGATTGTAAACCTCAACTGGGCAAGAGGTCTGTTGACATATGACAATAAAACTAAGTAACATGCTAAACCTACTTGATACTCATACAACCTTCTCTTTTCAGTCAAAGGCCATGTGAAACTGAGAAGTCTTTCCAAGGTTTTCTGAGCAATTGGATTCTGACCAATTGGATTCTGATCACAAGACTGAATTTACCAGCTGTTAATTCTTTTTGTATGCACATGAGAAACAGTTGGAGCAAGTATGCTCCAAATTCAGCAACTGTTTCTTCCATCCCAACCACATTTTCACAGAAACAGAAGAACATGACTATGGAGGCCTGTCCTTGACAGGCTTCTATCAGTAGCTTGATATATCCCAAGCTTTATATCCCATGCAAAATGTTCATCAGAGAGACTAATTTTTTATTTGGATAAACCACAGTACTTAGGGTTCATGCCAGAGTATTGGTTACAATTTTAAAACACTTATTACATGATCTCTCGGATGAATAACACCTGGAACAGCTCTGTGGCACTGGCAATCATACATAGTTTTGCAGTATAGATGTAAACAACTCCACTGTAGATATCTCATTAGTACCAAACCAGATATCCCAAACTCCTCTTTTCACGTGGCAGTCTGCCAGAAAATTGTTTATTTTCCTTTTAAAAACTGTCAATAACAATTGCTCAGAACAGATTTGCCCCTCACCTCCACGACCCCCAGACTTCAGGGCAGAACAAAACTGTCCCTCCTAACACCTCTTCCTATAGCTTTTCCAGTTGAGCACACTCTTATCCTTTTTCTAATATCACAGACGATTTCTATGTTAAGGTGCTTCATAAATCAATGTGTATCGTAGGGACTTTGATGACTTGTTTCTGTGCAAGTGCCAGAAAGAACAGAAAACCAATGTTGTTAAATAGGTGTGGTTTTTTTCTCTCCCTCTCTCTCTCTCTTAGGATGGATTTATAGACTTCTTGGAGTTCATAGCTGCAATAAATTTGGTTATACGAGGGAAAATTGACCAGAAATTGAAATGGTATTTCAAGCTATACGATGCTGATGGAAATGGATGCATTGACAAGAAAGAACTATTAAGCATATTCAGGGTAAGCAAGTTATGACCAATAGCAAGAGCATTTGATATAGTGCATTGCCCCTGAAACTGTGGTTCATCATGTGCTGTAAATGGGTTGTCAGTACTTTATCTAATGTTTTATGGTTGTAAAACCAAAATTAACAGTGGCTAGTAGTGACACTCCTGACATTACTTTCTTCCTTATTGAACACATCTAAGTAGTATTTTACTTTAAACCATAGTTCTACAGATAAAATACTTTACTGAAAATGAAATACTGTAGAAACAGTAGAGACATTACTGTGATAAACTATACTATAAGGCAGGGTAGAACAGTAGCAGCATAATGAACAAAACAGATGGTTACAAGTGTATGTGCCAGTCTATTGTGGAAAACTGGCTTCTCAAACTGATCTTGCATCAAGAAAAATGCAGATATCATAAAATATTACAATATTTTAATTTTTTGTAAGGCTTTTAAATTTGTTTACTACAAATGCCATTACCCCCATTCTAAAAGTAAATCATGGAAATATAGTTTTACTATTAAATCATGGAGTGATATTTGGATAAAAACACTTCTAAAATTTTGCAGAAAATGCATCCACTTCAAACCCATAAAACCAAAGCAGTGCAATTCTTTCTTTAAAATTATCTTCATAATTCTCATCTCACTCTAATGAAATAACGTTGTGCTCTTCATTAGCTGCTTTCATCCAAAAGGTATATTATAGCTCCTTACAAATATATATGACTCAATACTGCACCCTAAACGTACAGGATCAAAGTTTTGGTGCAGGGAGCATCAAACCTAAAGAGAGTTTTAATGTCATAACAAAGAAGGAATGTACTTTTACTGGAGTCTGCATTACTGCTGGTGCCAAGCCAGTCACTGTCAGAGACTTTAAATAGCTGCTGCCAAAACTGAAAGGAACTGCAACCAGATGGAGCTACTGAGGCATTTGGAGGGGGCATTTTTACGATTTTATTTGGTCAAGAATTCCGTATCAGTGCTGAATAGGTTTAACCTATTGTTTTAAAATATGAGGTCTAATATAATATTAGGAAAGAGACACCAAAAGAAACAAGTGGCACATACAGTGACTTATCCTACACAACACAGTTCACCTCAAGACAACTCAAGTGCATAGAAACAAATTCTGTAGTGTGCCCATTATATAATGTATATGCATGTTTATATATGCACATATTTTCCCCATCAATGGGACACAATTTTGCAAAAAGATACATTTATACCTTTACTCCAAATATTAAGTCCTTTTGCCACAAAAAACCCACCAAAAAACAAACAGACAAACAAAAAAAACCCAAAACAAAACAAAAGTAGAGGGGATTCTTCTGGTTTTCTTAACTTTTCCGGAGGATAAATAAACCTGATAACTTCCAGGAATGCTGACTTTATTTGTAGTTACTAAATTAAACATTTCTTAATAGAAAAATTACTTATGCTTTCTCTGCATGTGCTTTCAGCTGGGAAAAACAATACTGCATTTAAATCACACAGACCAAAGGGCACTCTCTGAGGGCAGAGAACTCTCTAGGGCCAGATAAAAATGCTGATGTGGAATCTAAAGTGTATTACAGAGCAGAGGTGCTACACGATTCTTCAGAGATATGCAAATTAGTCTGTAATCTCCAGGCCATGTTATGTTAATTAAATTTCCAGTCCTCATTACTGAAATTTTACTTGAAATAGCTATTTGTTTAGTGGTTTTTGAAAGGGTTTGTGAACTAAAGAGTTGCACTTCAAGTACTGCTTCTGCCAGTGTATTGTTTTCACAACATGATGGGAAAAATATTCTGAAAGAACCTCCTATGTTTCTGCCCTCAGGCTATCCAGGCTATTAATGGCTACACCAACATGAGTGCTGAAGAGTTCACAAACATGATATTTCAGAAGATAGACGTGAACAATGATGGTAAGAATGCAGGTTTTGTTGGCATTGGCAGGGACTCCTCTGCAAGAAGGGATCTGAACATGCAACCAAAGGATAACTGGTTTAGATAACTGAAAGCCTGAATCTGTTCTTCTTTGCCCTTATTTTACTTCAGCTTTACAGTGAAGTGTAAGTCAACTGACAAAGAAATTACATGCAGTAAGGGCTGAATCAGAGGTCCTGCATGGTTCATCCAAAGTGCCAGTTCTCAGGTTGCACAGCAAAATGGAAGTGTGATTGGCAGTGGGGGAATAATATATTTGTGTTGGTATGATCTATTTTAAATCCTTGAAAAAACCAAATAGGATGCATGCTCTAGCATGCATGTGCATGCTCTATCTATCTAAAGACTGCTGAGCATACTGGATGATCCTTGAAAGCTGACTGTCAACACATGTTAAGATGCACGCTCCTGTTTTTTCCTCAAGATACTAGATTAAGCCAATTGGTCTTGCATTTGGAAACTATAATTTCATTTCGCTGCTTCAGAGTTGTTTGTAATGGAAAATTTGTTACAGATTAATGTCTCCCCTCATACTTCTAATCATGAAGATGCTCCTTCCACTGGCAACTAATGTTCTACAGCAATTGCTGCGATCATTGATAAATTAGGAACATTAGGAAAGCAAAAAACAGCAAAGCCAGGTCACAGACAGGAGTTTTGGACAGTCTGCCAGAGGGAGGGGCATTTTTATGGTCTTATTTAGTGTATTGAAGTTACACTTTTAAAAAGTTGTTTGCAATATATAATCAAGAGTATAAACAGTGGTGTTGTGATGCATGTGGAGGATGCATTAGTGTTTGGGGTTTTGTTTTACCCACTTCCTTGGCCCACTCTTTGGATGAAGACAAATTATGAAAGGACTCCAAATAACCCAGTCAAAATCTAACCCAAAATCTATGATTATTTGCTGCTTAGACCATACGTTTACTGGCAAATAATAACTGTATCTGAGCTAGATCATCACTTGTGCCATACATTTTAGCAAGGAAAATCCAGAACATGACATATTCAGGATTATCTTCATAGTGGTTCCATTTCAAACTGTTTTCCACAGTTTCTTAGTTTTTAAATTGCTGGAAAGCAACAGGACTAGTTTGACCTGAGGAATGGGCCAAGTTTTACTAAGTTTAGCTTCAACTATGCTATCTCCCTGTAGCTTATTAAAGAAAAGTGCAAACAGACAAATAAATTGCAAAGTCCTTCCTTACATTAATATACAATGAATAATCCCATGGGTTGTAAAGAACAATTCTTAAAACAAATCTCCTCTTGGAGAGGAAATTTTGCAATTTGTTTTCATCATCTCACAGAAATCTGAGGCCCATCACAGCAGCAGTGAGTCTGGGCCTGCCGGTGTAACCTCATCTGGCAAGTGCAGTGTGGTTTATATTCCTGCTATTGGTACCTCAAAATGTACAGCTAGGGATCAAGAGGAGAGGATCCAACACCAGTCGATCCGAATAAGCAGGAAAATGGTGCAGCATTTCCACATGATGAGTTCAAGAAGCCCATCCACCCAAAGACCTGAGTCAAAGGCAATACAGGACGGAGGCAAGGAGAGGGGAACTAAGAGGAGTGCCTGGGATAGGAGGAGAGTTCAGAGGAAGTGAGTGGATGAGTGATGAAGGATGATGCGTGCAAGTGTACAGAGATGGTTTGTTCTGATTCTGCTTGTGGAAAGGTTATACAGGCTGTTATTGAAAAAAAGAAGTACAAACTTTTCCAGGGCTCTGCATGCCAGTTCCTGGAGAGGTTCTTAGTACTTTCATTGAAGCCTAAGAACCAGGATTTCTTCCTCTTTATATGAGCCTGTCACCAGTATAGCAAGGATGTAAATGACTAAACTGAAAGCAAATTTTACTGACTATGGCTAGAAAGTGGTTTTCACATTTTTCAAATGTTGATCATTTCCCTTTTTCAGATGAAGTTTCCAAGGCTGCCATGAACAAAAACCAAGACACAAAAAAACCCCTACAGGGAGTACTTAAACCTGAAAACAGCCCAAAGCCAGCACACTAAGCATTCACCAGACATACACACGACTTGAATTGCTGCTCCCCTGCACCCTGGGGCCTTAACTCATCTGGCTATTTTCCTCTTTGCCTGGCCCTTCTAATTTCTTATTTTGCTGAGAAAACACTCATTGTTGTGAATTTAATAAGAAACTTTAAACCATTCTCAGAGGAAACAATCTGGCTCTTCTTATTCAAACAAGATTTATTTCTCTCTCAAGGTAAAACAGTATCACTGGAATAACCTCTAGACAGAGAACTGTGTGCATTTCTGTATACTATGCAAACAGACACATGCCTAGAACTGGTCTTTGCTAACAGGGAAAAGAGCAGGAAAAGAGGAAGAACATTAAACAATATTCCTACTCTGCAATAAAAGAGATTTTATTGTTGTCTTGAAACTTCCAAGTTATTAACTAATTTTGACATGAGCCAAAAAAAATCACACTCTAAATGGCCCATTTCAGTTCCTTGGAAGAATTTATCTGTCAAACCACTTAGCTGTTTTTTATTTTTTTCCTGCATTTGATCATGGCTCTAAATAATCCTAGTAGTCAACACAGGGACTATGCCCACTAATCCTTAGCAAATCACACCCTAATCTCTTTTAAAACCAGCTCTAAGATAAATTCCAGTTAGCTCAGTGAGAAGTGGCCAGTACATCTAAATTCAGCCCTGATAGCCCTTCATTAGAGCCCCTTTACACATATTTATGAGCACTTATAATTGTCTCAGACTTCAGTGAAAGCTGTGTTTGACATGTTTGAGCAGTAAAAGGAGTCTGATTTCTAGGATCTGACTGAGGCAAAGTGAGGAAACATTAGCAAATACTCTACCTGCATTTGCCTCTCAGCAGCTTTCATATGAAATTCAACCTGACATGAATGGTCTTTTGTTCGCT
The DNA here is from genome assembly GCA_013400435.1 of Pycnonotus jocosus. Classification (NCBI taxonomy): domain Eukaryota; kingdom Metazoa; phylum Chordata; class Aves; order Passeriformes; family Pycnonotidae; genus Pycnonotus; species Pycnonotus jocosus. The sequence continues at coordinate 22,094 of VWYP01028329.1, read as the reverse complement.
AGAGAGATGGCTGGGTTTCTCAGTTTCTAAAGAGTATCTGACTTTCTTTTAGGGGAACTGACTTTAGAAGAGTTTATCAATGGTGTGGAAAAAGATGAGGACCTAATGGAATTGATTACGAAAAGTTTTGACCTTTCCAACGTACTCAAAGTGATACAGAACGGCAGGAGAAACAGTGTCTGAAGGATCCAGCCATGGAAGTGGTCTCTGTGTCATCATTTCAAGGAAGATAATATTTGATATTTTCAGAGAGCTTGATGTTGCGGGCATCACTGCCCGGGCAATACTGAGCAGCCTTCTCCAGGAGTAACAATTTTCACTCTTCATATATCTCCTTTTATTTTCTTTATTCTTTACCTTGCTAATGACTGTGGCAGCCACAGACAAAAAAAACCCAAAACCAACAACTTTTGCCTGCATATAATAGAAAAGGTATTTGATGCAGTAAAAGTAACTTACTGTTCTCTACGAACATGTTGTGGTCGAACCCTGGCTAGCTGCTCACTCACCCCACTCTAGCGGAATGAGGGAGAGAATTGGAAGAGCAAAAGTGAGATAACTTGTGGGCTGAGATAAAGACAGTTTAATATGGAAAGAAAATGAGCAAAAGCAAAGCAAGGATTTCATTCATCATTTCCTACAGGCAGGCAGATGTTCAGCCATCTCCATGGAAAGCATGGACCCATCAAACATAAGCGTGACTTGAGAAGACAAATGCCATCACTTTGAACATCCCCTCCCTTCCTTCTTCTCACCCAGCTTTATGTGCAGAGCATGACTCCACATGGTTTGGGATATCCCTGCAGTCACTTGGGATCAGCTGTCCTGGCTCTGTCCCTTCACTCCTTGGGACACTCGGTGGTGGGGTGGGGCAAGAGGCAGAAAAGGACTTGTCACTGTGCAAGAGCTTCTCAGCAGTAATGACAACATCTTTGTGTTACCAACATTATTTTGGTCACAAATCCAAAACACAGTCTCATACCAGCTACTATGAACAAAACTACCACTATCCAAACTGAGAATAGCATGTTTTCTTCTGTTCAGACTAATCAATAAAATAATAAAAATAATGCAAACTGCAACTTTTCCTAGAAGACACAAAGCTAATAATATTTTTCTTTTAATAATGTGTTATTTAACCTACTGTCTAAAAGGTGGGCACAAACTTTTAGGTAGGAATGTGTTCTATCCAGACAAATTAAAAAAAAAAGTCTGCTTCTTTATTAAGCTAATATTTGCTCTAATCAGTACCCAAAACTGGATTAAGTTCTCTGGGAAACACTTCAGTTAGCTTAATATTCCCAAGATGTTTATCCTCCTTAACACGCTCTCTACTACTCCTGATTTTATTACATTTGTTAATTAAAATAATGTGATATTTTATTTTTTTTCCAGGGCTCAGCCACTATTCTTTCAAATTAATCTTTTAAAAAGTGTTGGAATTAAATTTTGTTGTCTTTGTAAAGCAAAATTAGAAGTCCAAGCATAGCAAAACCCAAATCATTTTGTAAGCACTCCCAGAGATTTGTGTACTTCAACTTGTATGTCCTCCTTTGCAAAAAAAATGGTTTTACTGGGCTCTTTGCCATGGCTACACAAGGCAAAAGGTAAGAGGTATAGGGTAACTTGTACTTCTGCAAAACAGACAGCCTTTTCCTGACTAATTTAGGGATCTTTGCCCTGCCCAAACACCTGGGTTAAAGCTTTTAACAACAGAGTCTTTCTGAGATTTCTACCTCCTGTCAAACTGGCTTGCAATTGTCTCTGCAGGTGGTAGCCAGGACTCCAGGGAAGGCATTTGCAGATGGCATGATCACATATTCTTCATTTTTTCAGGATAGCAGGCTCAAAGCACAACTTTACTTTGTAAATAACAAGGCGAATTCTACAAGCTGAAATGGAATGGCATGAAATGTGTGCAAAGGGAAAACTATAGTTCCTCCTGGTTCTATCAGGATTGATTTTCTCTCAAGTCTGTAACAGGTTTTATCAAATTGCTATATTATGTCATAAGACTAAGTTCTCCATGCCTGACAATACCCTGCAGGCATCACACTAATACTAATTACTGTTAGAAACATCAGAATTAAGCAAAATAATTTGTGCCAGGATTGGTGCAGGTTGAAGAAAGCAGTTATTAAGACTTCAATATGAGTTTTTCTTCCAAATTCACTTCAAATCCATGTCCATTTGCACATGAAATGTACTCCATCATCTACAATTATTATCCGAGGTTCTTGTTGATCAATGGAATATAGAAAGAATATGCAACATGCATCACTTGACATTATAAGCAGTTCTGACATTATAGTTCTGACATTTGAATCTTTTATATCCTTAATAAAAAAGTCTAAAAAAAATAAAATTATGTATGAGATTGCTGGTGGTTTGAATTTTAAGTTCTTGTATTTACTCATCTTTGACACATAAATATGTCACTGGCAGTTTCCTCACACCCAGACTTCAGAAATTCACTGTTCTCAGTCTGATGCTTTTACATTTAAAGCCTGTGAGGGTGGTGTCCTTCAGAACTGGATCTACAATATTTAAAATAAAATGGTCCAATTGAAGCAGCTTGAGTGTATGGAAACAGCTATATTTGGGATTTTTGGTTTTAAACTAATGAAGTGATAGACTTGGAAAAATAATTACTATCTATATACACTGACTATCTTTTAATAAGTGGATTTTAAAAAGAGTATTTCCATTTAAATTTGCCTAATTTTTCTGCATAACTGTGATTATATGAAGTGAATTACCAATTCTGTGAGAATTGGGAGAGTTCTGTGTTGCATTATAAAACAGTGTATGTAAGGAAAATCTTGGCCATATTTTGTTAGACTGAGTTAGGAAGGTGTAGCTGAAATGCTCATTTCCTACACTAATTTAAAATCATTTAGCAGAAACCTGTGTAATTAAGATGCACGTATCTCTGTATTCTAATGTAAACATTGTGGCACATCAATTCAAAAATTATTTATCTATAGTAACTAGACATTTGTGACTATACATAAGAGTCAACCTAAATTTTTTTGGTAAGCTGATTAACACACATTTCCTTTGACTACTTAAACACAATTTGATAAACAGCTGCTTGAGATAAATGCATTGCAGCCATAACTTCTATCTAAACTTGTCCGCTGCTCACCAACTGTATCAGTAAAATCGGGTGACACAAGGAAAACTGTCAAGTGTGACCCCTCCTCTCAAAATCTTGTTCTGAAACAACATGTGCACCATTCTGAGGGCAATTTGTAGTCACAAAGGTACACAGTAAGTTGACCTGGCCATCAGAATGCCTATTGCTAGCTGAATGGACAGCAGAAAAGGAAAACAAAAGCACAGTGTTGGTGCATGTTATGGACACACCTTAGCAAACACTTCAGCAGTTCAGGGCACTGCTGACCTGATGATCCTGAGGGCTGCTTGAGCCCACAGGGTGCTTTTACTCAGAAGCCCTACTCGAGAGATAAAATGTTCTTCCCCCAGAGGGTGGCTGGGCACCGGAACAGGCTCCCCAGGGCAGTGGTCACAGCAACAGCCTGACAGAGCTCAAGAAGCCTTTGGACAATGCTCTCAGGCACAGGGTGATGGTGCTGTGCAGGACCAGGAGTTGGGCTTCAGCTACATGGATCATCGTTGGACTACATGCATTGACCTGAAATGTGACATCTTCTGCTCAGGCCTGCACTGATTTTTGCCTTCCAGCTGCCATGTGACAGAAGAGTCAGCCATCAAAGGTAACTGGGTCATTCTAAAGGCCTTGCTGTATCACTACTTAATCTTTATTTCCACCTCCTCTGCAGTAGAACCATAGAAGTGTTTGGACTGAAAGAGACATTAAAGATCACCTAGTTCTAAATCCCCTGGCATGGGCAGGGAACCTTCCATGAGACCAGTTTACTCACAGCCTCATCCAGCCTGGTCCAAGGATGGGGAGTCTACAACCTGTAAGAAAATTCAAGACACTTTGATAGGCAGTTTTTACCTTGCTTCAGAACAACACTGTACTGAAACAATAACTTCTAAGTTGCTAAAGTTTACTGCCTCAGTGCCTTCCTTCCAAAACTGCCCGACAGGCCCTGGCAAGAGGGCAGCCTTGAAGGTTCCGTCTATATCTCGCCGCTATATCAGAATTCTGTGGGTCCTTTTCACTGAGAGACTTCCTCAAACGGCTCAAGTGAGAGTAGAAAGAAGGTCCTTGCACCCGGGGTGTGAGTTCTATTGTCCCATGGTGAAATACAACCAGGCAGGAGTCCTGACCTGGTGGATCTTCCGGAATGCAGGGCAATTTCCAGGCCTCTGCACCGCGGTTTCATTTGGGGGAGGTCTTTACAACAGATAAAAAAAGAACCCAATAAGGAAGATACAAGGGATGGTACAGAACAAAATAGACAGCAATTATTACCACTGGGAAAAGGAGGGTGTGGGGACATTTGGAAACCAACCAATAGTTTCACCAAATTCTTAGAAGTTTCTCGAAGAAGGGGGGAGATTTTAGGGGAATGACAAGGCTTCAGGGGGTGTGGAATTTTAACTGACACACAAACTTCAGGGAGACACCAAAAGGGAAATTTTGGATAGGGGTTACAGAATATACCATTATACAAAACTTAACAATAATTACTAAACATAAAAACGCTAAAACCACACCACCACACTAAAGCATCTGGCTTGAGTTTGAAATTAAGACGTGAATTTTTTGTCTCATTTCAAGCTGCACTGTTTACAGAACATGTCTTGTGCAGAATACTGGAGACGCTGGGAGGGAGGACTGGATGGAGTCACAGAACACCCAAAAACCTTATAGGAAAAGAAGCAGAGGAAGAAACCTTAAAAGGGAAAGGATCAGGGCTCATCAAAGGAACAGCACGGTGTGACAATCCCTGTCCCTAAGGGACACATTCTAAAGATAAGTCTAAATGTCAAAGTATGGAAAAGAGGAAAAGGAAGAAGAGACTGAGGCTATGGAGGGATATGTTCATGTTCTGTACCTCAGACAACACCTGTCAACAAGTGCACAACAAAAACAGAAAGTATATGGTACTTAATCTGAAGGTCTGTCTGGAATTTGGCTTTCCTTGCTGCCCTAACAGAACTGAAAAAAGAGGTCAGACACATTCACCTGCCATCTCTACATCATCTCCTGCACAAAGGTACTAACTAAAACTGAAATTTTCTAGCATTCAGAAGAAAGCAGATTAGCACTGTTACAAATAAAGAATCTGAAGTAGTGATAATCTGCCCCCAGCAGTTTCTTCTGCACTGGTGCTGCACTTGATTTCTCCAATACCAAGGGAACTAAACAGTCAAGCTGTCTTCCGTTTATCCACTGAGAATGCTCAACAGCTCAATAAAACAAAGGTACTTTTCACTGTTCCTCTCTAGATTATTTTCATTAGCTGTGCCACTTAGTAAGGTAGCAACCGATGTGCTGGCATGGAGAATTTTCCATGGAGAATTTTCCAGGAAAACTGCTATTTATTTAGGAAACACAGGAAATCTTCCTCACAAGTGCCCTCTGAATGGTAACTGGCAGCTGAATGTGAGCAGCTGACATAAAGAGAAAATGGTTAGTATTTTATTCTCCTATCCCATGAGCCATCCAGTCACTTGCATATACATAGCAATTACAGATGTTTTAAATTTCACCTTTCCTGGAAAACTCAAAGTACACTCAGAATGATCAATATGAACTTGTAGTCCATTTGCGGTCCCATATAAGTCAATGACCCTACTGATTGCAAACCAGAACAGAATCTTTTCACTTACACCTAAAGAACATATCAAATTCTTGATTTATTCACACTCTTAACCTTTTGTGTAGCACTCATTAACCTTTTATGTAACACTTCTATTAACCTTTTTCATATTTCTGTGGGCTACTGCTGAAAGATGCAGGGAAGGAATGAAAGAAGTATTTTGAAAATATTTTTTAAAAACAGGTGATATGTTAGAATCATGATAATTTTCCTTTCAAAAACCAATGAAATATTCATGGAAAGGGTTGACACAGTTTTGAGGGTATCAAAAGAGACTAAACTCCCATCAGGCTTCAGGGACAACTTGTCATTTTTAACATCCATTCACATGCCTCTTCCATCTTTGTTCCCAAAGGAATAAAAATTATGTGGGTTTTTCTCTTTTTTCTTTTTTTTTTTCTTTTTTTTTTTCTTTTCACTTGCAGCATACCTCTGGCACTTAGCTTTAATGGTTCTGGACAATATTGGAAGAATTTGCTCTTTTTATTTAAATTACAAATATTTGACAAACTGCTTCTATCCTAGAGAATTTCAATTCCCCATAGATTTAAAATATAGCTCACTTTTAAAAAGCTCCTAACAGAAGAAAAAGTTGAATCTTTGCAATTAAACATGTTTTTATTGTTCTTATTATACTAAAGGTGTTCATATCAAAAGAGAATCTTTTTTCCCTTGTCCTCATTTATTTTCTAATTAGGTCAGTCTTCCCTTTCATATCCTGTTCACCAGCTCAGCCTCTAATGGCCATGGCAATCGGCTTCCAGGAAATATAATAATTTAGTCTTTTTTTTTTTAATCATTAAAAAATACACCAAAAAAAAATCCCAGCTTTTTCAGGATCAGTCTAATTTTTTTTTCATTATCTAAGATGCTGAGATTCCCAAGTACCCAAGTTAGGAACTGCTTTTTCTTAGCTCATCAGTGGAAAGAGGAAGTTTTTTGTACTGGTAGGTCAGTACATGAGACGCACCATCTTGAGAAGCTTAATTATATAAAAAACCAAGCAAAATAAATGCATAGTCTTGCTCCCCAAAAAGGGAAGCTCCCAGAAACATGTTCTGTCTCCCAGGGTTAGTAAATACCTCTGCAGAACACAATTATAAATCTTAATTTGTTGGTTTCTGGTGGTTTTGATAGTTGTAGAAAGCACATTTGTGTCCACTCAGATTCAGGATGTGTTCTGTGTCACCTCCACAACCTCCTCTCTAGAAAAGTGCCAGATGTTGCCAGATCTTTGGAGAGAAGCCAAATGTGCACAACAGGCAAGAAGCAATTGCTAGGATTAAAGGGAAGTGCTAATCAATGGCCTTAAAACAGACAAAAGGAGGATGGATGTGTAAGAAATTACTATGCTGCAGGTATAAAAGTTAGGGGTAACAGTCCAACAAAACACAGAATCACACAATCACGAATGGCTTGGATTAGAAGGGACCTCAAAGACCACCTACTTAGAGCCCCTCTGTCATGGGCAGGCAGACAGACCACCTCCTGCCAGACCAGGCTGCTCAGAGCTCCACCCAGCCTGGCCTTCAACACTTCCAGGGATGGGTGTTCACGGCTTCTCTGGACAACATGTTCACACTCTCACTACCCTCACAGAAAAAAAAAAAAAAAAATTCTTCCTAACAGTCAATCTAAACCTGCCCTCTTTCAGTTCGAAGCTACTCCCCCTTGCCCTGTCACTACCTGCCCTTGTGGAAAGTCTCTCTCCATCTTTCTTGTAGCCACCCTTCAGGCAGTGGAAGGCTGCAATTAAGTCATCTCAAAGCCTTCTCTTCTCTAGGCTGAACAATTCTCCCAGCCTTTCCCCTAGAAGATGGGATCCATCCCTTTGATTATCTTGGTGACTCTCCTCTGGACTCACTGATTGTTTGTGTCATTTTTCCTGTTCTCACAGGTTTGGTCTGCTTGTTGCTGAGGTTGGGTTTCTCCCCCTCCAAATCCTTTCTGCTTTCTTCTACTTGTCTAAAGTACAACTGCAAGATAAAGGGAGACGGAAACAGACCCCAAGAACAAGCAGGAGGGGACAGATAAAAATGGCTTTGTGGCATCTGGGGAGTAGCTTTGTGACAGAGAAAACTTTTTAGTTACATATGTGCTACTCGTGCTGCTTGGTTTGATTTCTTTCCTTTCTGCTTTGCATTAACATTCAAGGCACACTGAGAAGAATCATCTTCCTTTTTACTGAAGAGATATAATCAAGCATCCTTTCCTATATATCTAAAACAGAGAAATCTGGAAATGAGAGCCACAGTGCAAGGAGGCCCTGTGACACTATTCCCATGACAAGGCTCTACTAATCACTGAGAAGCATTTCACATGTTGTGGTAATTTGCAGTAAAAACTGCCACAGATGATGTTAGTTAACTTCTGTGGAGTTTGTGAGATTAGTATTTGGCTACAAGTCTATCTCCACATTTCTGTGATATTGAAAAGAGCACAGAGATGGAGCAGCCCAAATAAGCAAAACTTTTCTTAAAGGAGATTTTGTAGAGACTCAGTATCACTACAACCTCCATAGTGAGATACAGTGACACAGTGAGCAGTATACAGTGAGCTGTATAAATCCAGCTCTAATTTCCCCTCTATAAATAATCCTACTATTTATCTGAAAATTATTCCTGATCGGCTGCTGTCTCTCCACACGCTGCTAATCCATGTAATCCTTTAAAACACATAAGCAAAAGGTACAACCCCTCCACTAGCAGCTCCTTTGTTTCCTCCCAGCACCCATCTCCTTGCTGAGATGATCTTACGCCACGCTTCACAGTATAGGTCTGTGCTGACCTTACTAGACATCCTCTAATCACAGAGGAATGTCTAAGCAAGTAAATGTTAAGCTCATGCATCATAAGAGCAAGGCAGAAAAAGCAATACTTTAATTTTCTTACTGAATTATTTGATTTAATTGTGCCACAAAGCAAACTGAATCTTTACCTGAGCATATTGGGTTAAGTTCCAGGGCACACAACATTCATCTTTGTCAAACTCACAGGTCCCAGTTACGCAATAGGCACTAGGGGTGCTGGATGATGTGAAGCACCACGGTGTAACAGGGTAGCCTGAGAACATGTCCTGGGGCATTTCCAAGCACAGGTTCCATAAGGAAGCACTCTACTGGCTTGTGTAGAAGGTGTACAGCTGGAGCTAGGGTACTGTGCTATGAATCCATGAGTGTGAGATGCAGGACTGGATAAGTGAATGTAGGCAAGGTGCCTCAGGACACCACAGCTCTGCAGAGCCCTGTGCTCTGAACTTGCTACTTTGACTGTTTCCTTCCCAGATAAATCATAAGAAGAATTAGTTTATATCTTCTTGGTTTTGTGTTGCTTATTTTTTTTTCTCAAGTAGGAAGATGTTGTTCCTTCTTCTTGCCTTGAGAAAAGAGCCTCCACGCATCCACACTGTGTGCCTTCTGTTGATGATTCAAGATTTCCAAGGCTTTCCCTGTTCCTCTTGACCTTCCTCCTAATTGTATCTACCTGCACCCAAGCTACCCCTACCAATGCATCACACATTTTTATTTTCTACCCAGCACTTGCTGCCAGGTCTTTTATCTCTTTTTTTTCCCCCGCACCCCAATTTTTCAGCCACCTTCACATAGTATTCTTAATTTTACAGTATTCTTCATGTATGAAATTTCCTTCCACTTCCTTGAAGAGATCTCACAGAAGGCAACTGAAGGATGGGGGCAGAAAGAGGAAGGACATAAATTCAGAACTCCAGGTAGCAACTGTCCCTTGCATCTCAGAAGTAACAGGCCAGACTTAGAAAATTGAAGCCTATGAGCTCAGACAGGTTTAACTTCTCATTTTGCACTTCACAGCCATCAGGAGTCAGAGTACCAAGACAATTAGGACACGTCTGTAAAGCTATGCCACCCACCAACCCTATAGCCATGAATTCCTACAAGCTTTGCAAGGGGAAGGATTCACAGCACACCTTTTTTTGCGTAGGATATAAGTCAATTTTACAACACACAGGTGTACATACCACATAACTCTGACTTAGCCAGGTACCTGCTACACAAAAACACCTGGGAACACAGCAGCATGTTTGAGGACTTCCTGGTGTGTAGAGAAAGAGTCCATGCCCTGTGTAACCCTACCATCCTTGCTAATGCTGCAGACTCAGTTATTTGGAAGCCACTGAGACACCGCTGCCCTGGCTATATTTACATCCCCCTTTGCAGGACAGACACAGCAACACCTGACTTCCATAAAAATTGACACAGATGTAAGAAGCAAAGAATTGAAAGGGGAAGGGAAATAGTAGCGCAGACATAGCTCTGTTTTGGTTTTGCTCTCCACAGCAATGAGCTTAGCTTAGAAAAGTGTAAGTCTTCACAACCACAGCCCAGAAAAACAATTTCCTGTTTTCTCCTGGCAAACACTTCTGCTCTTTAACCCCACAGAGCCTCAGACACTGCCACAGCATTTGTGCCATTCTGAACATGGCCTTTCACTCCCTGCATACCATAGTTCTCTCACCCAACTGTAAATGTTTAGGAGCAGTTTTCTAATTAAGACATAGACACATCCTTGTAATGAAGCCAAGCTTTTCTAGCTGAAGAATCATTGGAAATTCATCTGATTTCAGGGACCAGGCAGATGTTGTTCAATCATGAAGACCAAATATTTATTCTGACTACTTCAAAAGTACCTTGTGGGCTAACACTGGCTTGCCCAGCTCTTTGTTAAACAATTGCAAATGAGAAACATTTGCAATGAAATCACAGAAATCACAGCTTGTTTGTGCGTAATTTGTACACTTGGTGCAGAAAGCACCATGTAGCTCAGCTAAATCATTTGCAACAAATAATTCCCCCATTCAATATAGATGCTGAGCATTGGAACCTTATACAACATTATGGAAATATATCTTCCATCCTCAGAAGATGAGAGAATTTTAATTCCTGGCACTGAAGGCAGGCTTGAATGAGAATATGATTAAACTTTTATAACTGCTCAATGTTTTCTTGGCTCAATCAATATTCTTTTCAATAAGCCCTTGGCCTGTTTCAGAAACACAGCCAATATTTGTTGTTCAGTAAATGGGGTTTTATTCTTCATTTCCCACTGATCTGATCACCAGAATGACATTGATCACAATGAGTGCTGTGTTCAAACATTTTAAAACAACTTAATCAGCTCATGCAGGACAGAGGTTAGGTTGCAGTGATGATTACAGCACATCTTTTAGTGGTCTCTGTTACAGATGAATGTGCTTTTATATCACCTCCAATGTACCTGACTGCAATCATCCATTTGTGCAAGCTGGCAGGAACAAATGGGGTCACATGCAGTGGTTGCTTCCTTTCCTTCAAAGGCAGATCAAAAGGGACATGACAGCAGCTGTACACATCTCAGGAGGACCAGCATCCAGCAGGGAGATCCTGAGCCTTCCATACTGACCAGAGTGGGAGCCCCCAGGGGATTTGGCTATGATTAGTTAGATGCTAATACTGTAAAGCAGGGGGACGCTAGAGCAGAATTCAGGGTGCACTTACAGCCTATTCACCCATGTGCCAGCAGCATGTGCACAACCCCAAGCAAATCATGTAACTCTGAGCCCTGGGTTTTCTGTCTATCAAGGCAAGGTTAATAATTCTTGCCATGATTTGTGAAGCAGTTTGGCATCTGTGCAAGAGAGGCATGATGTGAGTTGTGGCATTTGTTCAGCATGTTGGTGACACTCAGTTCTGTGCCAACCCAAGCAGGAGCTACAGAGCTACTTCTACAAAACACCAGAGAGAGTGAAGAGTTTGGAGCAAAAGTTAACCCAGACAGTTTCAACAGATGCTGAAAACTCAGGACAGTGATGAGTAGTGAAAGGGACAAGAACTGGTCATTCTTTTTGAAGGAAATTCTCATCCTTTGGTCCAATGGTAATACAATTCTACTTGACTAGATTCCTGAGCTTTGTACCCTGAGTCATAAATGATTAAAAATTACTTTTGTTCTCACTTCTGCATTCCCACATGTGATGGAAAAAGGATTGACCATTTAATGGTGCTTGTTGTCCTAGTAATTGCTTATTCCTCTATCCACAGACAGAGTGGTTGAACTTGGGGCCTGTCTTTATAAATCATCTGGCAGTCAGACATATTTCAGTGATCAGAAGGCTTCAGAAATAACCAGGTTATACAGGGGAGAGAAGATGAAGAGAAAATGTAAGAAAACTGAGGAGTCAAGATAAAGACACTTGAATAACTGACAGAAGAGGGAAAACAATCCTATGAAAACTAAGTGATGAAAAGGCACTGACTCACTATTTCCCACAAGAGAAGTCTCCAAGTAATGGCCAACTTGAAAGAAAAAAAAAATCCCTCATCTTCTTCCTCTACCCCAGATTTTATTGCTGAGCATAACATTGTACCACATGGAACATCCCTTCGCTGAATTCAGGTCAGACATATTACTGGGTTTCCTCCTAGTTTCTTGCACAGATCCAGCCTACTCATACTCACTGGAGTAGGGGACAAGCAGCACAGTGGGGAAAAAAGCAAAAGCCTTGTGTTTGCAATCACTGTTCAGCAATAGCCACAAAATTATTGTCTGACCAACACCACTTCCTTTAGCCACAAACCCAAAACTTAGCACCAAAGGGCTGCTATGAAGAATTAGCTTCATCCCAGCCAGATCAGAACCAAAAAATTAAAATAGTGAAGTCCCATTCTGGCAGAGGAATGATTAGACTGGAACTAATAAAATTACTCCCAAACAAAATTACACATGCTCTTGACAACTGGAGGTAGTACAAAGCCTTCAGAAAACAAGCAACCCAGCAAGTGCAGCCTTAGAGCCTGCTCCAAATGTGCTTCCAGCAGGACTGCACACAATATTCAGAAATAGGGACCTAAATAATGTTACTCATCCCAGGACTGTCTTGGAAGCTGTCAGACAGCTGTCAAGACAGCTTTGGAAGCTGTCTTGGTTTGAAAAACAGGTATCTGCTAGGAAAGGGCAGGATCTCCCCAGGAATGGAGAATTCAAATCCCCTCCCTCCAAATCACTATAATTTAGAAAATAAAAGGGACTTTCCCACAGAGGTATGGGGTAAGGAGTAACAGTGCTTTACTAGTACTACTCCTCCCACAGCAAGCAGAGCAGCTGCCTCCAGCTCTCTCCTTTACCTGCCCCAAAAGTCCCATCATCTAGCCCTCTGAAAGACATTCCCAGAGAGAGACAAAAGAGGCATAGCCAGGTGCTAAAACTCCTCTCCTTTTGGTCTCCTTTCTTCTGCCTGAGTACCTATAGGCCTCCAGCAGTTAGTCTCCTGGTAACTTACGGGAAACATTCTATAAGTAAAGGAAAACATATCTAACCCCCAACAGAAGCTCAGCAACATTTTTGACTTGACAAGTAATATTTTTGATGCCTTCCTGATGGCCAAGTGTGATTGTTGTTGTTGGGTTTGTTTTCTTTCATGCTTTCTATAAGCAGTTACGGAGTGCTTGGGTGTGTTTAATCATGATAAGGTTTGGAAACATTCGTCTGTGTAACACTCATGAAGGAACTGCCTTATATGAAGAAACACATAATTTGTGACTTTGGATGGAGTACTAAGGAGGAGTAAAATAGCCCTTTCCCTCCCACCTCTCAGAGAGCAGGGAAGGCAAGGCTCCTTGCAGAGGGAATGATACAAAGTGCCTGCTGCAGCACCTGGCGTCTGCTGACTCTTTTACTGTGGTGTTTTTCCTGGGATGCTCAAGCTTCCCTTTTCCACAGCTCTCCCGCATGCCTACAGCTACTCCCCCCTCCACTCTCCTCAGTGGTTTTTTTACAGTCTTTGAATCTCTAATCATATTCACTGGCTTGACACAAGCTGAGCTGTGCAAGGCTTTCTGGAAAAGGGCAGTTATTTTATGCTTTCATACTCCCTTGTACAAAGAGAGAGAGCAGCATGCAATCCAGAAGAAATACACTGAAGAGAGACGAGTTTGTCATTGTAATAGTCAGTGTGAAGTTTTGGCTGTATCTGAAGATCAACATTTACAGAAAATAGATGTGTAAATTGCTTTTTATATGCTTCTTCAGAAAATTATTTTTTATTCCAGATGCCTAGGTAGTCAAGGATACTGACTGACTGGAGAGAGTTCAGAGCAGAACAGTAAAAATGATCACTTAGTGCAGATGTTTTGATTTTTTTTTTTGAGTTATAAATGGATTAAAGGGATAAAATACAGCTTGAGGCTGGACTAAATTATGAAGTGGGGAGGACACAGGCCTCTCCAAATATGAATAAACACCATGAATAAAACAATTACACACAGCAAACCATAGGGTAAACAATGACACACTCAACTCAGAGCCACAAATTATTCTTCTGCAAGTCAAACTAATCAAAGAATAGTTGAAGTTAAATCTTCTGTCAAACATTTCTGTACAGACCTACGCAACAGAAAGGCAGAAGATGCAGTGCTTGGACATAAAAGAGGATGAGCTTCTGGTGCTATGCTGGCATCAAAGAAGTTTTCTTCTTGAAATGTCCATTTCTGTATCATATTAATACATTCTCTTTTTTAGCAAAAAATGGCACAATGTTCACTGTTTACTTATTACCAAGTAAACTGTGAACATTGTGCCATTTTCTTTTGCTTGTCAGGAGTTTGATCTACAATCTTTGCAGTCTATATAAACTCACTCAAGCATTAGCTAAGCTTTGTTGACTTTGTGGTTCTTAAGGTCATACAGTTTAAATTTTTTTTTCATTACACCTTATCAAATATACCAGTTACTGCTGGTTTAGGACAGTTTTCATGCACAGCTGCTGAATGTCAATCTCATTTTCTCCTAGGGGTGGGAGAAGAAACTTTTTGCACTTAAGTGTTCCTGTCACAAAACAGACAAAAGTAACTTCTGGATAAAACTGAAATAACTGGATCATACCCTTGTTTTCCTAGCTTGGTGATTACCTCAAATATAAAATAAGTCAGGGGCTACTTCTATTATTTCTAGTACAAAATTACATATTAAGGAATTAAAATACATTAATGCTGTAAAGTGAGTAAGTCCTAAGCTAGGAAATGTCAGAGGAAAGTAATTAATCTCATCCTGTGTGTGCACTGTATTTCAATCTTAAGTTATCAAAGCACTTCAAGGGGACCACAGAACATGACCATGAGGGCCCTAAACACACTAGTGAAAGACCAGAGATATTCTAATGCTTCTTTTTCCCTCACAAGCAATTTAATGATGCATTTTCCCCCATATGATTAGCACTTGGAAAGTTTAAAGTATTGAATAGTTAGTTACCTCTTATTTCCTTTTTTTCTATATTTGGGGCTCCAGGTCTCATTCTGCACCTTATGTAAAGCTTACCCTGAGTATGTACAGATTTCCTTGACTACGAATAAATCCCTACTACTATTCCAAACTATCCCAATATTTGACCATGTTGAAAGTGTCACAGAAATTATATTTCATCTATTCAAAGGAATGAGATTAGTACTATATTTTACTGATGAGAAAGGAAAGATTATAGGGACTTGCTTCAAACTACTGAGTGCCCATCAATTTTGTCAATCTGTGATATAGAGGTTCTAATTTATTCTGGGTACTTACACTTCCCCCCCCCCCCTCATTTTTAAATCTTAGAAAGTTTATATAAGCTTTGATATACTCAAAGCATGGCTTTCATCAAAGTGAATATAAAAAAAAAGCATTGAGAGCTTCTGAAAATCTACCCCCAGGTGTGTATCAAGAAAATAAAGCCTACAGAATTAGCTGTTCCTCAGTGAGAGTCTGGGTTTTTTAAGATGATTTGTCCTGCAATCATCCTGGTGGAAATACAGTGACAAATGTAGGAGTGGGACCTGTTGTGTCATCTTGAAATTACTAGACCCATCTTTTCTCTTCCTGCAAGCTGAAATCAACACTTCAGTACTCTTCTAGCTGGCTTGCTCAGCTCACACATGTGATTTAACAACTGAGTGCAGTATTTCATGCAGTGGTGGCAGAAAAATCATACCCTGAAAAATGGTAAAGCCTTAATGAAGAACCAGAAAAAGAGTAAGACCTGCCAGAAACAGGGTAAAGCCTTAGTACAGAACTTGTTAGCTGTGAACTTTGCATTCACATACTAGTAAGAATGCTTAACTATGGATGAAACTATGTATTTTTCTGAAGTCCTACCATATAAAAAATTAATACAACTGAATAATAAGTAAGTAAATGTAGCTATAAACAATAAGGGATTAGGAAAAATACATGTCTTTACATTACCAAAACGGCAAATGTTTTTGTAATGGGAAGTTCCAGGGAATTTGATGTGCTGATGGTACTTGGCTTTTTAAAAAACCTTTACTTAAAGAAAACCAATGGTTACTTGAAGACTATTGGGAAGGAATGGAATGGTATCCAAAACACCGGTGCCAGTGGGCAGGTAATGCTTTGGCTTTGCCAGTTCCATTCCTGCCAGAGGCCTCCAGACCGCAGCCTCAGGGGATCAGCCGGAGAGGGAGTGGGGAGGGCGTGACTGCCGGCCACTGAACACCAAATTCCCCAGCCCCGACTCCTCCGGCCGTCTGTGCCGAATTCCACAGAGACACGACGCTCTGTAAATCTCTGCCCGGAGCTGCCCAGGCCGGAGAGAGCCCCGAGCCGCCTCCTTCCCCTGCGCGGCGCGTCCCCCCGCCTCGGGACACGGGCCTTGTGCCCAGGCAGCGCCATGCGCTGCAGCCAATGGGAGACCGCGGCCGGCGGCCCCGCAGCCAATGAGGGTCCGCGGCCAGCCGCTGTTGCCAGGTCGCACAGCGACCCCGCGCCGCTCCTGGCTTGGCGCCCAAAGCCAGGACTTGGAGGCGGGGTGATCGGGTACACAGCAGAGCCAGCAGCCAATCAGAATACAAAATCCGCCCATCGCGCACTTGGATTGGCTGCAGCGCAGAACTGATTTGAGCAAGAGCCAATTGGAGGCGGCGAGTGGGGCGGAGGCCCGTGGTTTGAATCGGGGCGGGAGCGACCGGCCACGCTGTGACGAGTGGGGGGGTAGCTGGCGGCGGGAGCGGCTCTGGCCATGGATCGGGATGAAGCGCTGCGAGAGGGGCTGCGGCGCAGCAACGCCCGCTTCCAGGCCTCCATGAACCGCATACTGAAGCATGTGAGCTATGGGAGCGGGGTAGCCGCGGGTTCCGGGCGCTGTCCTGCGGCGGTCGGGGAAGCGGGGACTTGAGAGCAGCGGTGCGGTCTGTGCTGAGCCGCGCACTCCTGTGCCTTGGCAGGAGCGAGCTGGCAGGAGACAGCTCCGGGAATACAGCCACACAACGGGCACCTGGGACTGCCGGGGCTGGATACGCGGCTTAGTCACAAGTGCGAGCTGACTTGATGGTGTACTCAACGCCGATGAGCTTGCGTTAGACAGGGGGGTTTCAATTAAGCTACAGCAAGTGGAGGACTCCGTCCGTGAATCCTTCTCCCTTGAGAGCCATTTCGTGTTAAAGGTGTGGGAATGGGCTTCCCCTCTGCACAGATGCATGTGTTTATCCCGGGATGCGTGCTTTCCCGTTTGGGAGATGTTTTGTGCTGCCACCGGGCTAAATCTGGCTCTAGAAGCTTTTTCTCGTCTAGTGGCACATTGGATATTTTTATGTGTCACGAGCTGTTGGTCTTAGGTGGGGGCTGCTTTTAGTTTCTACAGTGGAAGTTTGCGTGAAACTGTAAGAGAGCGACTTAACTCCCTGGAGCCCTGTTCTGGCACAGGCAGGCTTACGCGTTGAGGTTGAATGGCTTGCTTAAAATACACATGTGCTTAAAATACACCGGTGTCTTCTAGGAGTTAATATTTCCAGGTTGCTGACTTCTAGCTTTAGCCAATAAAACAACATATGTATACAACATACATGATAACTTCATGTTTAGCATAAAACAAAAAAATCATACTAAAGTAAGTAAAACAGACGTTAAAGATATTGCTTTGATCGTTTGTTCTAATATTTAACGCTTCTTTTTATTTAGTACAACCATCCTTTTGAAGATGATGTACTTGTTTCCATGGATACTCTGACTTATGATACAGCTAAGGGTAAGAACTCCTTAAAGCTCCTATGTTTACCTACTGTCCATTTAGACTTAGTAAAGCATGCAAGTGTTGGCAGCTACAGAATATTTAGGTGTGACAGATACTGAATTTTGTTCACTAAGGTATGGCATTTCATACATAGACTTCGGTGTAATGCCAAGAATTTATTCCTCTGTGCACTTTCATTCTATTGCATGCTCCATTTTAGACAAGTTACTAGCAAAGTTCAGGATAAAAATGGGTAATGTTTGGATGACTTGTAAGAAGACGAATCAAAATGGAGAAGACTGAGAGGAAGCAAAGGTATGGAGACATTAGTATGAGTCTATGTTATGCATGAATGGATTGTGTACTTTCACCTCCACTTAGTATTCTGAATACTGCTCTGATAAATTCCTGCTATGCCAAACATCAGGGTGGAGTAGGTAGACAGTCTCTTTACCTTTTCACCGAATGTTCCCACATGGTTAGCATAAATGTAAACCATGTGGGCCTGTGACAAAATTTATCCAGTTTTTCATTGTAATGGTTGATCCATTATAGAACAATACTAATTATGGAAAGCTTATTGAGGAGAAAAAAAGGACTATTGTTTATAAATAAATTGCTCAGGGTCTTAGTAGGACTTGTGACTTAGTATCTTGGTGGCTTTTCTGGGAAATGAAATGTTTCTGGCAGGCTTTATTATCACTGAAGTGAGGATTATGATACCTTGTGGTGGGTTGACACTGGCTAAATGCCAGTGCACCTATGAAAAAAAATCATTCCTTCTCCTTTGCTATAGTTGAGCAGAGGAGGGGAAAGAACAATTCAAAAGCTCATAGGGTAAGATAAGGATTAGGAGAAAAAACACTTTAGAAGGTATGAAGGAAAATTTATTAATAGAACCATCAAAAAGATGGTGAGGAGAACTAAAACCTTTAGAATACTTTTCTTCCTCCCTAGTCTTTTTTTGTTTCTCACCAACAGCATAAGAAGACAAAAACATGGGGTTTTTGGTCAGTGTGTCACTTTTAAAATTTGTTTTTTCAGGTCATTTAGGGAGAAGAGTCTCTTTTGCTATACCATGGGGTCCCTCTTATGAGAGTTTTCTGTGAACTTTTTAAATGTGGTTTTAGTTTTTACAAGTCACAGTCATACTCAAAACCTGCTTCAATGTTGGTCAACTGGCCAAACAGTCTTTCTCCCATCTGCCTTTCTCTCCTGGGCCATTAGTTCATGGGGTGCAATTTCTAAGGATGAGCTGTTCTAGTATAAAAGCAAGAGTGCTCTTCCTCTATCTCTGGAAGCAGGCGTTCTCTTTCTCTCTGTTCAAGCCTCTCACCAGCTCACAGCCTCTCAGCATTCACACATTCTAGTGTCAGCATTTTTTTTTCCCCAGGCTGTGGTGAATTCTCCATCCTTCTATGCACTTCATTAATTACAGGGAAATAACTTGTAATATTATAGTCTTCCCCACAGCTTGTAGAAGATTTTCAGCTCTGAAGCCTGGAACACTTTTTCCTCTTCCCTCCCTCCTTTGCACCAGCTTTAGTGTCACTATGCTGTTTTCTTCACCTTTCCTTTTTTTCTGACTCGGCAAAGAATTGGTGTCTGTAGATTTCGTCTGTTCTCAAGTTCCATCAACTGAAAAGACTATATAACGCTCTGCAGTGTTAAAAGTAGATCTCATCCGGGCTCTGCCTCGGAGAATTGCTTGTTTTGTCTCGCTGCTGATCTCGTGGTTCCCGCCGGCGCCATTTCGCGCCTTTTCTTCGGGCGGGGCGCCCAGAAGGAAAAGCGGCCGCCGCCCTTGCCCTTCTGTCCGCAGCACGGCTGGCTGAAAGTGAATAAAGGCCATTGGGAGCCGTGCCGACGTGGCAACGGCCGATCTCGACCGCGCAGCCCCGGCCACGTGGCTGCTCCCGCCCTCCGGAGCCGCTCCCTGCGCCGGCCTCGGCCGCGTGGTTCCTCGCGGCGCCGGGAGCGCTCAGCGCGGCATGGCTTGGCGCGGCTCCGCCGGGAAAGGGACCGGCCAGCCCCCTCACCACTCCTTGGAGACCACAGAGAATGGGCTTTTAGCAGGTTTTTCTGGTTCTTAAATATGTTGTCATAGAGGCATTACCCACTTCTGTAATTGACTTAGGGACATGCTTATTCTTAGAGCCAGCCAGTAATTAGTTTTGCCAGGCACAGAAAAAGCTTTTAAGCTCTTCCCAGAAAATCACTTACCATGGCTGGCTTTTTCTGCCTTCACCAAAAATCAATCCCTATAAAAACTAACATATACATAAATTGCTGTATCAATTCTTGTCATTTATTGGACAGACCTGGGAAGTACCAGCTGTGCACCAAAGGTATTTACAGACTGGCAGGCTTACATTTTGTGTATATTATCCATTGGGACAGGAAGGAAACATTAATGGAGTACTGTAATAGACAGCTTTGGATTTCTAAAAGTTTGGCTATGCTTTTGGGTTAGTGACCTCTATTCAGTATGGAATGAATATGCATCTCAGTCCTGTAGAGCCTTAATTATGGCTTTAACTAACCTCAGCTACTACGTAGTCTGCATTCATCAACTAAAATCAAAAAAAACCCTAAAAGCACTTGCCCTTTTTTCCCCCTCTTGGTAGCATATGGGGCTGTAATGCCCTTTGGATTTTAGCTCAGTCTTGTTAGACTCAGAATGTAATTTTTTTTTTTTTTTTGCCTTGCCTGACTTCTCAATTAACTTGAATTACCATATTCTCCTGGTTCATTTTCCTCTAAATTTTTATTTCAGCAGATGTGGTGGAGACTGTTCAGATTTGGTAATGCTTTGTTATTCTATAATACATTCTTCCTAAATATTTGTTTGTTAATATAGATGGCATTACAAGAAAAGATGTGTTAATACTGTTACTTTTTGTTTTTTCTAGGACCAAAACGATGGGAGAGACTATTAAGGAATAGTGATAAAAAATGGAGGAAGAAAGTATTTAAGGTATTTAATAATACAGTCCTCCCATGTAGCCAAAATGCAGCAGTATTGTTTTATGTATGTATAGATAGATAAGATTGTATTCTAATCTTGCTGTGCCATATTACATTTTCAGAGATATTAATGAGGTCAACATCTGCTTTAAAATAAGGTGGTAGCACAGTAAGATTTTCAGATGTATTAGATTGAAATAGGTGATCATTTATCAGTGGTTAGCACCACTTGTAAACCAGGATTTTTTTTTTTTAATTGCTGTCTTTTAGGGATGAGTATTTTTGGAACTCATCACAATGTTTTCAGTGAAGTTAATGCATTGAATCAGTTTATCTTGGTTCAAGTAATCAACTCTTCAATTCCACAGGGCTTCCTGGTTTTATCTTTAGTTTCTTTTTTTTTTT
>VWYP01028324.1:0-34828 GCA_013400435.1 Pycnonotus jocosus | reverse complement strand
AGAGACTTTTGTTTCATTTGCTGGTAGCAATCCATCTTTTAGTCACATGTAAAATTAAAAGGTATTCTAATGTTATCAATACATGAAAATTGTTTACAAATGGGAACCAGAAATGTTGCCAGTAACAAAACAAAACATTTGTGGCCCTCCCAAAGATGTATGACTCACACATAATTTATCTTCCTATGAATCTGTTCAGGCACCATTTATGCCTCATAGCAAAAATTTGTGTATAAAAAAATTAATATGAGAAGCATTACAACACTCTATAAATAATTTACAAAACATAATACAAAATTAGAAAACTGTAAAAAAAATCACTGCACATGAATGATTTTAAGACTGTGGGATGAACATTATTTTTTCTTCCATGCTGACAATTTATATTTATTTTACATTTTCACTGTCCTAGTTATATCCTTCCGATATGTACTTTGGAACAGAAAAGAACTTACATAACTGCTGCCAGCATATTTTTAAACATTTAGTATCTTTCATACAGCGCTAGTTAACTTTTTTTCTTGGGGGATTTTTCTTCACAGAATTTAGAGCAGTCTCTGGGAGAATTGGAAATTTAGTTTTGAGGCAAAGAATGGTTGATGGTTTTGTTCTCAGGCTGTTGATGGTGGGGATTGAGTGGGGGAGGGTATGGCCTTAAGGATGACTGAACATATCATTGTGGATCTGGCATTAATGACTGGGCAATTAGGAGTGTTCTGGACACATGAGCAGGATTTCAGGAGTGACTTCTTCCAAATACGATTTGTTCATTCTTGCTTTCCTGCTGGCTTCTGGATGGTGATCTGATCGTTGTGTAGATTGAACAGTGCTGACAACTTAAGGGTTGTTTGGTAGAGACAACATAGATATTTCTGAGGATATAGGTGTCTATTGAGAGAGAGGGTAAAAAGAAAACCCAGAGGGGCAGATGTTGCTGTGAGACTCTCTAATTTACATGCTCAACTTGGATAAAGCATCTGTTTTGCCCCTCACAATTTGCCTGTGGTTATTGAGGTGTTTTCCCCCCAGCAGTTACTTATATATCAGTAGTTGAAAAAGAGTCAGTAACAATTGTCACTCTCCTTCTCATAAAAGCAAGACTGAAAACATCCTTAAACATACCCTGATGAAGCTTAAAGTCTAAAATGCATTTGCTGGACATGAGCCCATCCTGGAGTACTGGATTCTCAGCGTGCTCCAACACTGACCTTTGAGAGTGCTCACATTTAGAAGCAGTTTCTGGCCCAGGTGAAGTACTCTGAAATCTTAAAGCTCCACCAACCACACATATCCCACTTTAAAAGGCAAATCCCATTAATAAAATACTGAGGGCCAGATTCAAAGCCTAGTGAAATCAATGAATGTCTATTTCTTTTGTGAAGTTTTGGATATAGCCTGGAGTTTTTGAAAACTCTTTAGTAAGAGAGGTGTTATTTGAAGACTCCAGCACTTCAGGAACTTTCTTCCACATCTTAGGTAGACCACCAAAAATCCAGCACAATTATTCTGAGGTCAAGGAATGCAATCAGGAGTTATACCAGCAGAATTTTACCATCTCTACAGTGAGCTGAACCAATTATCTGATGTTATATTTTGGGAAGACCTGATCAAGATGCAACTTCTACCCTAACAGTGGGCTGAATCGCAAAGGCTTAAGCATAAGTGAGCAGAGGATGAAGATTGCAGATGACCTTCACAGGTCAGACCACACCCCATCAAGAACCTGCAACACTTTTCTCTGCCTCTGAGCCTTGGTATGCTTGTAGGTCCAATGACCACAGTATTTCAGCAGATGCTTGTCTAATCAGGAAGGAAGCCATAGAGGTAAACTGTTGTTAAAGAAAAATCAATTCACCTGAATCATATTGCAGGTGACCCACCTTATATTATCAAGGGACATTCAGTGGTTTTCCCGATGTCCTAATTGCTTAGTCTAGCCAGTGGCCACAGCAAATACCTGCAGAAGCACATCCTCCTAGTAAAGAAGTCAACAGGGCAAGCATCAATACAACATTAAAAAAAGCCAGAAGGAACAAAGTACTACCATCGAAATTGTCCATAGTGATGTAATGATCAAAAAATCCTCATCACTTCTCAGCCTGTCCATTTGTTTTTTCATCAGAACCTCAAGAAATTTCTTTGGCTATCAGGCTTTGGAGAGAAATTGCTTCAAATGAAACCATAATATAAATGCAGTACTGTAGCAAGTGTGCAGTTTATACTACAAAATGAGTTTTGGTAGCCTCTCCAGGTTCATGGACAAAGGACAGAGAAATCTCAAGCTACACATTTGACAAAAAGCACAATGTTCAGTGTGGGCTTGACAGTCCATCAGACATAGTCCTAACCCTTCTTTGTCCTCATTGCATTTCAGCATATAAAAGTGTTCAGATTTCACTTTTCTTTTTAAAATTCTTCAAACAGTACTGGGTTTGGATGGCTTGGGGAAGGGGTGGAGAATGAGCTGGAATGGGAGGAGGCAGCAAACAGAATCAGGGAAAAAAAACCAAACAGAAAAAGAAGTGCAAACCAAGACATACACCCTTAGAAGAGAAATACCAAATCTCACAAATCACAATAAAAAGTAATTATTTTTGGCACCCAAACATTAGGAGATTGCAAAACTGTTGACTAAAAGAAAAGAAAATGAGGTAACAACTACGGAATGGCTTTGTACACACCTTCAGGGGGTACAAACAAGGATGAGAGAAATTAATCCTGTATTTCTCTTTGCAAAATACAAATGTAAAAATTCGTAACACAATTTTACACTCATAAAAGAGTAGACTAACAATCTAGTTTGCAATGCCATGTTTCTGACTTTGGTTAATAGTTTTCATAGTGAATCAGCACTTGGTACCTGAAAGGCTACAATCACTCCTCCAGGTGGCAGGCTTGTATTCTCTTTTAAACAGATAGAAGGTTTTTTTTCTTTTTTTTCTTTTTTTTTTTTTTTTTTTTGTTGCTTGTTTTGCTTTTCCTTAAAATGTGTTCATATTTTCATAATATACAGAAAAAAATTAAGCAGTTATTTGGTTTACTTTAAGTCCATTTTTAAAAAAACTGGCTTTTTCTTTTTTGGGGGAACTAATTCTACCAGACACACTCTAAGTGTTGTGTATTTTTTTTGTTTGTTTTGTTTTTTTGTTTGGTTTTTTTTTTTTTTAATAGGAAAACCCACGGACATTTATAAACTGTTCTGTCCTTCTTGTAGTTTTCCCAGTCTTTTACTTACAAGAGTGATGAATAGGTATTTTCACAGAGTTCAAATGGACACATTTCAGTTGGTGTGGGTTTTTTTAGTTTGTGATTTGGCTTTGTTTTGTTTTGCTTTTAGGAGTTTTCTTCCAGAGAGTCTGTTAAAGGCTCCATAGGAACTGCTGTTGCAGGCTCGTGTTGTTTCAAACGTTTAATTGTGTTCTTCAGTGCTTGCCTTTTATTGCAGAACCAAACTCTAACTACTTCCCGGTCATAGTTCAGTTTCTCTGCAATCTCTGTCATTTCTTGCCCAGAGGGATGCGTGTTCTTCTCAAAGTGGGCATTCAAGATTTCAAGGGCTTGTGGCGTGAATGAGGTACGCCTCTTGCGCTTTTTGGATGGTTCGCTCCCAATAAACTCGGTAAGGTTCTGCATCCCTGCTCGATGGCGGGCCTCAGCCTCAGCCATCCACCGCTCAAGCACCGGCTTTATCTTCTGGGCACTTTTAGGGGTGATGTCCAGCTTTTCAAACCTGGCAGGATACAAAAGGCCAGGGTTCAGTTTGGCTGTCAGACTGCTAGCTATAGTGTTCTCTTGGGCTTCCTGTGGTAGGAAAAAGTGGCTTCTCAGGATGGTGTGTCTGAGGGAAAATTGAGAAAGAAGAGTCTTACACTGATGCTCTGCCAGGGTGGGACTTCCTGCCTGCCTGACTAATTGACTGGCAGAGGTAATTTACAGTAGATTATGAAAACTGTCAAATAGGTATATCTATACATAGATATAGATAGATATAGATATAGATATAGATATNATAGATATAGATATAGATATAGATATAGATAGCTAGAGATTTAAGCTAACACAACATGAGCACTACAACAAAATTCTAAATACACTAAATAATATAAGTTAAGAATCACATTTTCATATTTCTGAAGATCTCCAAAACCCTTGAGACTAAGTCTAATTACAGGAAATGATATCAAAGGCATTGCTTTTATCCTCTTGTATTTGTGCCTAATCCTTTTGTTATCCCTCCCATCCTATGTTATCCAAACACCACAGCTTTAATAATAAAAACCAGTGGCAAATACTAGTCTCTGAATATCAGGTTTCCTTTCCATTTTTCAACAATTTTCACTGTTTGTAAGTTAATGCTATATCCCTTTTCTGGGTTGGAAAAAAATATTCCCATAGCCATGGTGGTGTTCAGCTGAAACAGCTGGACATTTTGCAATTATCTTGCTGTCCCCCCAATGTGCAAAGACAGACTCATGTTTTCCAGATGAAACCCAGCATAACAGTCTACTAATATGCTGTGGCACCAAGCTGAGTTTATTGTGGGATTTCTGCAAACTGTACCAGAATGATATCATTTCCTGTAAATGAGGTCTTCTATATATAATTTTGCCATCAAAAGTCTTTTGCCAAACCAGATTTTACAAGTGTTACAAAACATCTGGAAAAGCAGCCACACAAAACTTTAATCTTTTCAAAAACAAGCAGAAGAACAGAGTTCATGTTTCAAGTTTTATAAGTATTTGTTTCTTTCATTTACTGAGTTTATTGTCTTTTGCCACACATTCAAAAAGTCTTAACCCAAGTCCTTTGGTGCCATCCATTTGTGTTTTCCCACTTTCCTCTGTCCATTCTATATGTTGTGGTATTTAATGCTACAGAAAGGCAAAAATTACTGGATGTTGCTGCTGTGCTATCCAGCCCAGGTGGTACCAGAGCACCACCACCACTAATCACAGAGTGCTCTGGATCTGAGAGGAACTGAATCAATCCCTTCATGCAAAGAAACTTGGTGGCTGGAGCTGGCCATTTTAATGTCTCCGTTTAGCATGAGGAGACAGCAAAAAATATTCCAGCAAGAAACAAAGCACTTCTCACAAACAAAGAATAAGACAAAGAATTGTTTCAGATAATAATACTCCAAAGAATTTGTAACTGGTGCCTGACGTCTTAATATGGTATTGACTGCAAGGTGTCATTCCTTGGTGTTCGGTGATATTTCAGGCTGAAGGATGTATTTTAGAATGTTTTGTCTCAGTTAAAGAAAGTGCTGCTATTTACATGCAGAATATATCAAGGTGTTATTTTGCTTGTATGACCTGCATAGGCCACCATGAGATTTTACTTTTCAAGTTGGTTGTTCAAATTTCTTGCCTTACTGCCCCTTCCATTGACCTGGAGTTCATACTGAAACTCCTTTGTTGCATCTGAAAAAAAGTTAAATTTACTATTTCTGAGGAACACGTTGCTCTTGGTTTTCCATGTTTTTACTTTGCCTTCTATGTTTTCATTATGCCTTCTGATGTTTACAGAACTTGGAGCTGAGTTCTCAAAATTTTTATGTAAATAATGAAATGTTCCCATATTTCTCCTCTAGGAGGATTTTCTTGAGTGATGGTGATGTTCTCCTTTTTTATTATTATTATTTTGATTCCAATATATATACAACTATACAGAAGGACCAGAGATTGGTCAAAGGTGTCACCACCTTTTCAATCTCATTGGTGAACATCACCATCACTCAAGAAAATCCTCCTAGAGGAGAAATATGTAAGCATTTCATTATTTACATAAAAAGTGTGAGAACTCAGCTCCAAGTTCTGTAAACATCAGCAGGCATAATGAAAACATAGAAGACAAAGTAAAAACATGGAGCACCAAGGGCTACAGAACACATGCTGCCACTGAAGCAGCTTAACAAAAAATGCAGTCATAGCATGTAATTACACCCTGAAATAGTGTCTATCTAAGGTGGGCAAAGGAAATGAAAATCTGTAACTTTGCAGGTATTCAGGACAAGCTCTTGCACTCAATCTCATCTTCTGAGCAACTTGCCCCTCTAAGGTCCCCTCTGTAAAAGGTCTCACCACCCCCAGTGCTTTCTCTAAGTGTGAGGTAGATGGAAGAAATGAGAAGACAGTGAACTAGGCAAAAGTAAAGGAAATCACAATGCATCCCTTTAAAGTATAGAATGACAAACAGTAACTTAATGTTACAAAAAATTGTCAGTTGCTAAAAACTCCACCTGTTTTAGGCATGCTTTACCAACTGACCACAAAGAAATAAAGAAAAAAACCCCCTCCAAAATCAAAATTAATCCTTAGCAATAGGGAGCAATAGCATTCATATCATTGGCATTGTTTGTTAGTGTTGTTACTGCAGGACATGTTTGGTACAACGACATACAAGCCTTGAAACAAATTTCCCAGCAGTAGTATCCTTGTATAGACTGAATAAAGGTTATTTTCTACAGGGAGGTATCTTATAAGAAAAAGCAGTAGGGGAGGCCATAGAAGTGAGAGGATCCTATGGAGCTTTTTGTATTTAACAACAATCAATGGGTTTTATGGAAAATCATTGAGCAAAATGTGAGCTGTAAGCACACTACCCCATACTGATGTTATTTATAACCTTAGTCTTTAACTGCAGGAAAAGTACACTTCCATTCTATGGGGAATACATTAAAAGTATAAAGAGCAGATAAAAAGACAGAGCATTTCATGGATCACCAAGAACAAAATCCACTTAAATAAGCTTAGAGTTGGTTTCTTCGCTTTCACTGATGGAGAAGGACTATAAGGCATTGCCCAAGAGGAAAAAGCTGTTACCTAAGTGTGTTTGTTACCTCATGCATAAACATGGATTACTGTAACACATATACATGCATATATGGTGTTTGCTTCTACTTTAACTCTGTCAACACTGTATTAATTCTTATGATTAGGACAGATTTCTACTTCTGCTTTGTGTACATGAGTTTGTCTGTTTTTTTCAGTAAATATTTGAGTGATACAAGATGAATAGCTCCTGTTTTGCAAGATAGCAGGAAGGCTATTTTTTTCCCTTCTGTGTTGCCTAGGTAAATCATCATTAACATCCTCTATGTGAAGTGCTAACCACAGTAATACAGGTTTTAACTTAGCAGGGATTCAGCCATGAAATATTTGTTCAGTAACCCTATCTGTAGAAAATGGCACAGTATGAAGAGGGTCAGCTGGTGCTTATCCAGCATCAGCAGGATCTCCAACTCATCTGCACAATTAAGTCTCTCTGCCAGGAACATTGTTTCCCACTTGTTTAGAAAAGGAGGGGGAAAAAAGAGACCAAACTCAGTCTAAAGATACACAATAAGAGCAATTTATATGTCAGATAACATTATTGGCTAATTTAAATATCAGGTTAAATAATACACTCTAAAGTTATGAGATTCAAACACAAGCATGCTCCTCACAATAAGATGAATCATTATTAAGGACAAAGAGGGAAGAAGAGTTTATGATGTAAATTGTTACCTGCAGATGGCAGACTGGCTATAGGCTGGGCCTTCGGTGGCGCTTAGGGCTTGGCCAACTTGAGTCTGTGTCAGGCCAAGGGACAGGCGCCGGATTTTAAAAGCTTTGGCAAATTCTCGTATTTCTTCCAGATTTACCCCATCCACCTCTCCAGTGGCTGTCTGAGGATCTGTTGAGATATTTTTTAATTGTGTCAGTTCTTGGCATCATGTATCAGTGAGACAGGCTTACAGCCATTTTCATTGTGAAGATTTTCAAGTTCAATTTTTTTAATACTGACTCATTTCTCTTCTTTCCCCAAAAGAAACAGACGTGCCTTGTCAGGTGTGTTCAGATTGCTAAGATGCTGACTGGGCCGCAGTTGTCTGCAGGTGGGAGATTTTCAAAGATCTGCCTTTGCTGAACTCCTGACAAAGGCCAGTTCACCTCAGAGGGAGGGTGTGCCTGGGCTCCTCACTGCCATTTGCAACTTGCAAAGTCTTCTCTGCATTGAGGTGTCATGTTCCCTCTTTTCCCTTTTAATCACATAGTGCAGATGTTGATGTTAATATATTTATTTCCAGTCTGTGAGGAAGGCTATATGTATATGTATGAGCTGCTTGGATTTTTAACTTGAAATCAAGTCTTTGCACTTTAGCCAAAGTTGATGCCAAATATGGAGATTGACAACTATTTCTTCCCTTTTACACAATACCTAACCTAAACTGCCACATGAATGTCCAAAATAACCCAGCAAACGAACAAGTTTGGAAAAGTTCTGCCTTTAAAACCTCCTTAATTTAAAAATTGTCTTTTAAAATACGCTCTTCTGAGAAGCAGGCTTTCAAGTTTTTTATTCTGCCTCCCATCAGGTCAATAATCAAGGAGCAGGAACACTGGTTTTGGATGGTAATGCTGCACAGTTTTTTTACTTTTACATTAGCCCCTCAGAAGATAACGCTTACGATGCTGTGAGAATAAATCTGTCCTTCCTCTCTATAGCAGTTTACTGACACAGAAGCCTTTGTCCCTGAAAGGGCACATAATAAAGTATGTCTACCACAGAAAAGCTCCTTTGGAGCTGGATAACTCGGTCAATTTAGGACTTATCAAGGGAAATGACACAACAGCTGGAGAATGGAACTTCCCCCCCCACCTCTCCCCCACAAGCTACTGATCCCTGACTAGATGAAAGTGTTTGCCAAGTCAGAGACAGCATGGGACTGGGATGGTAGAAGATTTCAAAGTGTTGTACAATCCTGCATGTAGTGAAGCCATTCTCCCAGTAAGACATCTCTATTGTTCTTTCCCTCATTCCTCAGACTCCGAGGTTAAAAGTTTGCAGCACAATAACCCCTGAATTTCTGTAAATGCAAGCAGTTGTCCAAGGACAGTGCTAGACTACATTACCATTCTGAACCCTATATGAGAATGGCTCCTGCTAGTATGACTCTAGTGAGCATTTATCAGCATTGCAGTAGCAAAGCTTTTATTTTCAGGGGTTTATATGCCTGGTGCAAAATTTCCTTGTGATGGAAGCATCCCATGAAAAAATCTTTTTGTCCAATAATAGACAGAGGAAAAAGGGCTTTTTGATATATAAATTTACTCTGTTGCTTGAGTGTAAGAAGCACAAATGACAATAATATTTTTAAAATTCTTGCGTATGCAACCAGGCACCACATGAACTATGCATACAAATAAACATGCACATAGGCTGAATCTTCTTTCAATGGTACTCCACACTCAGAATCATCTCTGCTGTTCTCACTGCTGTACTTGTGGTCACCTGCCCACCCATGCACTCATTCAGTTCAGAGCAAGGGTGCATATTGTTTGCTTTAGGAGTAAGTACTGTGACAGTGGCCACTGAGGTTTATAAAGTAATTGCCTTTAGAAGCATGACATTTTCCTGCTTATGCCACATAGTCTATGTAGCATACCAGTTATGAATTTCAGAGACATAGAATGGAGCTGCAGACTTATCTGCCTTTTAGATCTCTGTACTAAATATCATAAATAATGGTGACTTCCTCAGCTCTTTTCTTCTGTTACTTTAAGGCCTCTGAGTAAGGCTGATAGGAATGTAACAAAGAACAATTCAGGTGTTCCCAGAGAACTTTCAAAGTAGAGAACTACGGCACCTGGCACCTGTAATCCTCCCCAACTTCTGTTAGGAATAAAAAGGAAAGTGAGAAAACTAATTGTAGAGAAATTATAGAGAAATTCTGGCAAGTTCTGCTGGATCTAGAATGATCTGGAACTGTCGCAACAGTGAGCATCATGGAAAGACCGTTCCTGCCTGCTGCACTTGGATGAGGGAAATACTAGGCTGAGCTCTCCTTGAGATGGGAAAAAACCTGTGATACCCTTCAATAATATGGGAGTAGAATGTCGTATACAGTGGATTATCTGTTGAGAAAAAGGCTTTATTCTTTCACAGAGTCTTTTGCAACAGGAAAGTACTAACAGATGGACTGAAACACTTAAATGTTTTATCTTGAACTCTAAGGCAAACAGAGTTTGTGTGAAATTGGAACCACTTCTACTTTGGGTGTGATTCAATGTACTTTGAAATCCCCAGATCTTGTCTTCTGTCACCTCCCTAAAACACAAATAGTGCTATGAAGACCACTCTATTGACACCATCATTGGTCTGGTTTACCGTATTGCATTAAAATGCCATCAATGCAGTCTTAGACTGTGTGGTCTAAATATCCACATACATAAACATATTCAAAGATATCATGGACTTTGTTTTAACAAGTTCTGATCTTTCAGAACAATTGACCATATTACATAACACTTCACATTTTAGGAAGAGTAGATTATTGAAGACAGTAAATAAGCTGGTTCTTTTTCAATTAAGTGGATATCTCAGGGAAGGCCACCCAGTGCCAACAGGAAAATAGAGAATACCAAACTCATTGAGTGTTTGGGATCTACAGTAATGGATTTCAAGCCTCTAATTTTACATTATTGCATGAGAAAACAGTGGCTGCCTATGAAACTACTGGGTGCTGGAGAAAGGTCAAGGTCAAGAAATAGGTTTGTCTGGGACCATTTCAAAAGATATGGGTACATATAACAAAAAGGCAGACAGCTAAAATTCCACCAGCTGTCCTGGTGGATGGTGAAAATAAATGTGTGTTGTGGAAGAAATTAAATCTACAGGCTCTCCTGCATCGAAATCTGTTTTTCCTCTTGAAGGGAATGTTTCTCCCACTTTTGAATTCTTCTGAAAATCCTGTGTGAGTTTGTTGTTGAGTGAAAACAAGCTGCGATTTTAATAGTTAAGGGAAAGAGCTGCCACAGAGAAATCAGTGCACCCTGAAGGAGAAGCCAAATTTGTGTTGCACAGAATTCTGCCATGAGAGGGATTACAGGGGGATGATTTCCCCAGTCAGACAGAAGGAGAAATAGCTGGCTGAGGAGGTCCAATGAAAAGCAAATTGGATAAGAAAGGCAGGACAAAACATTGATAATGGAAAATGGAGTGGAGCTCAGGGAAAAAAAAAAAGAATAATTTGTTTATGGGAAGCATTTTAATTTCATAGTAACAGATGACAGCAAAATGAATTTGGGAGGAAGAAAGGAACTTCATGGAGACACAAGTCTCAGAGCACAAGGAGAAATAAGTGATTTCCACAAAGAGAACATATGGTGGAAAAGTTAAAGAAATGAGCAGAGGGATGCATTTCAGAAGAGGAAAATGAAATGGAAAACAGGGAGGAATAAAGATGTAGAATTGAGTGAAGAGAAAACAAGACAAAGAGAATACAAATAGGATTAGGCAATACAAAGAAATCATACAGAAGGGACAGAAAGAGTAGAGATAAATCTTGCAGTCCTTGCTTAGACAAGGACTTGCTTAGAACTTGCTAAGTCCTTGCTTAGAACTTATTTTTAAATATTTTTTTATTTATAAACAACTGTTATGTTTTGTCTCCAAAATAATTGGCACTAATTGCTGGTTAGGGGTGAAAGGGTGATGATGAGAGAAAAGTGAAAAGATATAAAGAAGACAACAACATAATGGAAAAAAAAAAGACAGGAAATAAAAGAAAGAAATTTTTAAAAAAAGAGTATGGAACCTTTTCTGAAATTAAGAAGCATGTATGTTAAAGAAAAAAAAAGTAAAATCATACAGAAAATATTACTAGAATGAAAAGTAAAAGTAATAAACCCAAGTAACATGGAACACTACAGTTAATAGAGTTCTTACGACTTTCTCATTGTATTTTAATAATTTTTCTGATGTGAAGAAACATCTTGTAAAAGAGTTACTCTCTTTGCAGTGTGCAGAATCTTCCCCCCGATAATTATTTGCTGAAGTTAGGATGCTGTATGCAATTTGGTTAACTGAAGGGGTGGCTAAATGTGACTAGTTTTGCATAAAGTTTGCTATATTTAGCAACTATTTCTGAAATATAGCAAATCTCTTCCAAGGTACTCAGCTCCAGAATCTCTGCTAGAGGTCTGGACTACAGTTTTGTAAGGAATTAGGAAAAGGAAACAATATTCCAACCTCAGAGAGAATAAAGAAATCAAAGATAGGTTCAGGAGGCCACCGGTTGTTTCTTGTTGCCCTCATGCCTAAGGACTTCTCTCAAAAACACTGACCCATTGCTCATCTCATCCCACTAAAAGATTTTAAATGGACTTTCAGACACTGGATTTCAATTGTAGGCCTTTCATACAAAGCTCTGCAGCCAGTGTGGGAGCTGGGATGCTGAGAAGGCCACAGGCTTGACAAAGAGGTGCTCCTGCCTTTCAGGGATCTGCATCTAGGAATTAAACAGATTCTGTAAAGTAGTGAAACAACGATGACTTTTTGTCTACATCCCCATGTGCAGCCACAGTTTTGTGCAAATGGCTTTTCAACCACATGAAACAATTTTCAGACTCATGAAGGTCATTTAATACTATTTGTCCAAACAGTATTCACTGGTTTATCACTGCGAAGGAAAAGCTATAAAGGATCCCATCTGCTTTTCCATGTTACATTACACAGGTGGTTTGAGATTTCTTTACTGAACTGACCATATTTTCCTCTTTCTTGTAGGCTATCTCTGCATTACTAGAAGACAGTAGGTAGATCTCTTGTGCCCTGCAACACTGTCCCTGATGTGGCAGCTCAAGCAGGCTTAGGCATGCAATGTTAGCTCCAGACTGTGGTGTCTACATGCTCTCAGGAGTATGCTGGACAGCCTTTAGGGATAATTGAGATGACTGGTTTGCTTCTATCTGTGTAAGGTTATTATGTAAATGGCAGAAGTGAGTTGATCTGCCCCTCATGCTATTCATTCTGTTAGTCTTGAATAGCAGAGACTGGATGGAGATGGAAGCATAAACTCAAAACAGCTACACAAGTTTTTTATTTATATTTAATATGGAATTTTTTCAGGAGATCCCTGTCAATAACATTTTTTTTTGAATGCTCTTAAGATCCAGTTTCAGTAAGTTAACTTCCAAGTGCAACTTCTTCATCAGTCTGATTGTATGAAAATTTTCCTATGCCTGTAGCTCTTTTTGATAGGACCACAGTAAAGACAGAAAGACTGATTTGACACTCTTCTTTGTGATCACTTTTCACACTCCTCCGATGGCTGCTGAGAAACATAGGAGCAACATCAGCAGGATATGGATGCAGAGGGGGCAAAAATTAACCTTGAGTCTAAAGAAGAAGATACAATAAAAGGAAAAAAACAAACTTGAAGATTATTAAAGAACAGGCATTAGAGTTTGAAGTGGAGGGAGAGAGGGCCTGACTGTGCAGAGTAGTGCCACCCACTGTGATAGAGGAAAGGAAAAAAGGAAAAAGAGGTGGCACTAGTGATAAAACAATAAAAAGGCTGGTAAAAGGGTACAGATATGGTCTGGAGACAGTGACTGAGTGGGAACTAAAATGGGAAGAGAAGTTGAGTAATTATGGACTGTGAGGAAAGGACTGCAGGGAGACGACTAGAGGAACAAAAGCATGGAGGCAAAGGGAGAGCGGATTCTGTGGAGAACAGTGTGAAGAATTAATGGGACTGGAACAAGACAAGTAGTGGATGGAGTCAAACCTGAGAGGATCAAGGAAAAGTTCTGTGTTCTTTAATGTATCTCCCAGTTGTGCTCAGATTGATATTCCTATGCCTCATACTCCTCTACTCCCAGCCAAATCTGTAAGCACAGCATGCTTATTTTAGAGGAGAACCAACAAGATGATAACAGAACTATCAGCTTTTCCATCCATTCAACACATTTCCTATTTCCACCTATGAACATAAAGATTGTCTCACCATATGACTGATTTACGTTACTATTCTGCTTTCGAACAACCTTGAAATTTATCTGTGCAAAAAATGAAGCTAAAAGAACATCCTTAGAGCTGCACAAATTAACACTCAGAAGCTACAAAACACTGGAGTTACAGCAGCCCACAACACAGTGCACCATAGTCTTTGAGCCCTGGATTATCAGGTTTTTTTCATGTGCCTTGTTCAGTGCACAGGATGAACTGTCCTTCGTTGTAGATGAACTGATTGATGTACTGCCTTTTTACTTGTTCAGCGTGTGGCCCCAGACCTCTATTAAAGCTCTTCACTAAAGACATCTCTTGAGCTCTTCTGGGTTCTTTAAAATCTTAATTTATTTTCTTGTGTTTCTACAGGATAAAGGTCTTCCCCTTCTCATTCACAGAGAAGTGGACAGATATTAAGGGAAGAAGCATTTTTGGGTACCCAGTTTAGGTCAAGTAGGAAATGAGTTTTTAGACTGTCTTTAAATGGTTCTTGATACAGTTCCACAATGAAAGTGCACTTAAAATTGCAGCTGTGAGTACTGTGTTCTTCTGTAAATTAAAGTCCAGAGTCTCAAGCTGGATATTGAAGGAGCACTTGTGAAAAATCTCTTTTAAGTGATTTGCCTGCCTTGTACTGGAATTACATAGCAGACAGAAGGCTTCATTTCCTCAATCCTCTATTGCCTTAGGCAAGACCATCCTTCACACCTCTACAGCTTCCTACAATATGTAGGAATGTTATGCAAACTGGGGAACAGGTTAGTGAATCAGGTAAACCCTAGACCAATAGTCCATCTGTTGTGTTAGTAATTCTGATACATCCCTAGGACAATTCCACTGGGAACACACTGCAAGAAAGATGGGGGAAAAAAAATCATGATTGCATGATTTTAATCAGAACAATACATTGTTATAATGAAATACATGTTCTAAGAGGAATTGCATACAGTTGAACAAAAAACTATTTTTCAAGCATCTCCTAACTTTTGATGGATTTATCCTGTAAACTTAAAAGGGCTTCTTCAATGTTGCATATATTTTAAATAAGAATATCCAAAAGAGGAGCTATTCTAGGCTAGCTATTGAAAAATAACTTACTCTGCACCAGCTATTTTACTCAATTTGCCCACATGGACTAGAAGTAAATTTTACGTACTGCAATGTAAACCGTCTTTTTTGTCTTCCTCCTACAAGTATATCTACATGAGAAGATTTACTACTGACTGAGAAATAGCAGTATATTTATATCACTATAATTATATCTGTATCTATATGCAGATATTTTCATTCCAGAAGAAAAGTATTCCCACTGGGGGTAATATCTGCATAATTTTACCACTGTTGCTCTACTAGTAATTTCCCCATGTAAATGATCTCTGAAATAATCTAACCAAGATTTTTTCCACATCTTTCCTTGCATGACAGTTTCTCCAAGCACTTCATAAGCTCCTATCAGTCACATATTTTACGTTACCAATAGAGCATAAGTTATAGCGTTTGTTTACTTAGAATATGTACATGGAGTATCATAGAACAAGATCATCAAAAGCACTTGGATTTTTGCAGATGTGCAAAAACTGTTACTGCTGACTGTTACTGCTATACTACATAAGAGTATATGGTCAGCCTGTGGTTTTTGCTATGTAAAGACCAAGACAATGGTGATAAGGTTGTAGCAAAGACTCTGAACTGTGCGATCTGGAAGAAAGTGCTGTTTAGGTCACCTGTTATAATCCTAACACTGGAACTCAGTTATTTCACTACAGTGTGCTTCTCCCTTCTCCCCAGTATGTTCAGTATGTTATTCTCTCACTCTGGATTTGTGTAGTGTTAGGGTTTGTAAAATGGTTTGCTATATCAACCAAGCAAACAAACAAGCAGCTTAACCAAAAGTAGGAGTACCTGTTTGCCCGCCAAATTCTGATAAATGTAATTCGTTATACTGACTGATTAAAAAAGTCTGACTTCCAAAAAACATAAACTATATTTCAGTTATAACAATTGCCCTCATGAGTCAATTAAAGGCTGCTACCATTTTTATGACCATTTCCAGCATTGATTAAATTTCTCAAGGCATGTTTACCTTAAGCCCCATCCATATAGCACTTAGTAATTCTCACTGGTGAGAGTCAGCTATTTAGCAATATCCAAGCTACTATATTTTAAAAAAACAAAGGGAGGGAAAGCAGATTGGAAAACTCAGCAGCAAAGGACAACAACCAGAAGGGAGAATTAAGGAGAGCCAGGGAGCAATACTTACTGCTGACTAACTGGCCAACACTCAAAGCTGAAGAGGAGGAGGATGAGGAGGAAGAAGAGGAAGCCTGACGCACTGGGCTTTGAGACATAGATGCTTGACTGTGAGCCAAATGCAGGAGACTGGATTGTGAGGCTGCTTGTCCCACTTGCGTCTGGGAGGGTTGATGGAGCTATATGTTAAAATGTAAAAATACGTATTTAGAAAGTGAAGCACTAATAGGAAACTTGCAATGCACCATCTCACCCATCTGCTTCTGGGGAACAAATCACATAGGAGCATTAAACACCATGGGCTTTGTTCAAGTGACAGTGTTATAACAGGAGCAATTTGAGCTCTTTCAAATACTGTCTTTCCAGCTTTACTCAGTTTAACTGGATACTTAATCTAATTAGAAGGTAAATACTTCTTTTGAAATGGGTGATAACAGACCTATGACAATTGCAGCAGGATTCTGATTTATTAAGTACATATCTGTACCTGTTTTCTGACTCATGAAACCAGATTTTTATTCCCCACATGGATTCTCATAGAAATCAGAATTGTTTCACAGAGGTCCTTTCATACTGCTGGACCAGGGCCAAGAAGAGTGGGAATGGGGAAGAGGAGAGAAATCAAGCCAAAATCCCTTTCCGACAGGAATCAATGATTTGTTTTATGACATCAGACCTGGCAAATGAACAAAAATCATGGAAACCAGTAAGTTGTCTTTGACTTAAACACACATGGAAACGTCCGAGCTCTGTTCACATCAAGATTGTATTGAGTAAGACATACCTAAAAAGTCTAGGGAGTATGAGAGATGCAAATGATACACTGTGATACATGAATGGATTTTCTAGACTTTTTAAAACAAATATTACAAGAGTGTAGCCTTTGTTTGTTTATTAGGGGAATGGAAAGAACCATCAATCCATTCTGCCTATAATATACTTTCTTGTGGGATTGAAATCTAAGATCATCCTCTGGTACTGATTTTCACATAAAACTCTCAGAAAATTTGAAGAGCAGTCTCTCTACAGAATGAATGCACACAATGGACTTCACAATTTTCAATTGGATTCTAGTAGTCCACTACAATCTTTTCAGAACATAAGAATACAGTAATACAGGTCTGATACACTCTGATGACTTATTATACCTTTATTTTGTGTTGATTCTTGATATTGATTAAAAAAGATCATAAAAATATTCTAAAAAGGCTTCACTACAGCTGTTGTCTGCATTTTCTACAAGGGAAAAGATAAAGGCCTATTTGGCTTTGCTTGATGTCAGTAAGTAAGTAATCTATTTCTTGAATGCTAAGGAGTATGAGGTTTTCTCCTTTGATGTCTAACTGAAAAAAATTACTTTAGAAAAGGAGCTACATTCATTAGTTACACAAATTATATGTGTTATCCTCCCAGCACACATAGAAATGCTGATGCTAAGTAGACAACAAATTGTATAAAACTGTAGATAAAGGTATCTGTTCACGTTCAAGATGACACTTTCTGTGGAATATATATGAACTATTTTAATTGCTATATTCATGTTAGAGTCTGTTAAGAATGGAGAAAATTTCAGCCTCTTTTTCTACTTTCTATATGGAATAATATAACAGAAAATTAAGGAAGAAACTTTGACTTAACCTTTAATAATAATGATAATTATTTATCTGGCCAGTTTTAGTGTATTCTGACTTCTAATTAAAAAAGCATTTTTATATCTAGGATTTTTAAAAATCAAGTTAATTAAAAAAAATATAACTGGCCTTTTATCAAGGGGATAACAGTTGAGAAGCTGATTAAAAGGCTTCCAGTTTTCAGGCTCATGCAAGGAGTGAGCATATTTTAAAAAATTCTCCAGCAGCTGGATTTTATCTACAGAGAATTCCCAACCCAAAATGCCTACTTTTATAATATCTTCTCTTAGGGAGACATCCCACTATAAGGACTGGCCTCTTCTGAACACTGCAGAAGTGCCCCTGCATGCCTGCCCATGCATTATATCCACATCACATCCAGACTGCAGCTTTATGAAACAGGCAGGTGTCTGGGGTCTGGGTCTGTTGTATGAGGGAATCTCTGGCAAAACTAAAGATTTCAGCCCAGGCAAGGGAAGATAAGTACTGTATTTAGATGAGTTAGGTGCTTTCACACTATGTGGAATAGTCTAAGAGATTTAGTGCTTATGTGTGAGGATGGAGGAACAAATTCAGCAGCTATCTTTAAAGAGAAAGGTCTGCAAAATTACAGTCCAGTCAACTGAACTTCAACCATGGAAAAGTACTGAAGAAAATAATCAAACAATTTGTAAGCACCCGCAAGAAAACAAGGTAGCGACAGACAACAGGATTGTTAGAAACAAACTGTGTCAAACCAATCTGATCTCCCTCTAAGACAGAGTAATTGGCCTTGTGGACAGGGAAAAAGCAGTAGGTGGTTTGACTTTACAAGTGTCTTGACACTCCCTCATGTGACATTCTTTATAACCTAAGGAAGCATAGTTTAGGTGAAATTGCTGCAGAATGAATGGCAAAGTATTTGGAAAGCAAAACTTAGGATGAGGTATCTGTGGAAACAGAAGTGTGCATGCATGGTGCTTCACAGAAGTCTGTCCTCATTCTGCACTGCAATATTTTCTTAATGACCTGGA
The DNA here is from genome assembly GCA_013400435.1 of Pycnonotus jocosus. Taxonomy (NCBI): domain Eukaryota; kingdom Metazoa; phylum Chordata; class Aves; order Passeriformes; family Pycnonotidae; genus Pycnonotus; species Pycnonotus jocosus. Next base: position 16,158 of record VWYP01028324.1, on the reverse strand, counting down.
TGATGGAGCGGAGAATATCTTTACTAAATTTACATGCTGATGACATGCTGGGAGGAAATTCCAACAGGATGGAATACAGGTTTAGGAATGAAAATGTTTCTGTGCTATGAACATGCTGGCTGCAAACCTGTGGTGTTGCAAAAGTGAAGTAAAGGCAGTTCCCATACCAAGCCATGTAAGTGGGAGTGATATCTGCAGTGCATGTGAAGTGCAGCTTCTTTTCTACCGAGCCCTGGAAAGACTTCTGCAGAGGGGGATTCCATGTCCACAGCTAGGTGCCAGACTTTATTAAAATCTGGACCAACTAGAGGTAAATCATTAGAATGGCTGAAGGCCTGGGAGTTAACTGAGGCTTATGAAGACATCTGTAATGAACTGGTCATGTTTAATCTAAAGGAAGGAAGGTCAAGCAGGATATTATGCCTCCTTTGAATACAGGTGTAGCTAGTGAAAAGGGGGGATAATTATTCTCTCTTACATTTTATAATGGAGAGAATGAATATTTGTAAAGTAACTGGAATACCCAGAAGCTTGGCAACTTTCTTGTTGAAGGTCCAGAAATATTTAAACAAATATAAGAAATTCTCAAAATTTATCTGGGCATAAAGGAATATGGCTAGTGATGTCTGGATTCGTGGTAACCTTAGGCATAACAGCAATATATAAGGAATATTTGCAGATTGCTTTCTAACTCACTGCTTGTGAAGGAGAAGAGAGCAATGGGTTGAAGAGACTGAAGAGTCACCTTAAGACCTGACCAAAGACTGAGGGAGGATTCCAATTTTAACTCTCTACATAATTTCCAGCACACCCTCTGCTTCACAGACATGATGGTTAAGCTGTAAATGTCCTGCTTAAAAAACAATGATAGTTATCTATGGCATGAAATTGCATTAAAATACTCTCTCTTTTCATCCACTATAATTTCCACTCCAGAAATAGCCTTAAGGAGAGGCAATGATTAGATTGTGAATTAGATTCTAGATGACAGAATCAATGTGAACTTGCAACAGCTGACTTTTCCCAATTTTGGACACATATATTTGCTATGAATTATATTTATGACTGTTGTGCATTTTCCATCCAAAGACAGAAGGAGGCACAGAAATTACAGCAACTGTTGTGTTAAGTGCCATTCTGTGTAGGTGGATATAGTAGATATGCCAGAGTGATGACTATATGCAACAGTGATCAGTATCTGGCAGAAATATGTGTATGCACACTACAGCTAGAGGGATGAAGTGAATATGAGAAGTGAAAAGTGCACCATAATACTTCATAAGAATAAACTGAAAACTGCAAAGAGCCTAATTTTTATTTCTTTTATATGAGCTTTACATGTTGCTGTCAACAGTGAAGGTAGTATTGACTGATAAATGCAGAAGTACAAAATTAATTAGGCCTGTAAGACTGAATTTTGTTCTTAAGTTATGTGTGTAGGGTATCCCTATGCCTTGGATGGTTGACTGGAGTTTTGTGCTAAAGGCCTTATGAGATCAAGGATGTTGCATCCAGAAAGCTGCATGTAAGTGATAGGGTAACAAGGTATTTAGTATAAAATAAGGATAGAGAAAGAAACTAAGTGGATATCTAGAAAACTTTTGACAGAATATTGCCCTGTATCATAACAGAGCTGCTACTTGTTTTTACAGAGAGTCTGGACAAACAGCAAGGGCAAAATATGGACTGAATGGAAAGGAGAAGAAAATAATGAGCTTAAGTTGCAGTAAGGGAAACTAGGGTCAAGCAGCAGGAAGACCATTTGAATGCCAAGGAGAAGGGCCTAGGTTGCCTAGGGATGTCAGGGAACCTCCATCACTGAAGATTTTTAAGAACAAGCTAGACAAACCTCTGTCAAGAATGATATAGGGACAGCTGATCCTGCCTAGGGGGAGGAGATGGACTATATGACCTCTTCAGGTCCTTTTCAGTCCTATTTTTCTATGATTCAGTGAAAAGGAAATCCAAGAGATGAGGAAACACATCAAATTAGAGAAGACAGGGAAAAAGACAAGTATAACAAAAAGGGCAGAAGAGATGAAACTAAGAGGAGTGATACAAAGAGCAAGAAATACATCTTAAGCAATCCCCTTTATGTTATAAAGATTCTCAATTTTTTCTGATGTCAGCTAGTTCATCTTGGGAAATATGGAAATTAGCTCTTGTAAAGACTAAAGTCCATGGAAGATCTGAAAAAAAAATCTTGATATAAAAAGACATTCTCAAACAATTTAAAATTCCATAATAATGCCTTACAGTAGTAGCAATTTAAGTGTTTCACACTTCTATTTTTCTTGCAAATGGAGTCCTTTGCTCTGTATGCATTTCCTAAAATGTTTCCTAAAATACATTTGATTTTGAGAAAGAGTAATGGCATGCTGAGGACACTGCATGATTCTAGAACACTATGGGAGATGAAGTCTGTTTTCAAACCTGCTTTAGCAGGCATGGGCTTCAAAGATGTTTTCTCAAACCTTCCAGCAAATGGAAAGAACAAGTAAATGCACATATCCCCATCCTTCATGCCAAATCCCTTTCACAGTCAACTGTGACAGAGTATTTCACAAATACTGTACCCCATCACCCTAATTTAGGTTACTCAAATAAATTCAAGTAACTGCATCTGAATATGAAAGGTATTTGATACTTAATAAGCATCCTCTCTCCCAGTAGAGTACAATATAATATAGTACATACAGTATAAAAGGTGTCTGTACACTGCTTAGACTGATAGAATAGCTACATTTGGAAACTAATATGGAAAAGGTCCTTAGATTCACAATGGCTGTGTACATACTCTGCCCAAAATGAAGACTGTGTTGTGGACATAACTGGGGGCAGAACTTTGACAGCATCTGCTGAAGTTCTTTCAAAGCCTTTCTATTGAATCACATCTACTTTCAAAGCACACTGTAATTGAAGGTATTTCAGCTTGCTAAATGAGGTTGTGTATGCAGCGGGACTTCTTTAGAAAATTTAATTTTATATGCAAATGAGGTGCAGAAGTATTTTTTTTACTCCTATCAGGAAGTATATAGTGTCAATATAACAACAACATTATTGACAATACCTTAATCACTAATTATAAATTATTTATCACTTAATAATGTTAATTAATAACGTAAATATTTTAATAGTATTATAGTAACGGTTTAAAATGTGTAAGTGCATAATTCAAAGGTAACCCTCATATTCCTACAGTGAACAGCATGTTATGCTTTCTGTGCATCAGCAGCTTAGAGTGACACGTAACGTAGTGACATCTTCCTATTCCCAATGGTTTAATGAAGTTATACTAATGCTTTTTGAGATATCCTTCTCCTACAAGTGCTGATGCCACAAAGAAAACTGGTCAGGAAAAGATGGAACTTACAAGTCAAGTGGCATGTTGTGGTCTGAAAAGTCTAATGTAGTCCCTTGTAGTAGTAAATAGTCTAGTAATCTTGACTTTCAAAATTCTAGTAATTTATCCATAGATGAAATAGAATTATGCAATGATGATGGTAAAGGAAAAGAGAAAGAAGTGAGAAAAATTGTCAACCTCATCACTGAAAATAATATAAAAAGCAAAAGAAAAACAAAGTCAGATTGAGACAACACAGTTTAGTGACTATATTGAAACAGAGAAAGAAGAGTTTCTCATAAAACAAGACAGCATCAAGCTATAGGAGCATTGCAGCGAGGAAATGATTGAGAGTTGGTTAGATTTTAATGGGAGAGAATAACAGCAGATTGCATGGAGTTGTGATAACAAGAGGGTAGGCTGTTTGTGGCAGGTTGATACTGCAGAAAGTGAAATATCTAACGTGAAATTTGGCAAGCAGGTGTACAAGAATCACCACAGACCCTTCCGAGAGGCATCTCTGTGTTTTCAACAGTTAATCTGGAGCCAATGACAACAAAGATGGGGAACAGAAAATGTAGGAAAATGCTGCCTAGTAGCTCATTTTACTGTTAGAACTGGCAGAAGCCCAAAACTGGTCATGCTCTAAGACATGATGAAGTATGAAAAATTCTGTCAGGCATTGTAGATAAGGCAAGACTGAGGACAACTGGGACTACAGTCCTGATTCACAGAATCTAGTATATGGGAAGAAAGAGACAGGCAAAAGTGAGATGGGAACCTGCATTATGTGGTACACCAGAGAACAATAGAATGTCCAGAGGTTGTTTCTGTATGGACAAGAAAATAGTTATGAAAACACCAATTATTAGGAAAGCTGTTTAGGAAATTATTAAACAAGAATGTGTTTGAACCCCAGTGATTATTGGCAGCTGGATTCTTCTTAATTTTGCTCACCTTAGAGTTAATTAAAAATCCTGAAATAGCTACCCAAGTCGTCTCTCATGTCAATGGAAACAATGATATGTTAAGATATCTATTAGAGATTCAACCTACCCAATTTTTTTTCTATTTTGACATCTCCAGTTTTCCACTGGACATGCATATGTTTCCTTGTCTGTGTCTATACAGGAAATACAGTTAACTAGCTTACACTAGATACTTAACTCTTCTATGACTAAGTTAATCCAGATTAATACTTTCCTAAATTTTATAAGACTGCAGTTCATGGTTCAAGTTCAGCTGTGCTGGTCTTAAGGTTGTCTTGCTAGTGTTATGAAAGAACATCTTGAAACAAATTTTTCAAATCTGACAATAAATGACAATGCAAACAAGTTTTGACAACAAATTCATCTGTTCTCAAAAAAATGTGCCTTTAGCCATGCAACCTACATTTTGACAAAATTCCTCTTGAGAGATATGGAGGAAGTGTAGAAGTTAAAGTTACAAGGTAATCTTCTATTATAGGACACAAATAGCTTATAAAGCAAGAAACATAAAATTAGAGAATGATTTTATTATTTCTTTTTCAAGAAAGTAGACTACAAGTAGAGAACAAAAGATTTATACCAAATTTTTGAATGATTTTAGCAACCATCAAGGAAATATGATGAATAATGTTAAAGTGGAATCTGCAGGAAGAACACAGGAATTTCTTCAGTTAGTATAGAATACCATGAAAAACTCACAAATCCTGTTTAAAGCATGCATGGGAGCATTTTGACAGGTCAAAGTGATTTGCATCGAAAGGAACCATTTTAGTGACACACATGATAATAATCAGGGAAACAAAGATATATTATGGTGGATACATCTGCTTATTAAGTAAAACTGTTCCATGAACAGAGATGGAAAAAACCAGGATGTTAGGCTGTGTTGAGATAATGGGAGAAACTAATGCTGAAAATAATATCATGTTATGTAAAATGGGATGCATCCTCCCTGTGACCATGGCATTCAGCTCTGATCAAAAAATCTTGAAGATATTAGTGTGGAAATGGCTGGGAGATGAACAGCAAAAATTATTAAAGGCAAAGAAAAACTTGGTTATGAACAGAGATTAAAAAGGATACAGAATAAAACAGGAGTGCAAACAGCTGCCTGCTTTAGAAATTTCTAGGAGAATTCTTGGTGTGTGCACGGATGCTCCTTAGATTAGCAAAATCTTGGAAAATATTAAAATACCTGAATTTTTATCTACTTGGTGTATTTTGAAGAGGAACAATCTCTCTGTGGATAGTTTAAAGAACACAAATCAAAACCATCTATTTATACTTAAATACAGGAAGAACAGGACTACATCAGACTTGCTTGTGTACATTGAAAAGCAACCTATTTACAGTACAGAAAAAGAAACACTGCTTTACACTGCATGTAAGTATTCTACGAACTCATTTCCATTAGGAGACATTCAGGTTTTAATCTGTCAAGTCTGAAAAAGTTGTATGAATAAATAACGCATATAGTCTACCTAAGTAAAGCTGACTAGCAACAATATCTGAGGCATTTAAGTCTTCAGTCATCAGGGAAAAAGTAAGCACTAGCATGCATTACTTAGCAACTGGAAGAGTTTACAAAGGTTCAATTATTGTGACTCAGCTAACAAGCAGCAGCTCACTATTATTACTCTTTTTCTCCTGCAGTACTGAGTTTCCAAGGAAGTGACAAGTTGAATGTTAAACTGGGATTATCTGTAACTGGAACATTTTTACTACATTATTTATTTCCTTATTTCTTCAAGACATCTTTCTAAAAACTTTCCCCAAACTTGTGTTGTAATCTTTCCCCCTGCTGAAACTTCTTTCATCAAGTTAGAACACACCAAATGCTGTGACACCATTTTCAAAAATATTTTGAATTCCTGCTGAGCACTCTGATTTAAAGCACTCATTCAGTTCTTCTGAAAATTATATTTTAAACCTTATGGTTTAATATGCTATCATTAACCAAATGCCACAGTTAGTCTAAGTCTCTACCTGGGCAATGAAATAAATCCAGTATCTCCTTAAACTTTGAGCAAATCTATTCACTTTTCCAACGATAAAACAATTTGTACAGTACTAGCTCAATTGTTTTTCACTGTCCATCAGCATTATTCCTATGAGGAATCTAGCTCTCATACATCCTTTGTGCTCCCACTGATATTCATGGCAAAATTTTCTCTTACTTCTTTCAGTAAAACCAGAAGAGCCAGTAGAGGGAGCACAAATACATAGGAATAATTTTCTGTGGTTCCTATAAGAATGATAACCTGTACTATTTTTGTATAGTATTTACACTACATTTTTTCCCTCCCTGATCAAAAATACTGTCTTGATTAAACTTCAGGAAAAGGCTGATTCAAGGCAAGGAGACTGTATTCTTTGGTGGCCCTTCTTGCAACCCCTGTGACCTTAGGACTCCATGAAAGAAAGAAGCAGAGGATGAGCCCTGTGAAAATAGTATTGGCAAAATACTGTTTTCTACCTCCATAGCACTGCTGAGCAGACCAGCTTGATGGGGAGCATCTTTGGCTCTTGGACATACCCAGTTCTCTGAAGACTGATATTTCTGCCAGCTGATCCCTGCACAGGAGCACACAGGTTGGGTGAACAAGTACAGTACAGCATGATGTGGCTAAACTGTGCTTTCTACCTTGCACCTCTGTTCATTCAGCAAACTGCAGCTTTCAGAGTTTGTACCTTTATGTGAGTCCACTGCCACGAGCTGTGCAGAAAATGTTACACCTCTGTGCCCGAGATGAACAGCACCACTACTGGCAGACGTTGCCTGGAAGAGGTTGCCTTGATGCAGTACTCAGAAGGTGAATTGCTCTGCATGTGAGAATGTCTCAGGCAATAATACAGGTCTTTTATCTTCCTATTTACAACTAAATTTCATGAGTTTCAAATGGGATCTCAAGATTGCTATGATTTTTGAGTGCATCCCCCATAATGGAGAAAAAGATCTAACCCCTTCAGGGGACTGGCTCAAAAAAAAAAAAAAAAAAATCCCATCCCACACACCTCGAGGAAACCAAATGTGAACTGCTGAGTTTCATATGTCATTGTCAGGCTCTCCTGTGGTGGAGAGCGTGGAGCCTGCCCTCAGATCCATTCAGCTTTGTTTGAAACTGTGTAAATGCGACCATTGCAAAAGCATTTGCCAGTAGTGCAAGTACACTCGCATTAAAGAAAATAGAGTTAGATAAATGGCAAGTGCTTTGGAAAATGCCCATGTTAGATACTATAGAGGATAGGATGGGAAAAAAGCAGGTAACCAATGAGATGTGAAATGTTTTCAGAGCAAACAAAAAGGTGACATCAAAGATCCATTGGTCCTCTACTTCTAAATTTGAAAAAAAATTAAAAAAAAAAAAGTCATCGGTTTGGAGTTCAGGTGGCCTGGGATACCCAGTAGCATACAAGAAGCTGCTCCCTGTGTCTGGAGATGTTAGCAGGAATGGCAAACAAGCACTACTAGCGGTAGGAATGCTAAGCTGAATATTTAAGTGAGGGACATTTTTATAAGTACCTCTTTGGTAATCACATTTGAGGTATTTTCTGTCCTCAATTACCCCTATTTCAGAGAAAAGAGGTGGGACTACAATTTCTTGCTCTACAGGTGTAGGCAAATCTAATGGATTTGCCTCTAGTACTATAAGAATAGCTACAGAAGTGTTTTTGGACCTCAGTGTGGTCACTGGATCCATCCTTAAGTCTGTCAACTACCTCCAACCTTACACTGAATAATAATTTCCACAGAACACTTTCTGTCTATGAAATCATACACATTCATATCTTATTTTCCAGTGAGAAAATCTAGTAATATTTTATATTTTTCCTTGTTTTCCCTTCATGTTCCAAATAATTTCAAGCCTCAGTCTACTAGGTGACCACTAAACAAGGAACTGAACTTTATAGGCCAGATGGGCCAGATGGGTCTCCTCTAGCTCATATTCTTATTGCATTATCACTGCAGAAAACATCTCAGTTGGTCCTACACTGACCTTGAAAAGAAAAGATAATTGGATAATCCTTGAATGTATAAAAAAATTATAAAATATGATGTTATTAATTACTACATATATAGTATGCAGTAATACACTATGCAGGACAGAATCAATTTTTGTTACTAAAAATGGTAAAGGAGTGGGGGTTTCTAGAGAGGTCATGAGAGTGTCTGTGAGGAGCAGAAAATTTCTGTGTGTCTGTTTTGATAATCATTCAGGCTACAATTTACCTGCTGGCCTGGTTTGAGCGGCGATAGTGTTATTCCCTGGGTATTGATCACTGGGAGTATCTGGTTGCCGATGACAGTGGCGATGATCTGACCCTGGGCATTGGTCAATAACTGTGGAGTTATCGGCTGCACCTGAAGTCCCTGAGCTCCACCTGCCACCTGGCTGGACGGGACTGGATTAGGCATCAGTGGGATTGTTCCAATAATCTGGAAGAAACAACACAGGGAGAATGCAGGCATGCCACATACACTTGCCACACGTAATTCCTTATATTCTGCATGTTGAATCAAACTTAGGTAATAAAAGCACAGAGAGACTGGTAAGACTGGCTGAGGGTGGGAAACAGTCATTCCTTTACTGGGGTGATGCAGACTTTCCAATTAATTTGTCATGTCACATATCACCTGTATTTTTACTACTAAACTAAATTATTACTGTAGTAATAATTATGCTAATACTGTACAATTTACTACTGTCCACTGTCATCTGCAGTGAAACTGTTGTGGTTTAAGAGTGTATGTAACAAATACTGGGCCACACCCTGGGCCCTGCATCATGCTTTGTTTCCATTATTTGTTTTAACACAGAGTGAAATAGATAAAAAATATCAGTCTGTCTTGCTTTCTACATCATCCATATAATGTTACTAATGGGGCTTATTTAATTTTATTTGATTTGCTGGTACTCTAGATGACCACCTGTTACTCCCATGTGATCTCAGGAAGATACAAAGGGATACTGGTACCTTTCAGGGCATGTCTTATTAAGATACGTTCATAAATATGCAGCTGGTTTTGGATGACAACTATAAAGTACAACACAACAGGAGGGTTGATGTCAGATAAAATATATTAGCTAACATTTCTGGGGCAAGCAGTTGCATAAAGAGACACTTGTGACATGTCAGACTTGAGAATACAGTGATTTCCTAAAATGTGAATATGCCTGTAAAACTAATATTAGGATGAGATGTCAAACAGATGTCGAAAGAAAGCTTGTCAGTCAATAAGCTGCTAGGCTGGAGGAAGTTCTCCTGTGGCAAGATTCTTTTTACAAGTATTAGAGAATCTGGAATAAACTTGTGATGAAACTTGAGCCTAAACCCAAATTTTTCTTTATTTTTCAAACAGCAACAAATGAAGCTGGAGTCTAAGGATTGTTGCAACAGGAAAAAAATAAAATAAAAAAAGCATAGCACAGCTCTATTTCCTTCTGCTCTCTATCATAGCCTCCCTGAAAACATTTACCTCATTATAGGATTTCCAGTCTACCCTTTCCAGAAACCTTCCTTCTTCCTCTTTATCCTCAGCAATCACCCCACTGCATTGTCCATTTTGAGTCTCACTAGTATGACCCCAATTGTCCTGTGTAGTTGACTACATATTGACCTACTGGGCTGCTGAGAAGAAGGGTGGATTATGATTGCATTTCCCTTCTTTTTCCTCGGTGGAAATGGAAACAATGTAGTTTTCCATGGTCTGTCTGCTGGTTCTCATTCTGTTTGGGAGCTTAGTTATCTTTTTAGATATCTTTATTTCTGACAAATTTTATAGAAATTAATCAGCTGATTCAATGCCATTAGGTAGGTATGGAGAGCCGAATGGATTTGAAAAGAAAGAAAAGTATATGTAGCACTAGACACAGAGTAGTTTCCTCATGAAAATAGGCTGAAGTGTTCCTAATGAAACTCAAAAGCAAGTTTGTTCCCCAAAAATATATAAAAACAAAACATATAATATTCCTGTTGATTTCAACAATTAGTTTATATTATATCAATGGAACCCATCCAATACAGGGTAAAATTAGCTCTAAAATAACTGTTTAGTGAAAACATCAGTTAGCTTTTTCAGTAGACCACTAAGTTGTTTTGTGTGAGTGCAAAAGTAGAACACCACAGAATCTCTTGCTACAGATATAGAATAAATACAAGTGTGAAATGCATGGTGAAGAGTAATAGACATACGTGAAGACCTCTGCCTACTGAAATCACCAGAAGTGACATACTACAACCTCAAAAAATCCATTCTTAAAAAAGCATCATGCAAAGATAGCCAAGTAATTCAGGCATAGCTGGAAGGGCAGGTGGCTCTCATCATCCTCTCCCATTATTAAGCTAAGATAGGACTCCATTGAATGACAGGGTCCTAATGAGTGAGTGCTCCTTCAGTAGTCACACCCAGTGATGTGCCTCTAGGTAGGCTCAACTGGGAAGTACTGGGTGACAACGTAAACTGACTCCTGGAGCAAGAGGAGTGCACTTTGTTGGCTGTGGCAGCTCAGGTAACAAGAGGTGGGTGCTGAAATCACCATCAATTTACCAAACTTGCCCAGTTAGAAGGCCTTAGCATGGGAAGACCAGAGAACCATAAAGTAAAGCAGGACAGCTCTCCTGTGGGAGAACCTGATAAAATGGCGAGCCCAGATACTAATCTGTATTGTAAGGGCTGCGTATATCAAGTCTGTTCCAAAGATTGTAAAGATACAATTTAAGTTCTTAATGCATTGCTAAAAGGTAGACAGATCAATAAAGATTATTACCCCCATTTTACAGCACATGAAAGGGGAGCACGGTGAAGCGTATTCAGAGTTAGCCTTCTAAGCTGAAATTTCCTGAGAGTTTCTTTTTGCAGATCACAATGCTTTTATTTCATTTAAGGTGTCCCTAGCTGAATGGCAACTGCTTTTCTGTTCATGTGAGAAGATGGCTGTTCACTGACGAGGGAAGCGTTTATTTACATCATTATCAGATTTCAAATTGTTTTCTAAAATCAGACTTTCAGCATGAATGAAATACAACTGCAATGCAGTGCAAGACATAAATATCTCCCAGTTTCTGTGACCTAACATATTTATGGATAACAAATATATTTGTTCACTTTCAATATAATCTCACCAAACACAACAAATAATCCTTCTTAATTTTATCAGCAGAGACATATCAAAGGCCTTCCCTTCCTTGGCCATGTCTGTAAAGGACGCAACCTTGGACTGTCATTACTCCAATGTAACTTTAACTATCAAGGTCCTAATCCCAGCAGAGAAAAAAAATGCTGTGTTGGTGTTATCAGTAATAGAAATGTTTGCATTCACATTTAAAATGCATTTCTTGGACTACAGCTGGACATTTCATAGAATGACAATGCTGAAGTGGACAGTTTGTAAGGTCAGAAGCAGAAGGCTATCTATACGTATTAATGTGTGTCACACACCATACTGTACATGGCGTGCTGTACATGCACACAAATAGAAATGGAGCACGAAAAACACAGATGGAAGAAGTGTTCTAGAAAGGGAAATAAGCAAATGTCCTCAGTGGTGTTACCCTAGGACCCAAGAGTAAATCTAAATGGGAAACAGAAATTTACTGAGGTTTCAGAAGATTTTATTTCCTTTTTTACCAAAGTAAATTCTTGGCTGGTTAACAAAAAGATATCCACTTGTCTCTACTTAAACAACAGGGCTACTCATTATTGCATGCAGCTTTGAGATGGCTAAAATTCAGATTCAGGTTTCCCCTTTCAAGTTCCCCTTTGACCAAGTACCCTCTCCTAAATATCCCAATCGCTTACTGATTCACACATAAGAAGTACTACAACTGGATCCCTTCATTAAACCTTGTGTGACTGATGTGATGGTGAGCCAGATCCCTCTTCCTTCTAATTTTGGTATGAAATTTCACCCTGGGCCTTGCTAATCTGTCTTCTTAAATTATCGTAAAAGTTGAAGACAATTTATGGTTTTGATACATTTGAATTTTGTCAAGAAATAAAACAAGAGCATGTCACAGGCTTGAGGCACTGGCATGCCACAGTACAGACTACTTAATTGCCAGTGATTTCCCGAGTCGGGAGGCATTGCTCCTTTCTAGGAAATGCTGCTACTTCAGATTATGTTCAAAGACGGTTTAAGAATAACATGTGACAGGGACTCATCCCACAAGATACTTACGGAGTCACACAGAATGGTTTGAGTTGGAAAGGGACTCTTAAAGACCATCTAGTTTAGTTCCCCAGCCATGGGCAGTGATGTATTTCACTAGACCATGTTGCTTAAAGCCCCATCCAACCTGGCCTTGAACACTTCCACAGTGAGACATCCACAGTGTTACATCTTCTCTGAGACAAAGCAGAATAGGCTTCTTACTCTATAGTGCTTGGATTCAACTCGTAAACAATCCTGCTTGTCAAAGATGTTCCTGAACAAAAAAAACCCCCACATCCCTGAAAGTTCTCATGCTACAAAATCATAATTTTAAAGTTTGGAGGGCTGTTAGTGTGTCTTTTACAATTCCTTTTATACATCATGCAACTGAAAACAAGCACTGTTCACAAAGGGGCTGCAAAACAGGTGTCATATGCAAAACAGCAATCAGACAGTTTTGAAAGCCCAGGGGTTAATTCAAGGGATCCCCTTGTCAATGCTTCTCTAAGAGAGTCATACACAGTAATATGCATAGAACTGCTGATTAAAATAAATGACACCAGGTTGTATCTTTCTGCGGTACAGGTTCCTCATATAGGTAGAAAATGCAATGCAGGTGGAAATGGTACCAAGAAATTTAATGTAAATTCAGACTTCAACTTTTATATAGAGACAGGGTTTTTGTCTCCTCTACTAATAACAGACTGCAATTCTGGCCCTCTTCAAGTGACAGGGTGTTGCCAGAATCTGTGGTGGAGTCATATTATCACTTCAAGTATTCAGTATGTTTCTTTCCTTTTTGTTCATGGATTAATAGATACATGCGTTGCATCAAGCTGCTTAGAGAGCAGTTTTACAGAAATTATTTTAGTATTTTTCTTCTTCCCAACATTAACTAAATTTTAAAAGGCAGTTTTTTGTTTCTAACTTGAAAAGAAATTTGGGATGATTTTTAACAGCATCTCAATATTTTCTACTTATTAATCTATTAGTGTGATTTGAGCACTCTAGAATTGCAAGATATCTAACATCAGATCTCTCAGATCCTACAACTTGAATCTACCATTGCCAAGATGACTTCTGCAATAAAATTGTAAGGCTTGGCTTGCACATGAAATTAATTTGTCAACCTATACTTCATACCAGTTGTGGGCCCAGTGGTCTTTGCCTACATAATCCTGCAAATTGCAAATTAATCTGCAATGAAAGAATAGCACACAATTAAAGTGAAGGTAAAATCCCAAGTAATGGAGGGGAAAAATCTCAAATCTTCAGTATATCAATAATTTCTGTGAATATTATCCCCAATAGCAGGGAAATGTCCTAACACTGATTAACTGAAATTTAGACAGTATTGTACCTTTAAACAGATTTCAGACCTGCTCAGTAAAGGTTTCTTGTTTCTTCTTAAAAGTAAATAGAAACATACGATGTCTTAAAAATCTGATCCTTTGAACAAGCAATCCTTAAGAAAGAATAACATTAAAAAATCCATTTTTATCCTTCATATTTAACTGCCTTTGTGGTTTACTTTGTTGTAACACACAGGCTGAAACTGTGGACAGAAGCTGAGTGATTGCTCATAAGGTCTGGGGATAAAAGCCTAATTGCAGCACTGCAGATACAAAACCAAGTTTTGCATAACCCTGTGACAGACTAATAGATGATTTCCTGGTAGTGAGTCTTTCCTTGTGGCTCCTAATAAATCCATCGTGCCTTGACATTAGTGAAGTTACCATGATACTCTAAAATGATGCATCAAACTGTTTTTTATTAAGTTTTTCTCCTTCTCCTCTCATCAGAAACAGGGATGGTACCCTGCTTCATTGTTTTCCCAGCACAACCAAAGGAATATTACAAACTGTAGCCAAATGGATGGTTCAACAGCTGCCTTTGTTTCTTCTCTGAAGTGTAAGTAAAATCAACTACTCTAATTTGTTTCTACTGTCAGCCAAGGCTGACATAAAGCAAATGGTGACATTTCATCTGAAAAATGTCTTTAACTATGAAAAGGAAATATTAAGTATTTTTAGTAATATCATCAAAATAACAATCTCTTCAATTTGATCAATATTACAAATCTTTAAATATTGAAAGCTAATCAGTTTTGAACAGCAACAACATAAAAAGAAAACAGAAAAACAGGGGCAAAGTGAAAGAAGCAACAGAAAAATTGTTCAGCAAAATGAGACAAACCACATACACATAGACACATGAGGGTGTTGGTGGATGAGATCTTCTGAACTGTATCAGAAGATTTCAGGGGAAGTGTTTGTCTCTCTCTACTCTGCCCTCATCAAGGCCACATGGAGTGCTGACTCCAGCTCTGCCATCTTCAGCACAAGAAAGACAGGGACCTTGCAGGTCCAGAGGAGGTCAAAAAGAGGATTAGAGGGCTGAAGCATCTCTCCCATGAAGGCAGGCTGAAAAAGCTGGGGATGTTCAGTCTGGAGAAGAGAATGTTCTGAGGAGAATTTACAGCAGCCTCGCAGTACATAAAGGGGGCTTAAACACAGGATAGGGATTGTATTACAAGGGCATGTAGGACAAGAGATCCATGATAAGACTAGAGGTAATGTCCTCAAACTAGGGAGGGAAGGTTTAGATGAGATGTTACGTAGAATTTTTTTACTACAAGGGTGGTGAGAACAAGTTGCCCAGGGAAGCTCTGGATGCCCCATCCCAGGAAGTGTTCAAGGCCAGGCTGGATAGGGTTTTGAGCAACCTGGTCTAGTGAAAGCTGTCTCTGCCCATGGCAGGAGGTTGAAACTAGAGGATCTTTGCAGTCCTTTCCAATCCAAACCATTCTATGATTCTATGATTTTGTACAGTTTTGCAAACTATATTCAGAAGCTGCTTCTGTTCAGAGATATGTTGCATGGTCACTTTATCAGCAGGAGTTTTCAAAGGAGAAAATCTAAGGAGAAAATGACTGAGGAAAAGATATACTAATGTGAATCTACACAGAATTCTTTAGCCTCTGTGCAGCTGCCCCTTTCTTAGTCACATACATGTATATGTGTATATATATATACACAGTATCTATATAAATCATAAACACAGAGACACAGATTTTTTAAAAATATATATAATTTATTATCTACCAATATCAATAAACCAGCTATTTATATGCACTATACTGCATATATACAATCTGCTGCCAATCTACACACTGAAAAACTGGAATCATTAATACATACCAGGAACACAATTTGCAGACTTCTTTTGAAAGTAATGCTATTCCATCTCATTCTTTGGACTAATGACAATATGATTCTTGAACTTCATACAGGATGAAACTAAGGCTACCTGTGTCTTTCAAATTAGAAGTGGTATTAATTTATGCAAAGCTTAAAAATTTCCTTTGCTGAATTGTATTTCCTAATGTCAACTCAAAAAGATGGCACAACAAAATGCTACTTTGAGAAAAAGGCATCAAATAGTGATACTGGGAACAGGCACCTATGAAACTGTACTCTTGGGTCATCATTTTATGTAAGGAATTGTAATTTTCAAGTTTACGTATTGTTCATATATCATTCAACATATTGGATAGGTTATTGTTTGTAAGCATCATAATGGAACATTGACACCAACATTGTGCCTGATTTTCTCAGGTTTTTTTTTTTTGGAAAATAAAGTTTGTATATATATATAACATCAAACTATACAG
>VWYP01028323.1:0-19759 GCA_013400435.1 Pycnonotus jocosus | reverse complement strand
GCCAGCTGCTTTTCTACTGCAGAAAACATAAATGGCTATTTTATTTTCTATGCAGTAACATAAATGGGTACAATTCAAATAAAAATGAGGCAGAGCTGGCACGTGAAGTTACCTGCCACCATCTAATCCATATACCAAGCTGGAAATAGATTTCCAGAAATATGGGTGAATTTTGTAACTATATAAACCAGCTGCTTTTCTACTGCAGAGATATTACAGTTATACTCTGTATTAATACTTCCAAAGAAGAATAAAGTTATACTCTGTGACTGCTTAAGTGGTAAATACTTTTACATGTGTTTTGCCATGCTCTGCTTTGCCTTCTCAATTCTCAGCTGTGAAGTATTATCAGGCACAAGGAGTCTTCCATCTTCCCTGAAGGCTACTCGTATCTTACAGCATCATCTGATCTCATTTTCTTCCAATTGAAAGCTAAATTATGCCCAGCTTTAGGCAGCATTCACAAAGTAACTCTCCATTTTCTCCCTTCCTAATTGTTCAGCTGGTTAAACACTTAAAACAATCCTGCTTGTGATCTGTGACTACAGTTTCTAAGCAAGTATATGCTAAGGTGGGAGGCAAAAATCATACCAATCTTGATGTAAAAAGAACTAACCCAAGGCTTTCATTCAAATAAGGATTCTCTGCCTCATAATTACTGTTTTAGCCTCTCTTGCTACAAAAGAGGGCACAGAAGCTTATCTGGGAAAGGAATTCATGCAAGGAATCTTGTTTCACATTTCAGAAAAGCTAATTTTCAGAAAACCTACACTGCATTTCTTTCAGCTGGATCAATGAGGAGACTTTAATTGTCATGTTGGCTTACATAAGAGTGTCCAAGCTGTCAAGACCCATCAGCACTGGATGGAAAGCAACCAGCCACCCTCTCAGCTGCACATTGCTGATGCATTCCACTTTGCCTCCTGCAACACTGCTGGGCAGACCTAGAGACCCATTTTCCCCTCCTACACACAAGCTGTAACTCAGAAAATAAAAATATAATCTCAGAACTGAGCAGTAGCAAGTTGCAATTTCATAGGTTTTTTTTTCCCCCTTGAGGACCATTTCTAAATGTTTGTATTTAAAAGGAGCCCATCCACCACTGCCTTCAAATTACAGAGCTTTATTCACAACTATTGACTTTGCTATTATTTAAACTCAGATGGTTGTTAGAATATTAGGCACAAGATAAATCACTCACTTTCTGCAAAACTTTTTGAGCACCTGGCTTCAGCATTTCAACACCTGAAGTGCAGCAGCTTGCAGTGTACATGGAAAATATCCATAAGGGCACAAGACAAAGCTCTTTGAATACCACATTAGATACCTGTAGCTGCAAAAAAAAAAGAAACCAACAAAACAAAACCTTCTTCCCCCAGATACAATTACCCTATTTCAGCAGAGTTACTACAGGAGTGGACTTGATTTTGTCACAGGCCTCATCTGTCTAGCAAGCTGCTGACAAATGATGAATTAGGCTGAGCAAAACAGGCTCTTCCCTGAAAATGAGTCCAGCATTCCGTAACTAGAGTAATGAATTGTGTCAAAAAGTCAGAGAGCAAAGCCTTGTTAAGTCACCAGGATGGGAACAGGCAGCAACAAAGCAACTTCCAGCTCCCAACCCCAGGAATCCTGTCTCTGTACAGGGCTGCACACATTTCTGCACAGGCAGAGGGACAGAATCCAACCTCATCCTTCTCCTTCACAGGTCCAGGAACTCACCAAATTCATACCCATGTACTTCACCCCCTTTGCTGCTACTCCCATGGTAACCTCAAGAAATTAGAGAGGGAGCAAGAACAAAGGTTCAAACAAACCTTTTTCAAAAGGAAAAATGAAGAAAACAGTACAAGGAGGCATTCCACAGAGCAAGAACCACAGCCTCTCTTATCCAAAGCACCTGCCTGTTTATTCCTTCCAGAGAGTCCAGCTACATCCCCACACATTGGGTGAACCCAGAGCATTTCCCTTGGTTAGAAGAATGCATTTGTTTATAGGAATGCGTGTCATTTCTCATCATTCAATCAAATAGAAATACCTTCTAACAACAATTTTTAATTAATATTTCTTTTCCTTGAAATTTCTGTCCATCCCTTGCCTTGTCTTACCCTGTCTATGCACATCTTTCCTTCTCCTCTAACTCCCTAGCCCTCTCTTTCCAGAGCTTCTCACCTTGTGTTCTTCTCCTATGACTTGCCTTTCCTACCCCTCTCATACCTCCTGTCCCATTTCTTTGCCTTGCTTTTCCCTTTATTTCCTTCCTTTGCCTTGCATACCTAGACCCTGCCTAATCTTTGCTGTGCCTTTCTTGCCTGCTCCTCCCAGAACTCTCAGTGCTTTGCCTCTCTCTCAGTTGCCCTGCCTTGAAAACCCACCCCTTGACTTGTTATTTTAAGTGTTTTTAGTTTAAGCCAGTGTCTGATTTTGCCTCAGTGAGAAAACTAGGGATTAACTTGGAGCTTAGACACTCCAGAAGTTTTAACAATATAACCCCACTTGCAAAACTTAATCAATTAACTAAGTTAACTAATAAATTAAATTGCTATAGTATTATTAAAGCAGCAAAGCTCTAAGTTATTCTTTAACTAGAGATGGATAAGATGTTCTAGTTGTAGCCGGATAAGATAAAAAATGGGGACTCAACAGGAAAAGACTGAGCAGGCACCATACACAGTCAGCCTGAACAGACCATCTGGAAGGCAGCATAATGAAAATGAATGTGATGGAAGAAAGCCTTCTCCTCAAAATTGCCAGGAAAGGACACTGGGTGGTAGTCTTGCCTCAAAGAAGCAATTAGATATCTATTTTCTGATGTAACATACTGGGCAGACACAAAGTTGGGGGAGCCTTTGTGTTGCAGTGTGTATAAACCTTGGAAACTTTTTGTTTCTTGGGACATTCCTGGCAAATAAATAACCATTCGTCCACAAGTGCTGGCCAGAATTGTTACTAAGAATGTTAAACCCTTTATTTCATCCCTTTGTTTCACTGACCTGCCTCTCATTGGACTCACATTCCTAAGCCCTGCCATGCCTACAGCTCCTGAGCCTTCTCTTGCCTAACATTCCATTGCCTTGCTTTGCTTTCTCCTCACTGGCCTTGCCTTCCCTACAGTGCTGGATATTTGCCTCTCCAGCCTTGTCTTTCCTTGCCATACCTGATCAATTTACTAATTTTAGTGAAATGAGTTACATGCTGGGCAGGAATGGCAACACAGTGAGAGGTCAGGTTTGGAAAAAGACACGAGGAACAGGTCTAGGACAGAACTGGAACACAGTTACAGATCTCAGCTGCTTGGGTGAGGTCTGTGCATCTCCATGCATTTCTTAACCTCTTCCCTTGCACTGTCCTGAGAAGGGGCCACAGCCCAAATGAAGAAGTTTTGACAACTCGACATTTTTCCCTATACAGTGTGAGTGGGATGACACATTAAAAACATCACAGTGACTCTGCAGCTTCTACTTTTCCTATTGTTTTTCATACTGCTACAGTCTTTTATTCTAAACTTTCCCCAGGAATTATTACATTATCCCTTTCAGAACTGTCTCATCTTTTGAATCTACTGGCAATTATTATTTTTAAGGAGCAATATAAATTGGAGGATGAGGATATTTACTGATATCCTTAATGCAGACAGCTTATAGTTTTTCTATTACATCTCCTTGCAGAGCTTTCAAAGCACAGCGTGTGGAATATTGTGAAGATCTATTTGCATGTCAAATAAGATGCAAGTAAATTAAGAGTTTGCCTGCCATCATCATCAAAACATGCTGTACAGTGTATTAAACCAGCCTGACTCTACATGGCCAATGTTTGGAGCATAAAGGGCTGCAATCTGCCTAAAGAACATCCCAGGCATCAAGCTAGCTGCATTTTGATTGCAAAAAGCTCTGCTACTCTTTCCAAAGAGAAAACAAGGATGCATTGTCAGCTACACCACCTACAAGAAGCCATTAATTGGAACAGCAAACTCCTATTTCACTCAGACTTTCAAAATCCTCTAGAAGTCTGAAGGAACAAAAGAGTTTTTCTCTTATAAGACTTTCTACTGAAGATTTTTTCTGTTCTGCACCAGAGCTGAGACCCATCCCCTCCTGTCACCAATAGCTGCCCCAGTAACCTTCAGAAGTGAGGACAAGTAGGGAACACTCAGCCAGGGTTTGAACTATGGGGAATTGGAAACAGGATTTCCCTGTATCACAGCTGAATGCCCAATCCCTTGGACTATTGTAAATGCAGAGGAATTTCTCCACCTCTGACTTAAGCAATCTTCAGAAAAAAGAAAAAAAAAAATCACTGAAAACAGTTTTGTAACAGGAGACTGACTGGTGTGGGCTCTACTCCAACACTGCCATCAACAGATGGACTTGGCAACACTTTGCTCCACAGTGCTGTTCCAAGAATGTGCCATATGGGAAGAAAACCCCTTGATTAGAGCTGGGCACTACACCCCCAGACCTAGCCCACCCCTTGAGCAATTTTACACACTCTTCAGTAAAGATACAGTGGCAAAACCCAATTTATTTTTTTCAGAATTTCCCATCTGTTTGAAAATTGGAATTTTCCCACTGGTTTGAAAGACAGGTGTCTGCCCAGAAAGGCAGGAACCTCCTTTTGAATGGAAAGTATTCAAATTATTATAACTGGTGCTGGGCTGGACACCACAGTGGCAACAGCTGGACCATTCCCCTCTGATCCTGAGAGCAAGAGAGTGAGCCAGGAGCTGAGCCCAGCCCCCTGACCTCCCAGCCAAAAATCTCAGGGTAACCCTGCTCTTCCCAAGAGTAAATAGCTCCCAAAAATTAGCTCTTCCCAGCTAAGAGGCTGCTACCAGCTTCATCCCTTCTCCCCACCTTGACCACATATTTTATCTCTCTTAAGTACCAGCCATTATTATCTCTCAGGCAACAGGTGAGAGAAAATTCCCTGAGAGAAAGGGGAAAACAAAGAAAAAAGCCTAACCTCCAATAGCATCTAAAAAACAAAACAACAACAACAATATCTTCTCTCTTTAACAAATCTTAACACCACTGCCACAGTCTGAGGGCCTGACCATAGGCAGTGCTTTGCTACAGCAGATATGAAAATAACCATTACTATACAGACAGGAGAACTGTCCTTAAGTTGCATTCTGATCACAATATCATCTAAGCCAAGTTTTACAGCTTTTTCACATTGACATAACACAATTCATCCATCCCAAAGCGGTTTTCATCATCCACCCTGAAAAAAGCAGCCATTTCTAAATTTGAAAGCTGTTTTGTTCCACATCTGGAGCTGATGGCACAGCCATATGAGCTCAAGAAAACCAGGTGGAGGTGGGACACTCTTGTTACAGCAGACTTCTCGTTAGGGTGATGCCTTGAGTTTGAGCTTTCATGTTTTCCAGATTCTGTGCTGCCTAGGGGTGCAGTTCTGAACATCATCTTAACTGCTAGTGAGGACTCTTCAGAGTGCACAGACAAAGCAAATCCTTTTCCTGCTGAAGGCCAAGGACAAGAAGCACAAGTTTCAGGCCCAAAAGCACAAACAACGGTGGAATGAAGAAAGAAAATAAGGATGAGGCTTCACAACCCAAAGCTGTAATGGGACAATTAAACCCCAACACGCAAAGGGACCAAAACTTATAAAAGTGTGAGACCTCATGACCAGTCAGCCATTTTGTGACCATTTTGGGTCCACCTTGGGTGTAACCCTGGCCAGNACAAACAACGGTGGAATGAAGAAAGAAAATAAGGATGAGGCTTCACAACCCAAAGCTGTAATGGGACAATTAAACCCCAACACGCAAAGGGACCAAAACTTATAAAAGTGTGAGACCTCATGACCAGTCAGCCATTTTGTGACCATTTTGGGTCCACCTTGGGTGTAACCCTGGCCAGGCTCCTGTCCTGCCCAAGGTGTATCCTTAAAGGCCCTTCCCTTAATATCTACTTTATCCTCCAGCTCTGTTCAGTCTCTGTTCCAGGTCAGCCACCCCAAGGCCTCAAGGGGTAGAAATACGCCAAGACACAGATTCTCAATTATCAACACGAAAAGGTAATTCCAGTTTATTCTTCTTTACAGCTTAGCCATCCTGACTCTGACTACAGCAAGCTCCCACTGTAGGGTCCAACTGCAGGCTCTGACTGCTGGTTATGTCCTGTTGGAACATGACTGCAAGTATTTCCTCACCACCTCTGACTGCAGGCTCCAACCCCATCAGACCCACACTGACCTCACAGCAGACCTTCTACAGCAGCAACTCCTTCCCTTGTTTCATTCTTCTCTGTGTTTCTCTGGATCATTCCATCTTCCTCAGAGCTCCTCAAGGTCCTCTTCCTCTAGACCTTTCTAACTACCCAACCCACCCCTTTCATCACACTTTTTATTAGTCATAGCTGTGACCCATTAAGGACAAGGCTGTTCCTTTTCTTTGGTAATTAGTACAGCTGTGATTTATCAGGGGCCAGGTCACCTGTAATCCTTTCTTCTACACATACAGACTGTAAGGAGAAAAAAAAACCATGCAGACAGATCAGGGTCAGCCAAGAGAAGATAAAGCATCTCCCCTTTGCCAGAGAAGAGGAAAGAAAAGCAAACTACCTTTCAGCTTAAATCCAGTATTTCCAGTAAATAAATACAAGCCAGGAATAATTAAATAGCAAGTTCTTTTTAAAAATCAACACAAGCCCCAAAGTTAGCAATTATATTCTCCACTTATGTATTTTCCTTGCTTGGCTATTTCATATTAAGGCATCCTAAATTTCAAGGTTATGAAAGGTCTCAGATTCATATCAGACAGACAACTTCTTACAAATAAAACTGCTCAAAAAAAAGTAATCTGGGTGAGGGAGAATAGCTGAGCACACATTTCATCCTCTCCAACAAGCCAACTCAGAAACCTGGTCTGCTGCTATGCAATTGGAACTTGTTAAAGAAACAGGGGAGGAGGAGAATTCAGAAACCCCAATAGCAGAGGCTGTGCAAGATGCAATTTTTGGACATGGGAAAGAGAGAATTCCAGGGGGACACAAAGCAGCCTCCCAGAAACTACCGGGGTTTATTAAGAAGATGGATCTGGGATCTTTGCTGAGGTGTTCTGTGGAGGAAAAGGGACATAGATTGAAGAAAAAAAAAACCAACCTACAAAAGAAATTTAAAAGAAAATAATTTTCACTATGGGAATAAATTAAGGAACAAATTACCCGGAGTTCTTGAAGGTTTTCAAGACAAGGCAAATCTGTGAGGGCTCTGATGTGGATTTGGTGGGATTTGGGCAGGAGATCCCTCCAAGGGCCCTCCCAGCTGGATTGTCCCTGTGATGTGCTAACCAGTCCTTCCCAGAGCCAGGCAGGAGCCAGCCACTGGATGTCACCCTGCACCCATCCAACACTGCTGCTCTCAGGGTACCACGGCAGGGGAAAGGCTTTCTTAACAAGCTTTTTACTTAAGGCAATGACTTAAGATTATTACACTTCTTCAAAGGCATCCTCGTTGAAAAGTACACAACGGGCTGTTTTTAAAACTTCTGAATCCCTGCCTAAGGTTGAGAACTTAATATAATGTTCAGCCAAGTAGATGCCATGAGTTCAGAGTGCATTTTGAGGCCACATCAGGAGTATCACACAGCCTTTTTTAAATGCAAACCTGACATACACATCCAGACGTGCAAATATTTCCCCTATGCTGGGACACAATGAACTGAAACAGATTATGAGCTCTTATCAAAGTGCACACATTACTGAAACAGTATCAGGGAAACTGCTGTGATTTCCATAAAGAAACTGCAGGGACAATAATCACTGTAGGGGAAAAAGAAAGATTCTATAAAACCCAAAGCACCTTTCAATGCCTCCTAGCACGGTATTGATTCTCCTCTCCTCCTGAGAGCCAGTTCCTCTTTATTTCAGCCAGGTACAGCATGAACACTGAGGGGTCTGAATGGCAAACTGGGTGCTTCTGGAAGTGAGTTCCTCACTAATCCCAGGTTTCATCATACAAGTCCGGGATCATTTTTTTACCTTTAAATGTTAGTGCTGCTAAAACTGCCTTACTTCCCCACATTTGTAAAGGGTAGAAACTGAGACTTCTCTCTAAATGCAAGAGTCTCATTTTTTTCTTGTTGAAAACAGGATTAGCAGTGGGAATTTTAAGTTAGCCATTCTGAAAAAGTCAAAGTGCTGATTTGATGCAGGTGAATAAATGATAATTGAGGCACATAGTGCAGAGTAAGAAGACAATGTCAGACTCAACATCTCCACTCTTCTGGGCACACACACCATCCCTTGTGCAAAGAGAATCTACTCCCATGCCTTCTCAGTGGAGCATTTACACAAAAAGGGATTGCCCTCAGATACTCCAAGGACACAGACATCAAGAATTGCTCCATTCCTTGTATAACATCCTGATGAAGTTACAAATTCTCTGTACAACTTTAAAAAAAAATGATCTTGCCCAAAAGTCATATAATGAAGCCAGAAGTTTATCTAGTCTGTCATATCCTAGTTCAGACTGTAGCACAAGGTCATCAGTGTTTATGTGGTGACAGTTTTTACACAAGCACCTGTGACATTGTGCAGACAAAAGGTGCTGTAAAGCTGCACTGCATTGGAGACCATCCAACAGTTGATCATCAGAGACTGAATTCAGGAGACAAGAAGCTTTGCCACTAAAATGTTCCTTCACAGCCAGATGGTTTATGAATACCACAAAGTCAGCCCTTATCCTACCTTCCTCAGAATTAGATTTTCAAGTAGCAAAGACAGACTCTGATGCCCTCCTCAAGCTTGCTGAGTTATTTTTCTGTACAGAAGAGGTCATTTTGAACAGGTTCTCTGATGGTAGCCAGGGAAAAGGAAAAGAGGAATAATGTCCACATTCTGTCATGCTGGCTGCCAAAGAAATACTAGCAAGCTGTTTTCCTGTAAGACTCCAAACACTGCCCTTTGTGCAATATTGAAAAGGATAATATATGTGTACCTACACCCTGATGTAAGCATCCTGCATTGAAAGTATTCTCCTCTTAGTTGTTTTGCTGTCCACATACAGTATCCACATGTATATGAAGTATCCACAGCTCATACAAGCTGGTTAAAGAGCAAACAGGAAACCAGCTATGTCTGCAAGGTTTTTTTTTCATAAGGACTTGGGTAAAGGATTAAGTGCAATGTCAAGGACCACCAACACTGCTCTTATTTCATACCACAGAATGTCCAGTTCTGGCCTGGAGCTCCTGCAGTGTAATTAAAGAGGAAAGGATGGTATCTTTGTGGAGATGTGTGTATAAGGCTTCATCTTGTGAAGTATGTGCATCTTCCACATCCACTTAGAGCACATGGATAAGTTAATATCTGTAAGCAATTATATGAAACGATGCTTTGAGAAAAAAACTCACATTTCCCAAGAGCAAGTGCTTAACCTCACCTCACAATTTTTATTCATAGCCACAGGGAAATTTAATGTATTTTGTCTGTTGCTTGCAAACATATACTGCCATGGGTGCTATCTTGGTACTCACAGCTTCCAATGTGTATCCAGGTGTAGGGAGAATCCAAAATGGACACGAGAAGACCTCACAGCAGCCCTTCAATACTTGAAGAGGGCTTACAAGAAAGATGAGGTCAAACTTTTTAGCAGGGCCTGTTGTGATAGGACAAAACATAGGTGAATTTAGATTATCATAAGGAAGTTTTTTACAATGAGGGCAGTGAAACGCTGGCACAGGTTGCCCAGAGAGGTGGTGGATACCCCACCCCTGGAAACATTCAGGGTCAAGTTGGACAGAGTGCTGAACGCTTCTGGTTGAAGATATCCCTGGTCTTTGCAGGGGGTTTGGACTAGATAGTCTTTAAAGGTCCCTTCCATCCCAAGTGATTGTTTTTCCCAAAGTGATTGTTTTTTCCCTGGCTTAGAGCCATGGTTTCAGCTTGAAAATAACCTGTGCCAACACACACAACAAGTAAAAGGCTCTTTTTGACACACTGCTAAAGCCCATATTTAGTTGCTGGTGTTTTCCTGATTGCTAGATAAGTCTTACAACCATAAGATTTTTCCTAGCTAGTCTCAGATGGCTCATCCAAGGAAGGCATTTTTAATAGCTAATACATGGTGTAAGGTTATGGCAGGAAAATGCATGTCAAGGTCACACATCTAATCCCATACACATCTTATTTAGACCACAGAGACTTAGAGCAATTCAAAGGCTCCCAGCTTTATTAAGAAGTAACAAAGTGTATGCATGTAAAAAATTCTAAAGAACAAATTCTTTAAGTTCAATTCAAATTAAATAAAAAATTTCTTGTTTTGAAGAAAGGTTACTTATTTCACAAATATCTATTACAGGAAGTGCTGTGTGTTCAGAGAGGGTGCCCAGATTTCCTCCTGTCAGCTTTCCCTGGTAGCAGCCAAGAGCTTGCCTGCTCTCTGCTAATCACAAAAGAAACTAATGTCTTGAAAAAAACAGTTAAGAGGAAAAATGTTTTGAGATTACTGAAGGATTAACATTCTTTTATTGCCCTCCAAAGGTAAATGAATATGCTATACACAGAATATGCTATAATATATGCAAAGTACACTATAATATATTCAAAGGATTCTGGAAAAGAAAAAGGTCTTTTGTCTTTTAACTCATTTTGCATAACTGAGATTATTTGTCCCTGCCTTGAATTCTTAAAATTAATTAGACAATACCTCCTTCTCTCTTAATTTCAAACAATTCATTTATCTTCCTTTCTTTGTGATTTGTATTCCTACAGTCCAATACCTGGATCAGTTAGTCATATGTAACCCTTTATCCTTAAACAATTCCTAATCCCACGTGAAAAGGATGACTTAGACTGAGGCTGTGCAACACATTCAGAGAACTGCTGACTAGAAATCAAATGCCAGCACTCTGCTTGAAAACTTCTGGCAGGGAAAAGACTTCCAGAGCATGTTACTTCCTTTATTATAGCAAGGTCTGCAGCTAATGGCATACATTGATTCCAACAGTGAAAGTTACCCTTTGGGGAGGAAAAAAACCTCCTGAAATAAAAGGAGGGTTGGAAACAGAGGCCTCCAGGTTATTGTTCACTTTCAGACTTCTCTCCAGCACAGCAGGTATCCCCATTAATGCTTTTCCTCATCGAGTTCCCTATCAGACATTCCTCCACACAATGTTATTTGTGCTCCATGCTGATTCATTGCTCAACTCTGGACATCACCAGATCTCCTCATTTAAATGGAGACCCCTTCCAAAGAGAGCCCATCTTACACCAGTATTGGGCTTTGCAGGTGCAAGGCAATGAAAGCAAGGCAAAAACATTGCCAGAGGTTTGGGAGAAGGTTACAGAGCTGTGAGCAAGACACTGCAATTTGATTTGTGGGTGGAAAGCTGCTGGTGCAACACTAGCTCTATTTAAGGGATATTTCTGGAGCAGGCAGCACACAGATGGGTCAAGATGTGCTATAGACTATTTTAAATAACAGAACAAAGAGTCTGAACCTTAAAGCCATATTTGCAAAATAAGCTGAGATCAGTAGATGTCTCTGCATCACCCTTGGTTTTCATCACAATGTTCCTGCCTGGCAAGAATGTAAAGGAAGGGCAAAAGGACTGGAGGTCTGTGTGTCACCAGCTTTACAAAGTCTATGTCATTGACTTTCCAATTAAAGATCAGCATTGCAGCCTGACAATGTCCTATTCTGGAGGCCAAATCAGCCTTCAGGCTTTACCTGGCTTTAACCTACCTCTGCTCCCAGCTCAGCTTGCCATGCAGCAGACCAGCTGTCATATTACCAATAAAAGAGTTTCAAATGTATTGTAGTGGTTCTTTCATGCTCTTTGACTAATTAATTGCTGCCAACGCTTCTGGGCCAAATTCAGAATAACCAAATGTAGTGTCAAGAAAAGCAATCACTAACTAAGATGCATATTTCCTCAAATACAGCTTGTCTGGTGCAAAATTCTTCACACAAAATTCTTCCTTTCACTTATTTCCTCTGTGTTGATGAAACCATTCTAATAATCTGGAGCTAGGATTGAAGATTCCAGACACTGAGATTGAAATGCTAATTGTATTTTGCCATATGCTGCAAAACAGCATATAGCTAAAAATATTGAGGGTGGATGAAGGCAAGTACTTTAATTTGGTTTAACAACACTCAATTTGGTTTTAAGCACAGAAATAAGCTACCAGTAACTTTAGTTGTAAGCCAAACCATGCTGGCCTCTGAGAAAGGACCCTCCTCTTCCACTCCTCTGTGAAATGTTTCAGATTTAGTAAAATTAAGTAAAAATATTTTTACTAAAATATTTAGTAAAAATACAAATTTGTTTGGAGTAAAATGCACTATTGAGCATTATCAGGGACAACCATTCTTTCAGCAATGCAGCCTACTTACTCACAGAATGCTAATGTGTTTCCAAAACCCTTTTAACTCTGTTTTTTGATGCACCATTAGCTTTGTAATGAGAAAACAAGCATGGTCTCACAGTAATCACAAGTTCTGTATGACAGTATCTATCTATACATACAATTAATAGAAGGTGCACTAGTGCACGTTACCAAAAATCTACAGCACAATATTCAGGCTGTAATACCTAAACAAGAAAAGTTTTTGGGTAAAACTTATGTGACCTTAAAGGAATGCTATTCAAATAAAAAGGATCAAGCCTTTATTGCAACATTTACAATGTCTGCTGTATCAGAGGTTATCTTAGGGATTTTATTGAGGTTATTTGCCTGTATATTTGCCTAAGCATCTGTGATATGCCACAATCAACTGCCACAATAAAGATTTAATTCTACAGCAAATCACCATTACATAGCCAAGTATAATTATGTGGCCAGCTGGGCTTTTGTAAACTCCTTACCCTTATAGGAACAGTCTTATTTGCTTCTTGATAGACATGTTGTTCTGACACTAAACTGCTAAGGAAATAACTAACTGTCCCCATATGGTCTTCAGACTGTTCTCCATAAACCTTCAAGCAAGGATGTATATAATTAGGTACCTTAAAATAATCCTCATCTTAGTCAAAAGGAGTTGCCAGTAGCATTCTTAATCTGGTTTTATATTTCCTAGGTTCCAATCAGCTGGCACATGAAACAAACCACTGACAGAAGTTCTGGTCTAGGCATACATCTTTTGAGTAAATGAATACTGCTTATAGTTTATCTGGATCTTTTTTTGTAAACACAGCTAATCTTTGTATTTGCTTCCCTTAAATTTAGGACTTGAAAAGCCCCTGTGATAAAAGCTTTCTCCTCCACAGTTTTCATAAATGGCCACAGAAATAAACTGTTGAGCCATTCTGTAAAGGTGCAGTTCATAATTACCATATAGCTATTGAAGATATTTATTTTTTTTTAATTAAAGCTCTTCAAGTGTCCTCAACCAGCTTAAACATGCACTTTTAAAACTAAGTTGCTGCTTTAAACCCCACAACAGCTCAGCATTTGCATCCATTTCCTGACAGCAGTGCGTGTTAATCTACTTCTAGTTTGTTCATATGCACAAGAATCAACCCTTATACTTGCAGCCCAGAATTCTCCAGAGTCTTTTTCATTCATTAATTTTGAGTAAACATAAATCAGCTGGCCCTTCTTAATATTAATGAATCTGCAGTCTAAAGCATTATAATCCTCTTCTGCTCTGGCAAGAGAATTGGTGTCTGGGGAGAAAAAAGCAACAAAAGAATGAGGTAGATGAATTTAAATACATACATGCTTTTACAGAAAAATAAATACATGTGACTTTGTAGTAAAACTATTCCTACAAATAAAAATAGGTTATCTTGAAACAGTTGAAGTCTTGAAGAATTTGTTCTGTGCATTTTTCTATTCTCCAGTAAGCAAAGTAACAGCTTTAGAAGCAATTTCAGCACTGAAAGTTAGAATCCCTCTCTACACTTTTCACTTAAGTGAAAAATGTCTCTTTACAAACCCCATTTTTTTTTTGTAAAACTGCATGTAACATTCTACATAGCCAGTTGACAAGACAAATATATGAAAGAGCTAAACAAGCAAAGTAGTTTTCCCTTCAACCCCATCATTATTTTTAAAACTATTTTGTCCTCAAAGCAAATTTACTTACAGACACAGTCATTATCAGTACACAGCTTCTTGCTGGTAAACTTCTCCATAAAAATTCCAGTTGTGAGAGGACACATTAATCTGAGACACGAAAGTAGAATCATCACATAAACACTTTGTGTCATTTTTCTTTGCTGCAGCACTTGCTGAGTGCGTGCCAGATCCAGCAATCCCCATCTTTTATGGAAGAGGCAGACACCTGGACAAACATACCAGGCTAATAGGAAGGGGCTGTGGCAACATTCCATCCCACCAGAAGAGCTGCAGGCAGGGAGAAAACCTCAGGACTAACTCATAAAGCTGAATCCCCTCCCAGAGCCACTCTGTATTCACATTTTCATCAGCAACTGTATTATTTAAACACACTAAGCCCTCCTAGAGTTGTCCACAGCCTGAATCATACTTCAAGCAAAGTCTGAGAATGAAAATTAAGTCAGACCCTGGCAAGAAGCAAATGAAATTACATCCTTCTTAATCCTCCTGCCCTTAATTTTCATGAATGCTCACTGACAAGCACAATCTTCCCTGGATCAAAAACCCGCAGAGGCAGAGAGGCTTCTGTCTACAGAAAGGACCTACTGGGACAATACCAGAGGGATGCAATGTAAACAAACAATTAGGGAGTTGCAAGGCAGTAAAAAGGTTTTTCAAGTCAGCAATTAAAATTTGAAATCGAAGAATTCAAGCACTGCATACCTGTACAGGCAAGATCCCTTCTATGGGGAGAGCAAAACACAGAGGTCATGCCAGGACAGCAACCATTTCACTTTTCTTTACCTAGCTGAACTCTGCTGAGGATTTGCAGGTCCAAGACACTAAACAGTGCCACAGGCTGACTTAAAAAACCTCTTTACAACCTCTTTACAACAGCACAGCTGTCAGGCTACAGCAGGCTGGTCTGGATTAGTACTTAGAAATAACCAAGGGCAAGTTTGGAAATTCCCAAATTGCACTCCAGTGAACCAGTGTTTCCTGATTCATGAAGAGCTGCTGGCTGTAGCAGCTTTCAGTTCCCAGACAGAACAGCAGAAATTGTCAGCTGCCACCAAAAATCCCAGACTCCTTGAAAAGAAAGTGCATCATGCAACTTCAGGCATCAGCTTCCCATCACAGCTGACTTCACCACATTCTCCTCTAGCCCTCCAGCCCATTACTCCTTCCTCCAATCTCCCACAGGTTGTGTCCAACTTCCTTCACAGACAGCTCCAAACCCTTTAGGTGAATAAAGTGAAAAGCAATGGCAGTCATGTGCACACAAACTAGTGGGATGAAATGACAACATAATTATTTACCTACAAATTTATGGCTGCAGGAGGAAAAGTCCAAGGTTATGATGGAATAACTGTCATTTTTGCTCTTACAGGCACATTGAAACAATTTTCACTTGCAAGTATTAGAATATTTGTGAAATCATACATACATGAAATCACCAAAAATAATGAAAAAATACATAAATGAAGATAGGATGGTAATTGAGATGACTGTGAAAGAGGCATTGTTTTGCAGTGTACTCTGGGAGCAAGAGAAACTTCAATTTTCCAGGTCTTGTGCAAAAATAGCTGGCTTATGTTGCAGATACAAAACTCTACAACTTTTTAAAGTGATTTTTTAAAAAAATATTTAGTACAGTTACAACTCACAATACTGTATGTGATTACTTTACTGCATCCAGTGTATTTCATGTCACACAAAACCGATAGTTTTTAACAAATGAGGAAAAAAAAAAGTAAATCAAACTTGAGAAACTCAGAAGCATTTGAACATTTTGGACAAGCCTAGCTAAAAACTGAAAACTTTTATGTTTCTTCTTGGGACTTGCTTCTACTGCCAGCCACCAAGACAAAACCAAGTTGATACACATTACTGCCAAACTGTAATTATTTCTAACTACACCTAGGGGAAAACCCCACTAATGATAAGCTGTATTTCCTAAGTGAAAAACAGCTGTGCCCTTGATAATGAGCTTGAATGCTGTTATTTCTTCAGAATATGCTGGCATTCAGCATTCCTGATCATACTTTTTGCTCTTGAAAGACAGCTATTTTTTAGCACTCCTGAGAAATAAGGATCACCTTAAAAGTTCTTAAACTGAATAAAGCCCTGCAAGGCTAATCAATAATGAGACAGACTTGAAGGAAAAAAACCACATGGTTTGAAAATAGCATATTTATATTTTATTTTATAAAAATTAGTATTTCAACAGAAGAAGTTACTATCCAGGTGATCTGTGGAAATCCCAGATGAGCCCTGGTCATTGTGGCAATTCTATTTCAGTCTTATGTTGTCTGCAGAGAACAGCAAACATGCCAGCTGACCAGAGCATCAGCGTTTAAAAAAACAAACACCTATCCACAGGAACTCCTTTACAGGAGTTATTTCTTGGCATAAGTGATTTTCATGGCATGAGATGGAGTGATCTTGAATCCCTGGAGAGCATCTCGAGCAGCCCCTGCTTGATTCTCATTCTCAAACTCCACGAAGGCGATGTCGTGGCGCCCTGGCACCAAGCGAACTTCTTTGAACCCAGGAAACCTTTAAAACAAGGGGAGAGTCAGAAACACTTCTTAGCTCAGTAATACATCTCTCTACAGTTGCTTTTTATCAGAAGCATCTACTAGTGCAAGAGTTATTACTAATGAAAGATTCAAACTGAAGGGGTTTGCATGTTCTACTCTTAGAACTACGCCTTGATTAAGGAGTATGATGTGGAAGCAGTTTAATCAGTGCTGTAGATATGCAGAAGCAATCTAACTAGCTTTAAAACTGCTCCTGCTATCCTAAAGACTTCAGTATTACAGTCACCAGCTTCAATCCAGTGCAAACTGATGGCAGATAAATTACACAGTCAGAACCAGCTACGAAAAAGATCGGATTTGCTTTCTGAAGCAAGTCATCAGAACTGACATCTGCAACCCTGGCAGTAAGACAAACAACTGAAATACCTTCAGAAGAAACTCTTATTTCTAAAAAGTGAGCTTGCTAACTGAGAAGACACACACAAGTTACAGAATAATTCAAAGAAGAAATAATTACTATTCAAAACTTACTGATTAAATAACATGGACAGCATCATCTCATTTGTTTCCTCAGGCAAATTATTAAGGAAAAGGATGTAGTTTGGTGGGTTATCAGGCACCTGCAACAACAGAAGATCAAAGCTCAGAAGATTATATATAGTTGCATACAGTTCCTTTGCATCTGTCTCCATGATTATTTGAACCAAGACTCACATTTCTTTAGTTTTGCTCAATCAAAATTTCTTACTGAGAAACCCCTTTAGATTTAGAGTTTTAGTCTTTTAACAGATTTGCCTGCTAATGTGAATTTGCAGCCACCCAGCACAGACAAGGCTGAGTAGTCATTTGCTGATACTGGAATCTTCAAGTCATCGAGTACATTATAAAAATAAAAATAAACTGGACACCCCAACTTCAAACATCCTCAAAGCAGTGCCAAATAAAAAGCCTCAGCAGAACAATCTCCTTCTACTGATGGAAATATTCCAGGTAGTGCCATTAGAAAATAAACTTCTGAAGTTCAAAGAAATACCCGAACACTCAATGTTGTGCTTTGATGCAAACTGACAAACTGTGCCTGAAAATTCAGGGAGCAAGACCTTTTCCCCTGTTGATTATTTATGCAATGGCAGTACTCAAGAAAGATGCAGGGTGGGGCAGGCACAGATATTCTTCTATGGTACTTGCTCTCCTGCAAATCCTGATTCTACCACTCTCACTTCTAAAATGAATCATTTAGAAGGTCACTCAGCAGACAAGATGAATGAAGTCTAGGGAGTTGTTCCTGCATCTCCACACAATCCTTTGGAAAATAAGAGAGTAGTGTGAAGAAAAAAAAAAAAAGTGAGCAGAGAACCCCCTCAAACTCCTGAAATAAAGCTCTTAGGCAGGTATTTTGGCATCCTGTGTTGTCTTCCTTTTTCTTATCCACTGCCAGAACAAAGTAACTTAAAGGGAACTTATTAGCAATGAAAAAAATTGAGAATCCTTCCAGTGATACTAAGCACAGCCCAAATCTAAGAATCCAGTATGATGTAGTAATAGTGCTGTTTTCTGTAATGAGAAACTGCAGATTCTCATTTCCTGTCAACCAGATATAGTAAAAAAGGGATTTATTTTGTTTACTGTCATGTAGCTGTTAGACAAATCTCATAGGACAAAAAAAAAACAAAGCTGTAAAACATATCAAGTTTCCATGTGTAATAAAATATTATTCATAGAGAATAACTACAAACATTAGCACTTTTAGTGATAAAAATAAAAAACATTACCTGATTCTGTGGTGTAGTTCCTGGAGCATTGGCTGAATTCTGTGTTGCTCCCTAGCAAGTAAGTACAAAATAGTTTTACAAAGATGTTCCACTAGAAATAAGCAGGTACACATCACCATGTTTCTCTACAGTTCAAAACATATGTCACGGGTTTTTTGAGCTGCAATCCAAGGAACATTTGGTGCCTATGAGATACTTCCCAAAGGGAACAAAGCATGTGAATTTTGCTTAGCTCCAAAACCAGGCAATCAAAAGAAATAACATCAGGACTATCTGATCCATCTAATGGCTGAGTCAAGGATTTCTCCACATTACAGGATTTGATTTAATAGACAGGGAGGAAGCAGTTTTGAAAATGAAGGCCCAGACAGGTATCCTGGTTTCACCTGGGATAGAATTAATTTTCCTCTTAGTACAGTGTGCTTTAAATTTAGTAACACTGATAACAAGCTGATGTCTTGGTTGTTGATAAGTAGTGCTTGTTTACATCAAGGACTTTCCAGTTTCCCATGCTCTGCTAGTGAGCAGGTGCACAAGAAGCCAGGAGGGAGCCAGGACAGCTGACCAGAACTGACCAAAGGGACATTCCATAGTACAGAACATCATGTCCAATATATAAACTGGGAGGATCTGGTCAGGTACTTTGATGTTTTCTGCTATACTTCAGCACAAAAACTACTAAATGTTGTCACTTTAGGCAGGCCAACCCTTAGGGGAGATAAATTCCAACCTAACTCCTGTTAATCTAACATCAAACATCTAATATCTAACATAAACAAATTATCTGGCTCTCATTTACCATTCTTCTGTCTTTATTGGGCAACATGGCATTAAAACACTGAAGAGAAAAGCTGGTTGAGCACTTGAAGTCAGCACTAAAGATAAGCACACTCTCCTTTTTTCCCATTTTTTAAAAGAGGCTAGGTTCTACTTTGGTTTGTTGTACCCTTGTCCTACATCTTTATTCTCATCTTTTAACAGCAAAGGAGAAAAAAATAGAAATAGCAAGGACTACAAAACCAGCCCGCTCTCCATCAACTTCTAGTAAATGCTCAAGAGCTCTACATAATCAACAGACACCAATTTAGGAATAGAAAAGTAACAAAAGACAACATCAAATCCTAAAAAAATTATTTAGAATAGCTTTTGTGTGGTTTTATTTTCCTAAACTGAGAAGCAGCTTACCTGGACAACCTTTTTATTTGGTGCATTTGCTGACTGCTCCAGAGTTTTGGCTTTCTTCTTTTCCTTTCTTTTTTCCTTATCGGCAAAAGTCCCACGCATTTTAGAGATGATATCGGAATCTGTTTTTGCATACTGAATACGCTTTGTAAAACAAAACCAGAGTATATTCTGCAATTAATAATACTGAACATTTTGCACAACTTACATTAACTGTGTATTTACACTTTTT